>JAOPSE010000565.1:0-447879 GCA_029449295.1 Zea luxurians | reverse complement strand
GTTGCACATTGGGTGTAGAGGTGGCGGCTTGCTCCAAGTCGACAATGTGTTTGGAGTCTTTGATCATAAGTTCAAAGCTCACAAACTTGCCAATCACTTCCTCGGGAGACATCTGTTTATATCTAGGATCCCCACGAATTAATTGAACTTGAGTAGGATTACGAAAAATGAGGGATCTTAGAATAACCTTGACCATTTCTTGTCATCCCACTTGGTGCTCCCGAGGTTGCGCACTTGGTTGACCATCGTCTTGAGCTGGTTATACATTGCTTGTGGCTCCTCTCCTTTGTTAAGGATGAATCGACCGAGTTCTCCCTCGATCGTTTTGCACTTGGTGATCTTGGTCACCTCGTCCCCTTCGTGCGCCGTTTTGAGGACGTCCCAAATTTCTTTGGCATTTTTCAACCCTTGCACCTTATTATACTCCTCTCGACACAAGGAGGAAGGAGTATAGAAGTTGCTTGGGAGTTAAAATGCCTAATTTGGGTGACTTCGTCCGAGTCATAATCCTCATCGCCCACCTATGGTGCCTGCGCTCTAAACTCAACAATATCCCATATGCTTTCGTGGAGTGAGGTTAGATGGTGCCTCATTTTATCACTCCACATGCAATAATCTTCACCATCAAATATGGTGGTTTTCCTAGGGGTACCAAAAGTAGAGGAGCACGCTTTGGAATGCGAGGATAGCAAAGAGGCATCTTACTATACTTCTTACGCTCGTTGCGCTTCGAAGTTGTAGACTCGGCGCCGGATGTGGAAGGTGATGATGAGTCGGTCTCGTAGTAGACCACCTTCTTCATTTTCTTTTTCTTCTTGTCACCCTTCCTATGTGACTTGATGGAGGAGGATTCCTCCTTGTATTTGTCGCCGGACTCCCTTGATAGAGTCCTTCCCGAGCCTATAGCCTTGTCGCCCGTGACAATCTCCCTCTTGACGTGATCTCCAGATATCACTTCGAGTTTGTTAGACTCTTAATGAAGCACTGGTTTTGATACCAATTGAAAGTCGCCTAGATGGGGGTGAATAGGCGAAAACTGAAATTTATAAACTTAAATACGCACTAAGGCTAGGGTTAGCGTTAGAATTAAATCGGAGTTCGAACGATAGGTCTCCTTGCTTAGAGTTGCTCAATCAATGTGGATAACATTTGGGAGCAAACTCAAATCAATATGAGCAAGGGAACTTTGGAGAGAGGAGAGAAGGGAAACAAATCAAATGGTAATCAACACAAGTGAACACGGTGATTTGTTTTACCGAGGTTCGGCTCCAAGGAACCTAGTCCCCGTTGAGGAGGCCACAAAGGCAGGGTCTATTCCAACCCTTTCCCTTTTCAATCGGTGACTTAGACCGGTCAAGCCTTCTCCTTAATCACTTGGGTCACTAAGACCCTGTAAGGATCACCACACACTTAGGTGTTGCTTGCTAGCTTTACAAAACACTTAGAGAATTAAGAATAGGAAGGAGAAAGCAATCCAAGCAACAAGAGCAACAAAAGAACACAAGTGATCCTCTCACAAGTCTCTAAGCAGTAGAGTTGGTTTTGGAGCTTGGAGTGGATTGAATGCTTTGGTTGTGTCTTTGAAGTGGTTGCCTTTGCTCTTGCAATGAATGTGATGTTCAGAATACTTGGATGCCATTGAAGAAGGTGGTTGGGGGGTATTTATAGCCTCCAACCACTTCCTAGCCGTTGGCTGAGTTTGCTGTCGATGGGCACACCGGACAGTCCGGTGGTGCACCGGACAAGTACTGTTCACTGTCGGTGCTTGCCGCGTCAGCACGTTTGATGGGGTTTGGAGCGATGGCCGTTGGAATCCTTTATCCTATAGTTGCACCAGACAGTCCGGTGCCACACCGGTCCGGTGTGCTCTGACTTCTCTGCTCTGACCTCTGCCATGTACTATTCACAATTGTTCACTTTATGCAGACGATCGTTGGCGTAGGTTACCGTTGCTCGTTGGCTCACCGGACATGTCCGGTGCACACCGGAGAGTCTGGTGAATTATAGCGGAGCGACTCCCTATCAAAACCCGAGAGTGGTCTGTTCGCTTGGTGCTCGGCCTGGTGCACCGGACACTGTTTGGTGCGCCACTAGCAGCACACTCTCAAGTCCTTTGCTCCAAATTTATTTGAGTCCCCAACTTAAATTCTTTCTTGTTTTGTGTTGAACCTTGTGCACCTGAGATAAATGACGTCTAGGCAAAACTAGTTCGTCCACATGGTTTGTGATGGGCGTCAACCACCAAAATTGATTATAGGAAATGATTAAACCCATTTCCCTTTCAGCTCTAGGCTAGTTGTGCAGGAAGAAACTATTGCTGAAGGTACTTCTAATGCTGAAGCTGAACAGGCCATGGCTGAAGCTGAAAGTGATAATGAACGTGATGATGATGATAGCATTCTATGTCCGACTAAGCCCAGTCATGTTGAATTTGGGAGATCCATAGTTAAAGCTGAAGATCTAGTTCTAATGAAGAAGCTAGGATATTTTGGAGAAAATGATGATGAACTGGTTCGCTTTGCTGAAGAGGAGACAATTCTAGAACCGAAAGAAGGTGAAGTTGTAGTCTTCAAGAGCTTCTTCAGGGTGGGACTTTGGTTCCACCTTTATGAGATGATAGGTAAAGTTTTGAAAAAGTTTGATGTAACACCCCAGGTGTTTATATTCCACTCGACAGTGAGTACGGATTTAAGCACGTAATCAGTGGATAAAACGGATTTTAAATTTTAATCATCTTCGCTTATCGCGATTTTAATATCGCATCTGTTCCGTTTGTCGCGAGTGCGACGTTGTTTTTATTTTATCTATCCGGGCTCTTCCTAAATCCGCTCGGTGCGTCCTAAAATTCATCGCTCGCGCGAGTACGAATTTGGAAGCTTTAACCACTCGGACGATTTTATCTCGAGCCAATTAAATAGAACTCGACGACTAAGTTTTCAATGTAAAATAATTTAATCTCCTTTTTGTCATCCGTGGCATCGCATCTACGGATTTTTAATTAAATTGTTCTCTAACCGAGTGTTCAGATAGCGGACGGAATTCATCTAAAATCAACTGAATCAGATGCAGATTGAAATAACGAAGCCGAAATTCGTTTAATTCGTTCCGATTGCATCTCGCCCCGATCCAAAACTTTGGATATAAATAACGGGTGCAAATTCATTTGATTCCAAAGTATTCGCTAAATCAAAACCGTGACAGTGCGTCCGAGAATTGAGAATGGAGCTTCGATTCTCTGGTAAATTTATCAGATTTTTGAATCGAATCAACTGTCGCAATTACCGTCAACTCTTTTGCTATCGCTAAAAATCCCGGTTCAAAAATATCTGTGATTTCTCGGTTAAATAAATAAAAAAAAGAAAAATATCCGTTCAGCTCTATCCTTCCGCCGCCCTCTCACAGATTTTTTTCACCGCGCACGCCGCTTCTTCCTTATCCTCTTCTCCTGACGCGCGCTCTTCTTCCTTCCTGTGCCCTGCCGTTCTCTGCTTCCCCTCCGTGGAGCGCCCCTGCATCCTCCTCGCCCCAGGTCTAGAGTCTAGCCGAGTGCCCCTGCCTGCTCTCTGTCAGCCGCGTGCTGTGCGCCCTGGCTCCCTCGCCATCGCTAGAGCTCCTCCAGCTCGCCGGATCTCTCCTCCCCAAGCTCTCAGCCATGGCCGCGCCCCTGGCTCCTCTAAAGACCACACGGTTTCCTGTGCCGCGCCCTATTCCCCACGCGAGCTCCTGCGCGTCGCGCCCAAGCTCCTCCCTACTCGCTTCTTCCTGCTCTCTTTCCCTGTCCCCAGTCAGCGCGCTCGAGCTCCTCCATGCGCACGCGCCGGATCCCAGCTCGCGAAGCTCTCTGTCGGCCACTCCTCTCTGCCTAGCCCAGCTTCTCTGCTCCCCTTCTTCCTCTCCCTATTCGCCGGCTGAACCACCCAGCCGGAGCTCCACTGCTGGCGCGCTGGCTCCTGTCTCCAGCACGCGCGTTCTGTCTACTCCAGCGGTGTGCCACGCGGACCTTTCTCTCCCCTGCTCACGCTCGGTCTCCAGCTCGTCGCCATGGCCACCACCTTTTTCCCCATCGCGGCGATGTTTGTGCTCCCCTACTGCGTGTGTCATGGCGCCGCACCTCCTCTGTTCTCCCTACTCGACCGCGTTCCCCTGTCCAGCATCACGCTCAGCTCTATTGCGCGCGAGCTCCCCCGGCTCGGATCCATGCCGCGCGGAGCTCCGTGGTGCTCGCCCCTCTTTCAGCCGAGCTGCTCCCTGGTGTCGCGTCTGCTGCTTCTCTACACACACAAACTCTTCTGCCGGCATCCTCTGCTCGTCGATGGCGCCCTTCTGTGATGCCACCGTCTTTCTTCACTCTCGCTCGACTGCTGTCGCATTGTCGTTGCGCCCAGCCGAGTCCTTCTTCCATGGTCGTCTGCCGTTTCCTTATGCCAAGGTCTCGTCCACCCACAGCCTCGCTCTCCTGCGTTGAGCTCCCTTGCTGTAGATTTTTCCCAGTGCGCTTCTCTGTTGGCCATCGTTTCTCTTGATGCTCGGACTCCGGTGCCGGTCTCTAGCTCTGTTCCGTGTGCGCGTGTCTCTGGTTCAACTTGAGCTCGTTCAGCCATGGCCGCGATCTCATCTGGCTCTTTGGTGCGCTTGTCCGGCGTCCTGCTCCCTGCTGCGTTCACCTCGGCATCGTCCCGTCGTTGTTTTCCAATTTCATTAGCTTGACCTCTACTTGTGCATCTTCCTCTGCTACCTCGCCGACGATCTTGGCCTCAGCTCCTCCGTTCGGCTATGGATGCGTGAACACGCACCTCAAGCTCCCTGTGTCGCGTTCTGTTCGCCTAAACAGAGTTCGCCACTCGTCACGCCATCTTTATTTGTTAGGTCGTGCGTTGCCGCGTTCACCTCGTTGTGTCATCGTGGACTTGTCGGCATACTGTTGTGGTACCTGGATCGCGCTCGCCTCAACTCGAGCGAGACGTACTGCCATCCTCTTCGTCGAATGGAGAACATCGCGCTGGCACGTCAAGGTTGTCGATCGTCATCCTAGTCTATGCCTAGCCCCCAAGTCGTGAAGACACTCTAGTGTTGGCCACTCGCTTGCCAGACGTGTGTGATCAATGACGTCAACCGGAAACCGTCGTCGTGCTTGCGACTATCGCGTCGAATTAGTCAGGGTAAGTTGATTCGTATTCCCATCAACTATGTCTATAAATAGATTAAATAGAATTGTTAGTCTCAATAAATGTTATTAATTTAGCATGCGTATATTGTGATGATTGATTTAGATAAATAGGTAAATCAAGTAATTAAAATACATAGTTAAAGAGTTAATAAAAAGCTAGGAATAAAAATAGATATTCTAGTGTTATTATGTCAATTTGATTAATGGATGTAGTCGATGCCCTACTGTGATATCCATGGTGCTTAATGCTTGGTTTTAAGTGTTTCATCCTTTTTAGTGTAGATTATCTATATATACTCGTTATACACGTGCTCATACATGTGCATCATGCATCTCATGAGGTACAATAAACAATCACGTGATGTGGAAGACGACCCAAGTCGACCCCAAGCGCGGGCTAATCCGCAGGATGATGCTGATGGACAAACCTGAAGATGGTCGCCAAGTAGACATCGTCTAACAAACACTAACCTAGTGTTATTCAGGCAAGCCCCGATGCATTCGCCACCTCCTTGTGTTTTAAAATCTTTATCACCTTGTTTGATGTATTAGGTGATAGGAGTTGTGTGCTAAAACAATTGATGCATTTCCTTCCTTGGAGATTGATTACCCTTCCTTGATACCCCTTTTATGAAAAAGATTTTGATGCTTAGCCTTGCTTTAGAAAAACAAAATGTTTTGTTTTAAAACAAAAGTGATGCTTCAGTAGGTGGGAATGTTTTCAAAAATAAAACTTGTGATGGTGGATCCATCAAAGGCCTTGATGGGTTCAACTTCAGAAAAGATGTACGTCTGCTAGGTATCAAACTTTGGGTTGAAAATAATAAAGCTGAGACCGGGCTGTTGACTTGCACGAAAAAGGAGTCTCGGTGTAGTGTCTCCGTCTGAGTCGATTAAGGACCGTGTCGATGTAGGCTTGATGATTGAGGACCTTTTAACTGGTCACATGCCTCATCATGGATAAGCTTTGCCTCGGGCAGACTAATACCAAAATAAGATAACACTCAATGGGAGTGGAGAGATGGCGAGAGTAGCGTGTACCCTCCGTGGCAAGAGGCTGGACGGTGGTGTATCTGTGCTCTCGGTTGGCGTGAACCTGATCTGGTCTTAAGAACCCGGTGGCGAGTTGACATATGCAAGGTTTATGTGCTACATATGTCGTGTGATCGGAGATCCCTAGCTGGGTTTAATCGATTCGGATCGCCATTACTTCTCGGACATGAAGACTTGGTCACTGACCTACACGTAGCAATCCAGTGAACTGATGGGATGATAAAAGACGGCTAGTATAGGCCAAGTGCTTGAACTAGGGTAGAAAGAACTCTAGATGCAGGTAATTTTACTTAACGTGACAAGTAAAAATGGATTTTTAAGGATCCACTCATAGTAAGCTTTTCTGCAAAACAGAGTCTTTGATTCTTGATTAGCCATTCCTTGAATCCTTTTAGAGCCAGCATACCCTTGAGAGTCTTTTCTTTAGTCGGGTAAGTCTTGCTGAGTAATTCCATACTTAGGGTTTTATTCCCTGTTGTTTTTCAGGTCCTAACTTTGTGATGCTGTTGATGGTGTTAAGTGCCGGTGGGCTCGGCCTTCTTATAAGTCTAAGTAGCTCCCTTATACTTCTTATTGAGGATGGTCACTTGAGCTAGCGTATATTTCAAACTTATACTTTTGTAATCAATCCGATAAAATAATGTAAAATTTTTGTAACTTGTAAAATTTGGTAATAAGATTTTCGCTGCAAAAGTATTGGTGTGTGTGATTTGTATTACTTAATCTCGCGATCTTGGTTGTTCATGTTTATCCGATGTCCTTGGGGCAATCGGACAGATCCTGTTAAGTTATCTGGTGCACATGCATAGCCGTCCGAGGTCTTTGAGACAAGGGCAGGTGCATGTGGGCCCGATAACTTGGGAGGTTCTGCCCAGCTGACTCTGAATGCCATTGTTAGGCTCAACGTGTATATCTGGGCTCTTCGAAGTCAAGGAAAGAGTGCCAACGCCGAAGGATTCTGCCGTGTACACGAGCTTCATTATCAGATGAAGGCAACAGTTGACAGCCTGCACAAGAACTTCAAATGCTACAACTTTGCATACCGGAAGGACACAAAGGCCCTCGTGATAGGCTACCACACCAATTGTCCGACTGGGTGGATGAATGAGTGGTTTTACGTGAAAGTTGACAAGAAGAAAAGGGAGAAACTCATGAGCATGGTGATGAGTCCGTTGAAATTGAACTTCGGCATGACTTGCCCTTGTGCAATATGCAATTGGGGTCAACTTGCTAGTTAGCCGAAGTGGAGTTCAGGGTCGTGGATGAGCACATCAGCACTAGAGACTTAGTATAACACCCCTGGTGTTACTGGCACTAAACTTGGGCATAACATCATGTGCATTAATATTTCATTTTGTTTGTCATACCTAGAAAGAGGTAAAATTTTAAAACAAGTTGTGATGGTGACTTGATATGTGCTTAACCCTAGGGTAGGGTACTTAACCCTAGGATTAGGACATATGGATGACAGTAAACCAAATTGAGTATAATCTCAAAAGCCATTAGAAATATTCACAAGATATCAAATTTGGTGAACTTTAGTGGCACAAAAACCCTAGTGTGCCCAAACCCTAAAAACAAACCCTAGAAAACCTTAATTGCAATACTGGGGGTGAATTTAAATTCTATTCACTTTTGGACCAAAGTGCAAATATCAAAGTGATAGAACACCAAAAACCAAGCAACTTTCACATTGGAGGATTTTCAAGTAATGTGAAGAAATTTGGACTTATTTGCAAAAAGGTCCCATGAACACTATATGGTTAAGTCTAAATTTCAGTGGATTGGGGTCAACTTTGGAGCTCTATATCTCTAAATTCATAAGGATTTTGCCCTAGGTCAACACATCAAATTTGTAGAGTTATGATAGGGGTACAACTTTGCTTAAGTGACTGAGCCTTGATGTTATATAAAAATTTGAGATAAACTGGCCTAAAGATGGACTGTGAGTCACCATTGATGACTGAATCAGGACCACTAGTGACATTGGCAAAACTTTGAGGTCAATTTTGAGTATGATCCAATGATTATTGGATTGTGGATGCTATAGCAAAATCAAAGATGAATTATAGGACAACAAGTTTGCTACAGATAGATAATCAAGTTGCTACATAAAAATTGGAGAAAATCATCCCTCAAATTGCTCTGTTAGATGCTCTGATGAAGATTGCAATGGTACGATACCTGCAAAAGTCTCAGGTGCAGTGCACCTCGCCGCCTGTGACCCCACGCTCGGATTCGCGTCGGCGCTGTGATTCATGCCTGGTAACATGCGGATAATCACTCCGGGTGAAAAGATCTCGTCGTGGATGTGGTCGGGCACTGGTTCCTTAGACATCGTGCCCACTTGCGTCGCGACGTGGCCGTGCGACCATCGCCGTCGTGCCACCGTTCCTCGCGGCCATGCCATGCCGTCAGCCGTTTCACCACATCGCAATAGACCGCAATAGATAGCCAGTCCATCGCCTAAGTCATTACTTTAGTGAAAGCCACGAAGCTTGCGCCAGTGAACTTCCCCTCTCTCCGGCCGCCAGCACGCCTTCTCCAAATTGGATGCCACCGGTGATGGACTCTATAAATTGATGCCCCAGTGAGCTCCGCTAGGTTATTACGCATCCAGTGCAACAGCTCTCGCCCTTGATCGTCCACCATAGCATCCCAATTTCCTTTATCCCCCAAATCAGTTTTCCTCGCCGCCATGAGACATCTCGCCGTGGCCAGCCCTCTATAGGTTAGTTCAAGCTTCTCTGCTTGATGTTCTAGCCCCCCTAAGTCTCCTGTTACTCATAGACCCGTTTGATTGAGCTAGACCTCCCAGAATCACCAAGAACACCTCGATTTCCCCTCGGGTTTCGCCGTTGTCGTGGGTAGAAAGGCTCTGGGCCGGAATTGTGCAATTGATGGCCGGATTAGAGTCGCCAGGGGTAGAGAGAGGTGTTGACCAGGTTAGGGCATCAGTTGTTGCATATCCTAGCCGGTACAGGCTCGTTGGAGGGCGTGCTCACCACCGTTCACGGTCGGGGACCTGGGGCTATGAAGAAATAGAAGTGTAGGGGCTTATGTGCGAATGTCAGCAAGACAGTGAAATAGTGCCGAGGATTCTTTATTAGTTATTCGAATAGTCGGGAACCTTTGTCAAAGCTGCCAGCGCGGGCGCAGGCGCACGCGCGTTTCCCCTGTTCGTGGGGCTGGCTCGGGGCTGGTTTGAGCCCGTTACTATTCATTCCTTTCATTTTTCTTTTTCTACCAGACTTAGGAAATTTATAGAAAATTCTAGAAAAACGATAAATCATGATACCAATTTTACTAGACTCCTAAATTCCTCTAGTATTTAATAAAAATAGTTATGAGATTTTTAGCCCCAACCATGAATTATTTAGCATTAAGAAGGCCTAAACCTAGTATTTGGAATTTTAGAAATTACTTGATAGCTCCAAAAACATAAAACTTTTGGGTAAGCTTAATATGATAATTAAAGCCAATGGGTAAAGTTTGGCATGTTTTGGACATTGTTTGATCCAAACCCAAAACCCTAGCTTCCTAAGGTAAAACTGGACTAACCCTAATAGGTACTAACTCAGAAAACCCTAGTGACTCTAGAGTATCGTGAAGGAAAGTTATATTCAAGATATAACTTAATGTGTTCTAGCATAACTGCATATTCATAGCATCACATGGGCATTTATGTATGTATATTGTTATGTTTAGAAAACGAAGAAGAAGTAGTCGTTGAAGAGGAAGTTGCACCCACCGACTGAAAATCCACCTGTCGGGGACAGTTTTTACTTGACATTTGTGGAATAGATCCCAAATCCCCTACGACACAAGGCAAGCCCCGATGCATTTACCCTTTTCCTTATTGTTTTAAACTCTTTATCACTTGAAATGATGCGTTAGGTGATAGGAGTTGAGTGATAAACTATTGCTGCATTTCCTTCCTTGGAACTGTTTTACCCCTTCCTTGATACCTGTTTTGCTTAAAAGTTTTCTGATGCTTAATTTTGCCTTAGAAAACAAAATGATTTTTTAAACAAAGATGATGCTCCATGTGGGAAGGGGAGTTCTCAAAGAAAAGATTTGGTGGTGGATCCATCTTGGCCGTGATGGGTTCAACATCGGAAAAGATGTACCTCCGTCAGGTACCAAACTTTGGGTTGTAAATGATAAAGACGAGACCGTGCAGGTGACTTGCACGAAAAGAAGTCTTGGTGTAGTGTCTCCGTCTGAGTCGATTCAAGGATCGTACCGATGTAGGGTAGATGATCGAGGACCCTTTAACTGGCCACATGCCTCGTCATGGGTAAGCTTTGCCTCGGGCATACCAATACCAAAAAGGCCAACACGCAATGGGAGTGGAGAGATGGCGAGAGTAGCGTGTACCCTACATGGCAAGAGGCTGGACGGTGGTGTATCTGTGCTCTCAGTTGGCGTGAACCCAGTCTGGTCTTGAGAAACCCGATGGCGATTTGACATATGCAAGGGTTAAGTGCTACATATGTCGTGTGGTCAGAGATCCCCAGCTAGGTATTAATCGATTCAGATCGCCGTTACTTCTCGGACATGAAGACTTGGTCACTGACGTACACGTAGCATTCCAGTGAAATAAAAGGGTGATAAAAGACGGCTAGCGTAGGCCCAAGTGCTTGAGCTAGGGTATAAAGAACTCTAGCTACAGGTAATAACTTAACCTGACAATAAAACTAGATTTTTAAGGATCCACTGATAGTAAGCATTTCTGCAAACAGAGTCTTTGTTTTTTGATTAGCCTTACCTTGACTCCCTCAACCAGCATATCCTTGAGAGTTTTTTTCTTTTGTCGGGTAAGACTTGCGAAAGTACACTCCGTACTCAGGGTTTTCGAATCCATGTTGTTGTAGGTGAGGAAACAACAGAGTTTTGCTATTACTGTTCAAAGGTGGTACCTAAGGAGGAGCCCAGCAGTGAAGTTGGTTTTGGGCGGATGTTTGCCTCCTGTTGGGTGTCTTCGGCTTCCGAAGGTCCTCAAAAACATGATTTGACAATATTTTCCGAGTGAAACATGTGAACAGGTATCTTCAGAGTCATGTTGCGGGTGTACAAGAGCATGGTTAAGACGAAGCTTGACTGGGGTGGAAAGCGACCACGACGAAGGATTAAACGATCACGAAGCTACGTGCAGAAAAGCTTCGGCATGACGGCAGAAAAGAGGAACCGACTTAAAGATGAAAAGTCAAATAAACCTCGAAGGATTACTATAAAGTTATTGACAAATGTAAAGGGCATCAATGTAATTTTACACGGGCTGCGTCCCGTGCCTATAAATAGATGAGCAGTACTCCCGTACTGTTTACGCTGACTTGGCATACGCTTTTTCGCATCACGTCTGTACCTTTACTTTCCATCAATCTGAAGGTACATTTTTAATTTGTTTTTATGAATTTGGTAATAAAAATAAGTTGATGATAATACTCATATCATTACTCGTGTTTTATATATGTGTTCTCTTTTACCATCTATCAATCTTACGAAGGTCTTTTCCTTTGTAACCTTCGTCCAAGATTCATTATATCCGAAGGGACATAATGTTTATAAGGACGAAGGAATTTAACATTTAACACTTTTTTATGTTGCCTTGTTCTTAATCTGAAGCATTTGAGAACAAGTCCCCAACATTGGCACCCACCTCCGGTGAACTCACGTCCATTTTTTGAGTTTGAACACCATCAGCAAGCGTCACCTTCGTCATGCCGCCGAAAAAAGCTTCAACGACAGGGGCTGCCACTCTGCAGCCGCTGGTCCCCAATCAAGATGTCGTTTCTCTTAGGGAGGCCCGGAGCCAGAAGAGGAAGGTCACCAGTCCAACGCCTCCGGAGGACGACTTGGACCAAGAAATCCAAAATTTGGAGATGATCAATCAACATGTCCAATGGAAGAAGGAGAAGATGGCTCGCCTAGCTAATCTTCAAAGGCAGATAGACGAAGCCTCTGAAGAGCTTCGACATCTTGCTCAAGATGACTAGAACCAAAGGCCCCCGCGCAGAGAGCTTCATCAAGAGGGCTTCTACAACGAGGCGACTGGTATGAAGATTTCCATCACGGAAATTTTGCTTTTGATGATACTTCCCCCCTGTCAACAGAACTGCTGGCTACTCCTTGGCCACAATCTTACAAGCCACCCCAGCTCCCCATGTACGATGGTCATTCAGATCCGAAACAATTCTTGATGAGCTATGAGGCAACCATATCTTCGTATGGTGGCAACACAGCGGTCATGGCAAAGTCTTTCGTCATGGCTGTCAGGAGTGTTGCACAAACCTGGTACTCCTCTCTTAGGCCAGGGACAATCACCTCATGGCAAAAGCTGAAGGATATGTTGATAACCAGCTTCCAAGGGTTTCAGACGAAGCCAGTCACTGCTCATACTTTATTCCAGTGCACCCAGGATCACGAAGAATACCTTCAGGCATATGTCCAAAGTTTCCTACGTCTGAGGGCACAGGCACCAACAGTGCCCAATGAAATTGTCATTGAGGCCATGATCAAGGGGCTTCGGCCAGGACCTTTAGCTCAGTACTTTGCCAGGAAGCCTCCTCAAACTTTGGAGAAGCTGCTCCAGAAGATGGACGAGTATATTCGAGCTGACAATGATTTTCGCCAAAGAAGGGAGGAAGCTTTCAGGTTCTCTAAAATTACCAGTGGCTTCGGAGGAAGATTTATCCAAGGCACGTAAGGTCAATTCACAATTCTACTCAAAATGATGACAAAGGGAGTCAACAGCAAAGGCCACAGTGCTCCTCGCAAGCTTCGGGGCAACAGCAAAGCTCTTTCCGGCCGCCAACGCCAAGGGGCAGAGGCGCCAGGGGCTTCGGGGGAAGATTTGGAGATCAACCAAGAAAAATTTACTGCCTATTCTGTGGTGAAGGCAAGGGCCATACCACCAGGATGTGCCATGTTACCATCCAGAAGCAAAAGGAGCTAGCAGAAGTTGCAGCGCAACAGAGCCAGCCGAAGCAGGTTATGCATACTACTTCGTACCATTCGCCTTACATTCTAGAATATGTAGGCAATCACCCTGTAGCCTCTGTTGCTTCGGCAAGCCAACCCCAAGCTTCCTGGCAACAGCTTCCACCGCCACCACCAATACAACGAGGTCCGCAGCTAGAAGGGAGCCAACACTCTCACCCCCAGAGGGACTTCAGAGAGGAGTCCGAAGCTCGCACAGTCAATAGCACTGTGCCAGAGTCGAAGCACATTTACTGACAAAATATCCTACCTCGACAGCAGCTTTTTGCATTTTCGCATTCAGTTTTACTTTCTTTGTAGTAAAGAACAATTATGGGAAGTTTAAGTGTCTTTTATCGTTTTTTCAAATTCTTGTAATAGTTTAGCTTATTATCATAATGAAAATATATCTTCTCCATAGGCTTGAGTTGCCGAAGCACAAGAATTTATGGTGGCACGGAGAACCTTCGAATTATCAAAAACTTGTTCTAAGGAACGCACCGTAACTTCTTCGAAGTAGTAAAAAGTCGTTCCTAAGGGAGCGCATTGTAAGTTTTCTGCTCAAAAGTCGTTCCGAAGGGAATGCAGAGCTTACAGCAAAAAATAAACGCTGATTCCGCTGAAAGTAAAAGGCGAAGAAGCTCCTAAGGGAGGCTTACAGCGAAAAATAAACGCTGATTCCGCTGAAAGTAAAAGGCGAAGAAGCTCCTAAGGGAGGCTTACAGCGAAAAATAAACGCTGATTCGGCTGAAAGTAAAAGGCGAAGAAGCTCCTAAGGGAGGCTTACAGCGAAAAGTCAGCGCTGAGTTAAAAAGATTGTGTGCTCTATTGCAGGGATGTGTGTATCTTCGGCATAAATATCATTTTGCATAGCATAACATCATCACATCATTTTGCCTAACATAAGCATCATACATCATATCGCATGTAGAACAAGAAGGGACACAGTATTGATCTTCGAAGAATGTTTGAAAAAGAGAAAATTGTGCTAAGGCACAAGATAAATTGAGAAGAAGTGTAGCTTCATTAGAGAGACAACATAAAACTTTTTTATAGCTTCGAAGAATGTTTTCACGAAGCTTGGATATTCTTCATCAGAGAAGTATGGAAATTCTTGTGATACATAAAAGATTTTCTTCACGAAGCATGAAAAGAAGGGAAGGTGTTTTTTTCGCCGAAAGGCTCAAAAAACGATATGTATGCAAAATTTCATGCATCGTAAAGAATTGAACCATAAATAGATTATATATTACATTCAAAGTTACAAAGTTTTACACATGTCACATTCCAAATATTTTTTTCAATAGCATTTAATCTTCCCTAAGAACTACTTCTGCAGATTCGTTCAGTAGCTGATTGACAACTTTGTCCATGATGGCTTCAGCCATTTTTCTAATTTCATCGTCTCCCTTTGGGTGGGGGCCCGGAGACGCCTCAGCAGGTTCTGAGGGAGGAGAGGATACGGCTATATTACTATTACAAACCGCGAATAAAGTTTGAAATCAAAAATTACAACACAATAAAAACCACTAGTTAATACCTATTTGCCCTTCAGGCCCTGCGCTTTTCTCAGCAGCCTCCGCTACCTTCCTAGCATCATGGATGCCTTTTTCACTTCTTTGAATGATTTCTTGAGCCATTTCTCGGCCGCCATTGTCCCAGATGTCGGTGAAAAATTTTCCACCGACCTGGCTTGCTTCGGCTGAAGGGTCTTTAATATCTTCAGAAGATAAAGCAGCTTCAGATCGTGCTAAAGATTTCACATGCTCGCACCCTTTCCTCTCCAAAATAGTAACAATTCCCCTGGCGCCCGAAAAAGCACAAATGTCCCCGCGACTATTCAAGATTTCCTCGAAGGCCTCAGCTTCGTGACTGATCCATTCAATCGGGCCTTCTAGATTCCCCCTTGTGAAAATTTCTTCACTAGAGAACGCGCCAACGCTGGCGAAGCTGGATTTTATCTTCTTAGCACACTCTTTGGATTTATCATAGCACCTTTTCTTGGAAGCACGAAGCTCTTCAACATTTATTTCCAAATGATTTGCCCATTGATCACTTAGTTCTCGTTTTGTTTCTTCAAGAATGTGTTCTTCTTTAGCTCGGGCTAATTGTTTCCGAAGATCTTCGATTTCGCGCTTCTGAGCTTCGGCTTGAGTTTTAGAACTAGCTTCGTCTTCCTTTATCTTATCCACCAATGTAAGCAGAATTTTGTCCTTTTCCAAGGCTTCGTTTCTTAGCCTGATAACCTCTGTTCGAAGGTTGTTAAGAGCAATGGTGCAGCTCTCATCTTCAGCATTCTTTTGTGCCCTTAAGGCATTGCTGAGTATTAAGCCCTATTCAAAAGAATGAATGGATTAACATAAGAACAAGAGACTAATTCAAAATTCATAAACTTCAAAATTCACAATTTTTGTACCTTTAGACTATTGTATGCAAGGCTATCCGCAAGATCGTCCTTCGTCATGGCGCAAAGGCCAGCTTCAAGCTTCGGGAACCCCATGCTTCTAGCCATCTCTCGGCAGACGGATAATTCTTTGTTGTCTGGGAGACAGTATAGGAAGTCATCTTCGTCTGTCCCATTGAACACTACGGCTCCCTTCGGATACTTCAGTTCTCGGGCATAGTGATTAGCTTCAAAAATCTCTTCTTCAGATAATTTCTTCCCCGAAGCATGTCGCACAATATAATCACGTATTTTGGAAGATGCTTCGGGGGCGGCAGTGTCAATTTCCTCAATCAAAATCGGCTCTGTCATTTTTGTTTTTTCGGTTTCTAAAGTTGCCTCTGTCAATTTTGTTTCTTCAGCTTTCAAAGGTTTTACCTTGGTGGGCTCTGAAGGCCCAGCTTCAGTTTCAAATTGTTGCTTCAAAGCTTCAGCAACAAAGGCTTTAGAAGCTTCAACAGTTTTCTTCGGAGTTATGCTTGAAGATTTAATTGTTTCCAAAACATCCAGCACATTAACCATCCTTTTTCTTTTCGGGGTCGCTGCTGGACCCTTTTGGCTTTTTGTTGAAGGACTTAAAATTTCTAATGTTTTTGTTTCTTCAGTCCTCGGTTCTTCTGTTTTCTCTGTTGCTGGTACTTTGGCCATTTCTTCGATTTTTGGCACTGGGGTTGGTTCTCTAGCTTCGGTGGCCAAAGAGGCCTCACCAATAAACTCAGGCACTGTGGCCGGTTCAATATAACGTGGCCGGTGTGTGAGCACCTTTACCTTTTTTCTCTTCGGCGCTGGCTCGCTAGGAGCAGCTGAAGCAATTTCCTTTGCAGGAGAAGTATTTTCCTTTTTTGGCCTCGCACTGGGTAATGGTAGTTGGGGTAGACAAACCCAATTGCATCGAATACTCGGTTAAGTCTCTTCTTCTTTCGGCCTCCGAAGGCCGCTGATAATGCAGTATCTTCGGCTTTCGAGTATACCCCAAGCAATTCGTCACTTATGGCCTCAATACTTTTTAACCAGTCATCATCTGGTTCAACAAACTTATCTCCGTATTTGAATGTGTATTTTAGCCTAACTAGTCCACCTTCGTCAGGTTCTTTGACGGTCTCCTTCGGCATTTCCCACTTTTCTATGAGTGGCCATATTCTGAAGGCAATATGCTCTTGGACCAAATCCCTTGTCCCAATAAAAGAGCAAACCACGCCGAAGGCTCTCTGGCATTCTTCGGCTGCTTCATCCATTTCCACCTTCGGCTTCCGGAGGCCGAAGCGTTGCTAGATAGGGCGCATAATGATACCCTTGATATCTTCACATGATTTCAAGTCATTTTTCACGTAAAACCATTCTGTCATCCAGTCGTCGGGCCACCTCTTTCGAAAGGTTGGCACAGGGCAGCTTGACCCGGACCGAGCGCCGAAGCTGTAGCAGCCAAAGTTGTTGTGATACTGCTCTATGCCCCAGGGTTTTGTCTCATACAATAGCTCGTGTACGTTACAGAAGCTTTTTGCGTTAGGTTCCAAACCTTGGCTTCTCACGGCCCACACAAAGATGTTCATCCTTATGATTGCTTCGGGGATAAGTTGGTGAAGGTAGATTTCGAATGTCTTCAGTACTTCCACGATAAAACTGCTCAAGGGAAATTGTAATCCAGCTTTTAAGAAGCTTCGGAATATCACGACCTCATTTTCCTCGGGAGTCGGACAAGTCTTCTCTCCTTCGTCAGCCCTCACAATAGACAAGTCCCGAAAGTATCTCCCTCTCATGTTGACAAGATGATTTTCCTTAATACTGGACTTACCAAAAACTGCATGGCTTGGTCGTCAGGGTCGATCTTCGGAATCTTCACCACCACTATCCACATCGTAACTTTCACTGTCACCAGTATCTTCAGATAAAGCCTCCAAAATCTCCCTGGTAATCTTCTCCGTATTAGTCTTTGACATTGATTCAAGAAAGCCCAGGTGCATCTCCTCAGAAAGGCTTAGCTTCGAAGCACCAGCAACTTTCTTATCCTCAGGCATCTTCGCAAATGCTGACAAAACACACTCGAAACCGAAGCTTAAAAATTTAAAACCGAGCAAGTGCTGTTGTGCGCAGGCTAAAAAGTTGGGTGAGTAAAAGCAGATGGCAAAAGAGCGTGCCAAATAAACTTGCGGTGAGCTCTTATTTATACACCCAGTGTGTCGAAAACTAGAGGGCCCGCTTGTCAATGACTCTTGCTATTCTAGCAGAAGGAAGGTGTTTTTTCGGACCTTCGGCTTAAAGCCATCGTCCATGTCGCAATATGAATTTACCATTACAGTAAATTAATATTGCGAGGGGCTACTGTTGGGTGTCTTCGGCTTCCGAAGGTCCTCAAAAACATGATTTGACAATATTTTCCGAGTGAAACATGTGAACAGGTATCTTCGGAGTCAGGTTGCGGGTGTACAAGAGCATGGTTAAGACGAAGCTTGACTGGGGTGGAAAGCGACCACGACGAAGGATAAAACGATCACGAAGCTAAGTGCAGAAAAGCTTCGGCATGACGGCAGAAAAGAGGAACCGACTTAAAGATGAAAAGTCAAATTAAATCTCGAAGGATTGCTATAAAGTTATTGACAAATGTAAAGGGCATCAATGTAATTTTACACGGGTTGCGTCCCGTGCCTATAAATAGATGAACAGTACTCCCGTACTGTTTATGCTGACTTGGCATACGCTTTTTCGCATCACGTCTGTACCTTTACTTTCCATCAATCTGAAGGTACATTTGTAATTTGTTTTTATGAATTTGGTAATAAAAATAAGTTGATGATAATACTCATATCATTACTCATGTTTTATATATGTGTTCTCTTTTACCATCTATCAATCTTACGAAGGTCTTTTCCTTTGTAACCTTCGTCCAAGATTCATTATATCCGAAGGGACATAATGTTTATAAGGACGAAGGAATTTAACATTTAACACTTTTTATGTTGCCTTGTTCTTAATCTGAAGCATTTGAGAACAAGTCCCCAACACCTCCCACCTTGGAAGCAATAAACTTTTGTGCGAGAGGGTGTTTTGCCTCCCTGGTTTGTAATAATACTGCACTATTAATACCCTAGTATTGTAATAATGATACTCTCTCTATATATTTTATGAATGTAAATTAAGTTATTATAATCTGCTTCCACTTATCCTTTCCTCCGATGTGATGTAATATCTGCGTTACGGGTGAAGCGCTCTTGGGCGAAATGATGGGGATACAGTTACCAAACTTGTCGAGTGATTATGTGCATCTACAGGGTTGTCCAAGGTCCTTAGGACAAGGACAACTGTAGGTGGCCCTAATACCTTGGGAGGTTTCATCACATCTGGTATCGGAGCGAAGCCCATCTCTTCAGATATTATGTAGTACTTCAAAAGAATTTTTAAACACTTACCTAGAAATATTCTTTCGTTCTTACCTTACCACTTTCTGGTAGTACCTTATCGTGTAAAGTTGGGTAACAGAGTGCAATATATGTTGGAAGTGAGGGATCAACAAAAGTTGATTCCATAATTATCAGGTTATGCTTGCATCATGTTTAAGATTATACTAATAAATCTTCCCCTCTTATGGAGATATGGCGCGTACTAGGAAAACAGCGCGCAAATCAACTGGACCTCTTGGTGTGCCACGACATCAGCTAGCTTCCAGGCACAAAGGAAGTAGTAGTGGCAGTAATGACCCGATTGAAGACCTGGAAGCCCGGGTAGAGCAACTTTGGTTAGAGTTACTCCACAGGAATAGGGCATGTGAGCAGGACAATCACCGTATTGCGGAATTGTCAGCCAAAGTCAGCCGCTTGCAGTACGAAATCTCGAAATGGGATACGGCCATTTATTAGGCCGTCAACTCGCGCTCTTTCGCTTGGGACTGCGAAGCGAAAGCTCTAGCTCGTGTGGCAGAGCTTAGTGCATCCCTCAAAAGCCTGCAAGTGTACTGTAATACTTTACATGAAGAAATGCATGTATTATATGCTCGACTGCACCCGGACGTGCCTCCGAACATTGCTACAATGGGAGTCGGACCCTCGGGAACAGCTAATGAAGGACCTGATGGGGAGCTGGACCTTTTTAGGCCCCCTCCTTCCATGAACCTTGCTGACAAACGGTCTCCTATAGCAGGAAATGGAGCAACAAAGGATGAAGAAGACTAGAATAGTATAGTCTAAGTGTTATACTTATGTAAAATAGGTAATAAAGTCAAGTTCTACATAGGAGTCTATATAATTATTACATTTTGGCAATATAATATGATGGTGTATGTTGACATGTTATATTTTTCAAATGTTTCTTTGCCTCAGATGCCATCACGGACTCGTGCACATGATGGTGCGGGGACATCCCACGGTGGGGAGGATACTCCCAACCCGCCACCAGTACCACCGACTTTGGCTGAGGCTATCGATGCCCTGGTCAATGCCACCGCTGATAATACGCGCTTCTTGCGCGAAATGGCAGGCAATCAATTCCAACCATACGGAGGCAGAGTTCCCCCACAAGGACCGCGTGATACTACTTATTTGGAATTCTCTGAGACTCGACCCCCGCTCTTCATCAAAGCAGAGGAGCCTTTAGAAGCCGACGAATGGATAAGAGTGATGGAACAAAAGTTTGGGTTAATTCGATGCACAGAGACACAAAAGCCACTGTTTGCCACATAATAGCTAAGAGGGCCTACCAGTACCTGGTGGGCAAATTTTTCAGCAATCCAACCTGTTGGACATCAAGTTACATGAGAAGAATTCAAGCTAGCGTTCTAGGAGCATTATGTTCCAGAGGGAGTGCTCCATATGAAACAAGAAGAGTTTATCCAGTTAAGGCAAGGAGGAGATACTGTAATGCAGTATCTCAATACATTTAACCACCTCTCCAGTATGCCATTGACCAGGTGAATATAGATCTGAAAAAGAAGAATTGTTTTATGAGGGGACTCAATGACAGGTTTCAACGAAAAATGGCAACATGCTTGGACCTCATCTACAGTAAGGCTGTCAGTATAGCACTGGCAGTGGAAGCCAAAAATTGTGGACATGGAAAATCAAAGGGGCTTGGAGGTGAAAGGTCAAATCAAGGGCCTAAAAAGAGAACCAGGTTGGTGATCCGACCTTTTAATCAAAATCGTTCTTCACCTCACCCACCTTCATTCAAGCAGCCTGTCTTTATTCGTGCTACTACTGCCCCCACTCCTACCAATCAGCCGAGTGCCCCTGGTACTCATTTCCCTGCTCTTCCCAGTTCTTCCACTGGTTGCTTCAATTGTGGAAAATTCAGACACTTCATCAAGGACTATCCATACCCGAAGCAAAATAAAACCAATTTTTAGCAGAATTCTAGGAACTCAAACCAAGGAAAGGGGAACACAACCAACACTTCAATGGGCAAAATTTTCAAGAAAACTGGACGGATCTATTATACCCAGGTGGCTACAACACCGGAGGGCGAACCGGTAATGATGGGTACGTTCCTTGTTGTCAATCACCTAGCAGTTATCCTCTTCGATTCGGGTGCATCACATACCTTCATAAGCAAGAATTTTGTGGAAAAACATTGCATTCCTTGCACTGAATCAAGGGAGGGATTTGTTATCCACTCACCTGGGGACTGGATATTTACTAAGGAAGTAGCCTTCCGTATACTAGTAACATTGGCCGGACGGGAATTTCCTACAAACATGATTGTCATAAAAGGGCAAGACTTAGATGTAATTCTAGGCATGAACTGGTTAGCCCAGCATAAGGCTATCATCAATACAGATTTAAGGACCATCAAATTAAGCCATGGCCATGAAGAGATTCAATTGTCCATCCCTATAGCTGTCCCAGCCAAAACATCTGGACGAGTTTATGAAGCTATCATACAAGAAATCCAGGATATTCTGGTGGTATGTGAATTCTCGGATGTCTTTCCTGAAGACTTGCCTAGGTTTCCTGCAGAAAGGGATGTGGAATTTGTGATTGAACTAAAGCCCGGTACGGCTCCTATTTCTAGAAGGTCGTACCGAATGCCACCTAATGAACTGGCAGAACTCAAGACTCAACTACAAGACTTGCTCGAGAAAGTGTTCATTAGGCCCAGTTCATCACCATGGGGATGTCCTGCAATTTTCGTCAAGAAGAAGGATCAGACGCCTCGAATGTGCGTGGACTGCAGACCCCTTACTGAGGTCACCATCAAGAACAATTACCCTCTTCCTTGGATCGATATCTTATTCGATCAACTTACTGGAGCTCAGGTATTCTCCAAAATCGACCTCAGGTCTGGTTATCATCAGATCCGTATTCGACCCAAAAATATACTGAAGACCGCATTCACTACGCAGTATGGATTATTTGAATATTTGGTCATGTCTTTCGGATTAACAAATGCTCCAGCCCACTTCACATATTTAATGAACTCAGTGTTTATGCCCGAGTTAGATAAATTTGTGGTGGTCTTCATTGACGACATCCTGATCTATTCCAAAAATGAAGAGGAGCATGCTAAGCACTTACGGATCATGCTAACGCACTTAAGGGAGCACCAACTGTATGCTAAGTTCAGCAAATGCGCATTCTGGTTGGAGGAAATCCAGTTTCTTAGACATGTATTATTTGCAAAAGGGATTGCGGTTGATCCTAGCAAAGTCAAGGATATTCTAGAATGGAAACCGCCTACTACAGTACATCAAGTTCAAGTTTCCTTGGACTGGCTGGGTATTACCGCAGGTTCATTCCGGATTTCTCCAAGATGGTTAAACCTATTACGGGTTTATTGAAGAATGATACAAAGTTCAATTGGTCCTCCAAATGCAATGAAGCCTTCGAGCAGCTGAAAGTGTTATTAACCACTGCTCTGGTATTGGCTCAACCGGATATAGAAAAGTCTTTTGATGTGTATTGTGATGCATCAGACAGTGGACTCGGATGTGTCCTAATGCAAGAGGGCTGAGTCATAGCTTATGCTTCAAGACAACTACGCCTGCATGAGGAGCACTATCCAACTCATGATTTGGAACTAGCTGCAGTGGTACATGCCCTTAAGATAAGGCATCATTATCTGCTAGGAAATACTTGTCATTTATATACAGATCACAAAAGTCTGAAATATATCTTTACTCAGTCAGAACTGAATATGAGACAACGAAGATGGCTTGAGCTAATTAAAGATTATGACTTAGAGATCCATTATCACCCAGGAAAAGCCAATGTGGTGGCAGATGCATTGAGTAGCAAAGCTTCCTATCATTGTCTTACAGTAAAGATACCTGACACAACCCTATGTCAAGAAATGGAAAAGTTGAACCTAGGTATGATACAACACGAAACTTTGACGCAATTAAAGCTTGAGTCAATTCTTCTATAGAGAATCATTGATGCCCAAGGAACCGACAAGGGTATGAAGCATATTCATAAGAAAATAGAAGCTGACAAAGCAAACTGCTTTAGAAAAGATGACCAAGGAATAATATGGTTTAATGATCGCATAGTTGTGCCCAAAGATGCTGAGGTCCGCCAACAGATCTTGGATGAAGCGCATCTTAGTCAATATTCCATTCACCCTGGAAGTACTAAGATGTATCAAGACATAAAACAACATTATTAGTGGACAAAAATGAAAACTGAAATTGCACGCTATGTGGCAAGATGTGACACCTGCAGACGTGTCAAAGCAGTACATATGAAGACCGCTGGACAATTACAATCCTTGCCCATCCCAACCTGGAAATGTGAAGATATTAGCATGGATTTCATTGTGGGATTGCCCAAGACAGTTAAAGGTTTTGACTATCTGGGTCATAATTGATTGGCTTACAAAGATAGCCCATTTTCTACCAATCAAGACATATTACCTGGTCATTACCTATGCCCAGATATATGTTGCTCGTATTCTCAGTTTGCATGGAATTCCAAAAACAATAGTGTCGGACCGGGGACCGCAATTTGTATCCAAGTTCTGGGAAGCACTGCTTGGAAAAACCCAGGATGAATCGGTGGTAATAACCAGCCAGTCCAAGGAAACTTTGGACTTGATGTATCGTGGTTGGTGGTTTCCACTCCAAAATATCCTTGACTTTGCTGGGATCAACTGCAATCCCCTTGGCAGACAATACGTGTCCCAGAAATTGAATTTCCTCCAGCCAAAACGCGCACTTGCTGAATTTAGCATATAGTTGATTCTCCCTTAAGCGTGTTAATACTATCTGCAGATGCCGAGCATGCTCCACTTCATTCTTGGAATAAATCAAGATGTCATCAATGAAGACCACCACAAATTTGTCCAACTCGGGCATGAATACCGAGTTCATCAGATAGGTGAAGTGGGCAGGAGCATTTGTTAATCCGAAAGACATAACCAGATATTCAAATAATCCATACAGCATAGTGAATGCGGTCTTGGGTATATCTTCAGGTTGGATCCGGATCTGATGGTAGCCGACCTGAGGTCAATCTTGGAAAATACCCGAGCTCCGATAAGTTGATCAAATAAGATATCAATCCGGGGAAGAGGGTACTTATTCTTGATGGTGACCTCATTAAGGGGTCTGTAGTCCACGCACATCCGAAGCGTTTGATCCTTCTTTTAGGTTTGGCCCAAAACACGTAATCGGGCTGCGCTAAATATTTTCCAAAATAAAAATGCTCCTACGGAATTCGTTTCTACAGAGAACAGAGTGGATTAGAGTTCTGACGAACGAACGATTGAGCGATTAACTTGGCCGAGAGTCTGATTTGATTTTGCTCGAAAATAATTCCCTATTGTGATTTGAATGTAAATTGTCTCGGGATACGATCGGCTTTCGGATTTATGATTGAAAGAGACAAATCGCGACATTTAAAAATCATCGCCGATGTTGATTTTTGAAATCGGATCGGACACAGAGGTATTAAGCCGAGCCGGATAAGAATTTATTAGAGGACGACATATTGAGTATTCTGTTTGAGAGTACGGACTCAGATTAATTTTTGGACATAGATCGAACATCGAGAAATTGGATTCGGACACGGCTCGACTAGCAACTGTCGAGCGCTTGATCAAATGAGCTTTAGACGAGATTTATAAATCAAGATTGATTATCGAGTTTGCATCGTGCCGAGAAATAAATGTTTTAACAGGCTCCAAATTTGGCCTTCTGTGAGACTGGAAACTCCGAATTCGGTGAAATGTGGATGAAAAATCTGGATAATGAGAGACATACGCGAGCGAGAAATAGAAATTTTCACTGAGCATCCGAGATTGGGATAAATCTCCCGTCATAACACGAAACTGACACCTGGGGTGTCACATGAACCCTAACGGTTGCACTGACATAGCGCGCACCGGACAGTGCACAGTGGTTGTCCGGTGGCGCACCAGACTGTCCGATGCGCCCATCGCCAGCAAGCCTTGCCAATGGCTAGGAAGTGGTTGGGGGCTATAAATACCCCAAACCACCTCATTCATTGGCATCCAAGTTTACTGAACACCCCATTCATTGCAACAGCAAAAGACTTCACTCCAAGACACATTCAATAGATCAAACCCTTATAGGAACGGGGTGCCCGATCTTCCGTCAGGTGTAGGTAACTATC
This sequence comes from Zea luxurians, assembly GCA_029449295.1. Classification (NCBI taxonomy): domain Eukaryota; kingdom Viridiplantae; phylum Streptophyta; class Magnoliopsida; order Poales; family Poaceae; genus Zea; species Zea luxurians. Next base: position 422,678 of record JAOPSE010000565.1, on the reverse strand, counting down.
GATTTGGTGGAGATGTCATACAGACAATCCGGCTTCCAACCAACAAGACTAGAACCCCACAATCGTAGCACCACTTCTCCTCTGGTTATCAACCATGCACTGCTCGATTGACCTCGCCATGAGGGCTAATCCTTGACTGCAAATCGAAGACACAAGCAAGAATGAGAAAAAACACAATCTGAAAAATTGCGGATGCATGATTAAGCTCTTGAGTTGGGTCTCATAAACCGATCTACAGCGAACTGTTTTTGACAAATCTAACTTAAGCAAAACCTGCCTCTAACAAGGATGTGGCGGCTATTAATAAAGACTCTAGGGTTATGCAAAACCCTGGACACGCCCCTAATGGGCTCAACGAAGATACACGGCCCAATAGGCCAAAAGACGGCGTCGCAACGCCGGATAGATTCTGGACGTCAACTTGTTTAGACAATTCCCATGGATTCTGGATGAATTTGGACTTGAAACCGGTGCCATTGGAAGATCCTCGAAATTATCTTTCCATCCATATAAAGAACGTCCAAATCTGACTCCGTATGAGACTTGGGCGCAAATTTTATTACGGGCTATTCCTGGAATCGGAGACTGAAATGAACTCGAATCGGTTTGGGCCTCCATCTTGATCCAGACGTCCTAGCTGGTCCTCTCCTTCATTCCTAAGTACAATTAAATCATTAGGTAGCATACTACTCTCAAATGCACAAGAATAATTATTTAGGAACAAGATCACCTATAAATTCAATTGTCGAGCGCGTGCGCGAGTAATTAGGGAGTCAACTTGAGGAGTGTTGTGTGTATCCATGGGAGTGATGTCCTCATCATCCTCCCCCTCTTGAAGTGGAGTCGTCCTCGACTCAAGCTCATCTTCTTCTCCCAAATATGGCTTTAAATCTGAAATATTAAAGGTGGGACTAATCCCAAACTCGGGTGGCAACTCAAGTTTATATGCATTGTCATTAATCTTCTCCAAAATTTTATATGGACCAGCAGCACGGGGCATTAATTTAGACTTTCTCAAATCTGGAAATCTATCCTTCCGTAAATGTAACCACACTAAATCACCCGGTTCAAGTTTTACTGCCTTTCTACCTTGACTACCAGCAAGTTTATATTTCTCGGTCATCTTTTCTATGTTCTCTTTAGTTGAAGCATGCAATTTCAAAATAAAATCAGCACGCTCCTTAGCATCACTATGTACACGCTCCATAGTAGGTAGAGGCAAAAGATCAATAGGCGCACGAGGGTTGAAGCCATACACTACCTGAAAAGGACTTACCTTGGTGGTGGAGTGTTCCGCCCTATTATACAAGAATTCCACATGTGGCAGATACTCTTCCCACATCTTCAAATTGTGCTTCAATACCGCTCGCAACATTGTAGACAATGTGCGATTCACAACCTCTGTTTGTCCATCCGTTTGGGGGTGGCAAGTAATAGAAAACAGCAACTTTGTCCCCAATTTGTTCCATAGTGTACGCCAAAAGTGACTCAAAAACTTTGCATCACGATCTGAAACAATAGTAGAAGGCATACCATGCAAGTGTACAATCTCTTTGAAAAAGAGGTTAGCAATATGAACGGCATCATCCGTTTTATGACAAGGTATAAAATGTTCCATCTTAGAAAAATGATCAACCACCACAAAAACACTATTGCTCCCCCTCTTCGTTCGAGGCAATCCCAAAACAAAGTCCATCGAAATATTCGCCCATGGATCCGAAGGAATAGGGAGAGGCATATACAAACCATGTGGATTCAACCGCGACTTGGCCTTTTGACACGTTGTGCATCTAGCAACAAAGCACTCAACATCACGTCTCAAATGGGGCCAAAAGAAGTGTGTGGACAACACAGCCTCCGTCTTCTTAGCACCAAAGTGGCCCATCAAACCACCACCATGCGCTTCCTGCAACAACAAGAGACGAACGAAACCAACTGGAATGCATAGACGGTTAGCTCTAAATAAGTATCCATCATTAAGCACATATTTATTCCATGTACGTCCCTCTTTGCAATTTAATAACACATCTTTAAAATCATCATCTAATGCATATTGTCCCTTAATCGATTCAAGTCCAAAAATATGATAATCAAGTTGAGACAACAAGGCATAGCGTCTAGATAATGCATCAGCAATCACATTATCACTCCCCTTTTTGTGTTTAATGATGTAGGGAAATGTCTCAAGAAACTCCACCCACGTAGCATGTCTACAATTCAGATTTGTTTGGCTACGAAGATGCTTAATTGATTCATGATCCGAATGAATAACAAATTCCTTAGACCATAAATAATGTTTCCACGTATGTAAAGCACGAATGAGAGCATACAATTCTTTGTCATATGTAGAATAATTAAGAACAGGTCCAAGCAGTTTCTCACTAAAGTAAGCAACGGGTTTACCTCCTTGCAACAAAACAGCACCAATACCAACTCCACTTGCATCACATTCAAGCTCAAAAGTCTTACAAAAATCAGGAAGTTGGAGTGGCGGTGCGTGAGTAAGCTTCTCTTTCAAAAGTGCAAAGAAATCCTCTTGTGGCTGCCCCCAATGGAACAAAATGCCCTTCTTGGTCAGCTCATGTAAAGGGGCAGCGATGGTGCTGAAATCCTTCACAAAACGGCGATAAAAGCCTGCAAGTCCAAGAAAACTCCACACTTGTGTCACTGTCGAAGGCGTTGGCCAACTCTGAATGGCATAAACCTTGGCCTCATCCACCTCAATGCCCTGTGGAGTCACAATATAGCCAAGAAACAAAACTCATTCGGTGCAAAAGGCGCACTTCTCGAGGTTAGCAAATAAATGCGCAGCTCGCAAAGCGCTAAAAACAGCACGTAAGTGATCCTTATGTGCCTCTAATGACTTGCTGTAAATCAAGATATCATCAAAGTAAACCACCACAAATTTACCAATAAAGGGGCGTAAAACCTCGTTCATCAATCTCATGGAAGTACTAGGTGCATTAGTTAACCCAAAAGGCATGACTAACCACTCATACAAGCCGAATTTAGTTTTGAAAGCAGTTTTCCATTCATTGCCCAATTTCATTCTAATTTGGTGGTAACCACTACGCAAATCAACCTTAGAGAACCATTTAGAACCACTTAACTCATCAAGCATATCATCTAATCGAGGAATAGGATGACGATACCTAATGGTGATGTTGTTAATGGCTCTACAATCTACACACATGCGCCAACTACCATCTTTTTTGGGACCAAAATGACAGGTACAGAACAAGACTTAGGCTCTCATGTACATACCCATGGTCCAAAAGGTCTTGGACCTGTCGCTGAATCTCCTTAGTCTCTTCGGGGTTTGCCCGATATGTAGCACGATTGGGCAAACTTGCTCCAGGAATCAAATCAATTTGATGCTCAATCCCGCGAATGGGAGGAAGTCCAGGAGGTATCTCAGCGGGAAAAACATCACTGAATTCCTGCAAAAGGTTAGTCACAGGCGCATGCACAATGCTAGGAATATCATCATTGGAAAATAAAGCGTCTGTGCACACTAAAGCATAGCAGCAAGTATCATTAACATGTATTTCAGCAAGATCAGATTTTGTAACATGCATTACAGGAGCTTTCAAATGAATGGCTTGCTGATTTTCAGATTTAACGGGAGGTTCATTATTTGTATTTGCAGCTCTATCCTTGTCAGCTTGTACAATCTTAGCAAGAGTCAAAGGAAGCAAAGTAATTTTCTTGCCCTTATGCATGAAAGTGTATGTATTACTCCAACCATGGTGAAGTTCATCATTATCATATTCCCAAGGTCTACCCAACAAAAGAGAGCATGCTTCTATAGGTACAACATCACAATCCGCATAATCAGAATATATACCAATGGAAAAATGGACGCGTATCGTTTGTGTTACCTTAACCTTGCTGGTATCATTAAACCATTGAATGTGGTATGGATGCGGACGCGGGCGTGTGGGCAAGCTAAGCTTCTTGACCAAATATGAACTCAGCAAATTGTTACAGCTTCCTCCATCAATAATAACACGAGCACGTCGATCCTTGATGATGAAGAAAGTCTGGAACAAATTATGGCGTTGCAGTTGCCCGGAGGTCTCTAGCTGAGCACTAAGGACACACTGCACAATGATGTTCCGGAAATTTGCTGTGGCAGCATCACCATCAATGGCAGCATCATCTCTGGCATCATCACTTGTAACACCATCATCCTCCACATCTGACGCACTAATGTACCCATCATCCGTAGCAATGTATGTCCGTTGGCTAGGACAATATTTCTTCACGTGACCAAGCCCATGGCAGCGGTGGAACTGAATGTTTGAAGTGCGTCCAGTGGAAGGCACCGCCGAATCTGGTTTCTTGGCAGGTACCGGAAAAGTAGATGTACCTGCGGTGGGAGCGGAAGACGAAGGTCACGTGGGCGCTGGAGGAGTCGGAGGTGTGCTAGGTGTCGTCTTTGACAAGGGGGTGGCACCAAAGGTACTTCGGGATTGATGCTGTGACTAATATCGTCCCTGCACTTCCTTCTCTGCAAGCATAGCAAACTGGAACAACTTGTCGACAGTGTCAAAATCTTTATAATCAAGAAGATCCTATATTTCATGTCTCAAACCTGAATAAAAACGACAAATAGCATCCTCGGTCGCCTCGACTATTTTACAACGTTGCAACCCCTTTTGAAGCTCACCATAATAATCCTGAACAGACTTATCCCCTTGATCTAAACGCATCAGTTTCTTACGCAATTCTATATGATAAGATGGGGGAACAAATCTATCACACATAGCATCCTTTAGGTCATCCTAAGTAGTTGGTTCTCTACCATCACCCACTAAACCTGTCCACCAAATGATAGCAAAATCTTTGAACTCACTAGTGGCTTGTCTAACCTGATGGTGTTCAGGCAGAAGATGGGAGGCAAATTTTTGCTCTACTGTCATTTCCCAATCAAGATATGCCTCAACATCATAATGACACAAAAAGAAGGTATGGTGAACTTAATCTTAGCAAAAGGGTCATCGGGAATATGATTGTTATTACCTCGCTAGTTGTCAGCCATACCTGCCCTGTTCCAACGAAGACGACGTCGTAGGCGGGCGTCTCTGGTGGCTGCCTCATCAAAATTGCCACGTGCATCGAAAATGGCATCATCTTGAACCTGTGGTGGAGGCTGTTGATCCCGTGGTGGATGCTGCTGGGGTTGTTGCTGGGGTTGTGGTGGTGGAGGAGGAGGCTGCTGATGATGTAGTGGACGTGTCTCCAACGTGGCAACCCGATCAACAAGCTCGGTTATCCGTCTCTCCACTCTATCTAGCACTTTGCCAAGATCCATTTCAATAATCGCATCATGAACAGACTTCTGGACCGTTTCCTCCATAATTTCTTCCATACGCTTGCAAATAATATTGAAGTCTTCGTGGCTGACACAATCAGAAAATTGTGTGGGAATGACTACCTCAATCTTGTCATCAGATCCTGCCATTAGAAACACCAAAACAGGAACAAACAGTAAAGGTTATCACTAATAAGCAACTACGCGCTCTCTGGGTGAATAGGAACACACACTACTGTGTCTTACCAAGTTCTTACTAGTATCTAATGAAAACACAATGCAAAGGATGGTACAATCGAAGGCTGGTTCGTGATACTTACCAAGAGGTAGTGAAACCACGATTGCAAGGTCAAATCTATATTGATCAAAAGATATAGTATGTGGAGCTCTAGGATAGGCACAATATGTATGTGAATGTGGAACAAAATCGAGTGTAGATGAGCGAAGTTCAATAAATGTCCAAAGCACAAGTCGCAATTGCTGGCTAAGAGATGTATCCGAGGCGTAGCACAACAAGTTGGAACAAAGAACAATGGAACTAGCAGAATGGTAGTACCGTAAATATTGTACTAGCGAGGCCAAAAAGGCACTAGTAGGAATCACAAGTGATTCTGTTTTTCTTTTTTGTATGATTTTTTGATATTTTTTCAGCACAAGAAGCAACAAAATAGGAGCTACACCAAGTTTCACCTAAAACAGAGATCAGATGTGGTCTACAGAAAATGAGCAAGTTCTCTGAAAAGCGTGCAAGAGCTTTGACAATTTTTTTTCTTTATTTTCCTTAATTTTTTTGACAATTTTATCGAAACCAAACAGGCAGAAACAAAATTGCAAAGGCTAAACAAGGGTTCTAGGACAGCGAATTTTTTTTGTATGGCAATTATCTGGAGTTATAGGATGAAAAACCTAAACTAAACTAGGGTAAGCATGATGGTAAAACCTGAGTCTTTGAATACCACTTGATAGGAACGAGGTGCCCGATCTTCCGTTATGTGTAGGTAACTATCAGTTTGGTGGAGATGTCATACAGACGATCCGGCTTCCAATCAACAAGACTAGAACCCCACAATCGCAGCACCACTTCTCCTCTGGTTATCAACCGTGCGCTGCTCAATTAACCTCGCCACGAGGGCTAATGCTTGCCTGCGAATCAAAGACACAAGCAAGAACGAGAAAGAACACAATCTGAAAAATTGCAGATGGATGATTAAGCTCTTGAGTTGGGGTCTCACAAACCGATCTACGGCGAATTGTTTTTGTCAGATCTAACTTAAGCAAAACCTGCCTCTAACAAGGATGTGGCAGCTATTAATAAAGACTTTAGGGTTATGCAAAACCCTAGACGTGCCCCTAATGGGTTCAACGAAGATACACGGCCCAATAGGCCAAAAGACGGCGTCGCAGCGTTGGACAGATTCTGGACGTCAACTTGTTTAGACAATTCCTGTGGATTCTGGATGAATTTGGACCTGAAACCGGTGCCATTGGAAGCTCCTTGAAATTATCTTTCCATCCATATAAAGAACGTCCAAATCCGACTCTGTATGCAACTTGGGCGCAAATTTATTACGGGCTGTTCCTGGAATCGGAGACTGAAATGAACTCGAATCGGTTTGGGCCTCCATCTTGATCCAGACGTCCTAGCTGGTCCTCTCCTTCATTCCTAAGTACAATTAAATCATTAGGTAGCATACCACTCTCAAATGCACAAGAATAATTATTTAGGAACGAGATCACCTATAAATTCAATTGTCGAGCGCGTGCACGAGTAATTAGGGAGTCAACTTGAGGAGTGTTGTGTGTATCCATGGGAGTGATGACCTCATCAAATCCCCTGCAAGCCTCCAAATCAACTCAATTCCATTAGTGACTTGAGAGAGGGTGTTTTGTGTTCTTTAGTTGCTCTTGTCGCTTGGATTGCCTTTTTTCCATCCTTATTCTCAAGTGCTTTGTAAGCGAAGCAAGAGACACCTTAGTGTGTGGTGGTCCTTGCGGGGTCTTAGTGACCCATGTGATTAAGGAAAAGGCTCACTCGGTCTAAGTGACTGTTTAAGAGAGGGAAGGGTTGAAATAGACCCAGACTTTGTGGCCTCCTCAACAGGGACTAGGTTCTTTGGAACCGAACCTCGGTAAAACAAATCACTGTGTCTACTCGCTTTGCTTCTTGCTTGATTTGTTTGCCCACTTTCTTCTCTCTAAACATTACCTTGCTAGTATTAATTTGAGTTTGCTCCCATACGTCATCCGCACTCTTTGAGCAACTCCTAGAAAGAGAAACAATCTTTCAGACTTGAATATAATTCTAACGCTAACCCTAACCTTTAGTGTGTGTTTAAGTTTATAAATTTCAGGTTTCTATTCACCCCGCCTCTAGGCCACTTTCATCCTCCCCTAGCGCCGCGTCGCATGCCTCAGATACTTAGTTCCTATGTTCTCCGAGGTTCCTTTGGTTTGGTTCTGCTCAAGGTTTACAAGGGTTGCCTACCTCTTTCTCTGTGCTCCGTGATGTCTAGAAGGTCGTGTCTAGTAGGTCCCCGAATGATCCAAGCAAACTGGTCGTGGGGCAGCTGAAAGCACTCTGCGTGGTTTGGATATAGCTACCATGGGTTCAGCAGGGGTGGGTTTGGATATGGACTGGATTGGCAGTCTGGTAGAGGCGGCTAGCTCATGGATCTGCTCATCGGCTGATCAGATAGGCAGCGTGAAGGTTTGTCGCGACTGGTATGGTAGATAGATAGTGATGACCAGGTAATTGTTTTCAAGGCTGCTAGCCATTGGCTTGAGCTTGAGTGTCCGGTTAAACAAATGAGGGGTGTACAAATGAGGGTGTTCGGTAGCCCCTTGAGATCCGTGCTTTGCAAGAAAGTTGAGTTTGATCTATCTAGTTCCTCTCAGATAAACCATACATGCTTATTTGTAACACCCTGAATTTGGGGTAGAATTTTTTCTTCATCGATACTCACCAAATTCAGATGTCACTCTCTCTTCTCTTCCCGTTTCGCTCCTTCTTCCCATTTTCACAGCAGTATAACGACTGGTGTCCATCTCGCGTGTAAACAAAAACCTAAGTTGACATGGGTGTTGCATCATGCTGAATCATATTTCTTTTGTGTGACGTTGTGTTTAATCGCGCGCCCCTCTCGCCTCGTTTCGATTTGCAATTGGATTCTGGTCAGTGGTCGTGAGAATAGTGGGCTTCCGTCCCGGCCCAGCCCAGCCCGGTGTGACAGAACCTCCCAAGTTATTAGGCCCACCTATTGTCCTTGTCCAACGGACCTCAGACAACCCTGCAGGTGTTCCTGAATCACTTGACAAGTTTGGTATCTGCTTTCCTTACCTTCCCAAGAGCGTTTTACCCATCACGCAGACATTACAAATCATCGGAGATACAGAAATGCGGAAGCGGTTACATAAACTTACCTTTATTTAAAAGTAAGACAAAGTTAAATATTTACAGACCAGAATATAACATACGAGTGCAGAGTATAATTATTACAAACCATGGGAGGCAAAAACCCCTCCCGATAAGTTTTACACAAAAGTTTTATGGAGGATCCTTTCCTCCCGCAGCTTTACTCCTGATGTTCTTCCTTCAGAACCACCTTAGAACAGAAGCAACAAAAATTTGCCGCTTCTTCACCTAAAAACAACAGGGAATAGAACCCTGAGTATGGAAATACTCAGCAAGTCTTACCCGACTAAAGAAAAGACTCTCAGGGGGATGCTGGCTTTAAAGGTGTCAAGGTAAGGCTTATTAATGATCAATGACCCTGTTTGCAGAAATGCTTACTAAGAGTGGATCCTTAAAAATCCAGTTTTATTTGTCAAGTTAAGTAAAATTACCTGTAACTAGAGTTCTTTCTACCCTAGTTCAATCACTTGACCTGCACTAGCCAATTTCTTAACAACCCTTCATCTTTACTGGATTTCTACGTATAGGGCAGTGACCAAGTCTTCATAACCGCGAAGGTACGACGATCCGAATCGATTATACTCAGCTGAGGATCTCCAATCACACGACATATGTAGCACTTAACCCTTGCATATTTCAACTCGCCACCGGGGTTCTTAAGACTAGATCAGGTTCACGCCAACCAAGAGCATAGATACACCACAGTCCAACCTCTTGCCATGGAGGGTACACACTACTCTCGCCATCTCTCCACTCCCATTGCGTCGTATCTTATTCTAGTATTAGTCTGCCCGAGGCAAAGCTTACCCATGACGAGGCATGTGACCAGTTAAAGGGTCCTCGGTCAGCAAGCCTACATCGAGACGGTCCTTAATCGACACAGACGGAGACACTACACCGAGACTTTCTTCTCGTGCAAGTCACCCGCCCGGTCTCAACTTAATCATTTCAAACCCAAAGTTTGGTACCTAGCAGAGGTACATCTTTTCCGATGTTGAACCCATCATGGCCATGATGGATCCAGCATCAAGTTTTATTTTCAGAAACATCCCTTCCACTTTGCAACATCATCTTTTGTAAAAACAAAACATTTTGTTTTGCTAAAGCAAGACTAAGCATAGGAAAAACCTTTTGTAAAACAGGGATTTCAAGGAAGGTAATCAAATTCAAGGAAGGAAATGCAGGAATTGTTTTAGCAATTAACTCCTATCACCTAATGCATCAAGCAAGTGAGAAAGAGTTTAAAAGAATCAAGGAGGTGGCAAATGCACCGGGGCTTGCCTTGGTTTACAGGTGAGTCAGGCTCAGTCCTGCAGATGTCAAAATAAAAACAGCAGCCTGCCTGATGTTCCTCAGGTGGTGATGTTGAAGTCTTCTCTTCTTCAACTTCTTCTTCGTTTTCTAAATATAACCAAGTATAATAATGAATGTTCATGTAGTGCTCATGAAGATGCAAAAATAGTAGAAGTTGGCTATCTAAAGTCTTGAGTACAACTTTCCTTCACGGTTCTCCGAGAACCAAGGGTTTCCGGAGTCAACATAGGAATTCAAAGGGCAAGGGGTTGGGTTTTGGGTGCTAGTATCAAACAAGGTCCAAATCATACCCAACTCTACCCAAAGCTTCTAAATAATGTTTATAGTTCATATAAAAAGTTTGGGGATTTTTGGAATTATTATCTAATTTCTAAAAATCCAGAAACAAGGTTTTAGGCTATTTTAAATGATCCAAAATTCCCTATTTGACCTAAAAATCATGAAACTATTTTTACTAAATTCTATGGAAAATTAGGAATCTAGCAAAACTGGTTTGACATTTTTGGGATTTTTCTACAATTTTCTAGAATTGTTTTTGCTCTGGTAGAAAAAGAAAAAGGATGAACAGTATTGGACTGAATCTGGCCCAGGTCGGCCCACTGCCAGCAGAAGCGCGCCCGCGCACGCGCGCCTGCTGCGAGTTTGCAAAAAGGCCCTCGGCATTCTCGATAACCAGAAGTGGGTTCTTGCACTGTTCCCGTGAGTCACTGACGGTTTATAAGAACCCCCCGCCCCCACGTTCTAATTCTTCGCAGACCGAGGTCCACGACGACGAACGACGTCGGTCCACGCTCCAGCAAGCCTACGCCGGCCATATACCGCAACGACTGGAGCTCCCATGCGGCAGAGACTAGATTACACCCCACCAGCACATTTCCCCTCAACCAATTTCATAAATGGCGGTCTACCTTGCTCTGCCCACGGTGACAGCGGGCACCACGGGTAATCAAACGCGTTCCCGGTGATCCATGGGGTCTTAGCTCAATTGGGTGGGTTGGTGAGCATCACCAGCACACAAAGATGCTAAAACAAGAACAAGGAGCGCATGATCAGGCCTGTGATGGGCTGACCGCGGTGAGGTCTTTGTTACGGTGTTCGTGAGTGCTCTTGGGGAAAATCCGAAATTCGAGCTCTCAGGTGAACATGAATCACAACGGCAGCGTGGATCTTAGGCGCGCGGGTCACCGGCGACGAGGCATCGAGCTGGCAGCCTGATCCGATCACTGTACCATGGGAAGCTCTATTCAGTGTGTGTGACAGTCAAGGTTTAGGGTCAATTCTCTCTCAATTTTCTATGGCATCTCACCCAAAGCTCTACAGCAAAGTTGTAGACCAATGATCTAGCTACAATGTTGCCATAACAACTATAGCCAAATTCCTACTAGATCATGCTTATATTCGAGCCCTAACTTCATGCCACTCACTGTCAGGCCAAATTCAGTTTCTAGACAGCCTGATAGTCAATTTTTGGGTGTACTTTTCTCTAATTTCTTCATAACAACAATGCTTACTCTCTTAAGCAAAGTTATTCTCCTTTGATAAGTCTACAATATTGATGTGGTGACCTAGGGCAACATCCCTTTTTTTGGAAGTTACAAAGCCACAAAGATGAGCTCAAAACACTGAAAATCAGACTTAATCAAAAGAGCACAAGTGTGGCTCTTTTGCAAATAAGTCCAAATCTCAAGTTTTGGATTGCAAATCTTCATGATTGTGAACCATATGACTTAAGACACCTTACTTTCATAGTTTTTCCATTTTAGTCCAAAAGTGCACTAATTTTGCACTTAGCCCCCTAGGGTTTAGGTTTAGGGTTTTCTAGGGTTCTTTTTGCTGTTTTTTATACTTCTACGGTTTGGATCCCACTTGAGGTCATCCATGATGACACTTTATGATTATCTCTTACAAGGTTTGAAGCTTTCACTTGTTTAAGCCTTGTTTGCACTATTACACCCAATCTAGGGTTGAGTTCCCTATTCTAGGGTTTTATTCATAGAATGCCATAACAATACAACTTGTTTGAAATTTTTGCCTAGTGAATGCACTCTAGGTGTAACAAACATATGAGATGCCCATGCTTATGATGTTATGCTCAAATTTTAGTAACAGTAACACCAGGGGTATTACATCCTTTCCCCCATAAAAGAATCTCGTCCCGAGATTAAAAGTCCTAGGGTAAGTAATGGAAAAAGAAATGCTTCACACTTTTATTTCCTTAATTTTGGTACAAGGCAGGGGTGGTACGGGGCTCATTCTTTTATTACAACAATTGTAGGCACTTCACAAATTACATGAGACTAAAAAGCCCGGGAAATTCTTATCTATGAAGTCTTGGGTTTCCCAAGTAGCCTCATCTTCTGAATGTTGGTTCCATTGTATCTTCTAAAACTTGCGAGTTTTCCTTCGGGTAATCCTGTCCTTTTGTTCCAAGACTCGAATAGGGTGCTCTGAATATGTCATGTCTGGTTTTAGGACTACATCTGTTACTTCAATGGTGCGATCTGGAACCCGAAGACACTTTTTCAACTGAGACACGTGGAACACATTATGCACTGCAGACAAGGTTTCGGGTAATTGAAGTTAGTACGCTACTGACCCATATCTTTCAAGGATAGGAAAAGGGCTAATATACCGAGGTGCAAGCTTCCCTTTAACCCCGAAACGTGATATGCCCTTCATGAGTGAAACTTTTAGATAGACATAATCTCCAACTGGAAAGTATAAGGGTATCCGATGTGTGTCTGCGTAACTCTTTTGACGAGCTTGGGCTTTCTTCAGGTTATGAATTATTCGTTGTACTCTCACTTCTGTCTCCTTTACCATATCAGGCCTGAAGAAATTCCTTTCACCAGGTTCAGACCAGTTTAACAGAGTGTGACACCGCCTCCCATACAAAGCTTCAAAGGGTGCCATCTTGATGCTTCCCTGAAAGCTATTATTGTACGAGAACTCCACTAATGGCAAACAATCATCCCATTTCTATGGGAATTCCAAAGCATAAGCCCGTAACATGTCTTCAAGTATTTGGTTCACCCTCTCAGTCTGCCACTGGTTTGAGGATGATAGGCCGAACTATGGAGCAACTTAGTATCCAAGGCCTTGTGAAGTTCTTCCCAAAATTTGGACACGAATTGCGATCCACGATCCGACACTATAGTCTTTGGAACACCATGCAAACTGAGAATACGGGCAATGTATAATTCTGCATACGTGGCCACTGTATACTTTACCCTAACTGGAAGGAAGTGGGCAATCTTTGTGAGTCGATCAATGATAACCCAGATAGAATCATACCCTTTGGCAATCCTGGGTAGTCCCACAATAAAGTCCATACTAATATCCTCCCATTTCTAGACTGGAATAGGTAACGATTGCAATGGCCCAACATCTTTCATGTGTATGGCCTTGACACGTCTACAGGTGTCACATTTTGCCACATAGGGTGCAATCTCGATCTTCATCTTCATCCACCAATAATGTTGTTTCAGATCATGATACATCTTAGTGCTTCTGGGATGAATAGAATAGCGACTAAGATGTGCTTCATCTAATATTTGTTGGCGGGTCTCTTCATTTTTAGGCACCACTATGCGGTTGTTGAACCATACAACACCTTGAGTATCTCTTCGGAAGCAGTTGGCTTTTCCAGCTTTGTAATACCCACTTTGTAAGAAAAGTCTAAAAAGAGAAATTATATTACTTTATAGCTATATGTATTATCTCTATTTATCATTTCATGCGAACACCTCATAAAAAACAAAAGATTAATAAAAGTCATAAAATGGTGCATCATGCTGAGGTTTCCATTTTTGTGAGCATTTTTGTGACAATATAAAAACAATACAAAAAAGCATATTAAAGTCCAAAATGGAATTTAAGATCTAAAAGAGAATTCTAGAATTTAGAGAAGAGAAAGAGAAATGTTACAAAAAGAGAAGAAATATATATATATAAAATATATATATATATATAGTTAAAACATCCATATTATTGGGTTCAATTTGTACATTTTAAATGAATATAAATTCACATTTCAAAATGGATTCGAATTTGAATCCTAGAAATTAAAGGAGAAAGATAAAAAGAAAAAAAGGAAAAACCTAAATGGGCCTCGGTCTACACATTTCGGCTCATCAGCCCCTTCACCCGCGCAGCCCACTTCCTCAACCGCGCACGCGCTGACGCACCTGGCCCACTGCTCAGCCGCACATCTCCACGCCGCGCGTTCTCTGGGCCACTGTCGCGTGGGGCCACCTCGTCAGCGCTCCCTTCTTCCTCGGATCGCAATGACGGGCGCGACTTTCACGCGGGCTGAACGGACCGACGAAGTCCGCGGCTCTGGCGGACCCACGCCCCTTCCTCCACATATAAGCGCTTGCGCCGTACCTTGGGTTTCGGTTTTGCGATCGTGTTGGGGCCCGAGCCGAGAAGTAGAGAGAGGGAGCTGCGCACTGCGTCGTGAGTGCCGCCGCCACCATGAACCCACACCCTCACCGGCGTTTTGTCCCTGGAGCACACACCGGAGAGTCGTCGGGGACTTGGGAGTGTTGTACTGCGCTCGCACGGGAGAGGACTCCTCTACATCGGCGCCAATTTCTCGCCGCACTCGCTCCTCCGCCGCGACAGTGCGCTCAACCGTGGACAGAACTCGTGGCGGCGAAATCCTCAGTAAGAACTCCTCTTCTGGGTTTGTTATTCACTCGGTAACGCGTAGGTGCTCTCGGATTGCGTGATTGGAGCGTATGCGTGCAAGTTGGTCACCTCACCGGTGAGGGCGCGCCGCGGGCACAGCGGCGCCGCCGCGAGCTGCGGATATTTGGTTGGGTGACGTGGGGGCCGTTGGATCCACCAGGAACGGCCCTGATTAGATGAGATGTACCCGTCGCGCTCAGGATCTGCACCGTCCGATCGGGATCGGATGGTGGACACTCGCAGCAGGGTTCATTAAATCGTGGGCGTCGGATTGGAATTCGAGGGGCTGCGCTGCGTACCGTTTCGTGGCTTAGGCAATCTAATCCGATGCGTCCGTTGTAGATCAGACGGTGGATCGTGGCCCATACCCCTTCGCCGAGCCATAATTGCAAAAGAGACCCTGGAAAATGTTTGAATCAACCCGCGGTTCACAGTAACAATGCGCTGAGTCTCAGAAATATTTGTAGAATAACCCCTGTGCTTCCCAGAAATTAGTGCGCTGTCCAGAGAGGTTGGAAAATCAGAGAAAATAAATTAGAAATGAATTTTAGTGCAAAAATAAATGCTAGAACTTGATAAATTCATAGAAAATCCATATTTAGTCCAAATTGAGCCATTCCAGTTTCTAAAATTTTATAATTTTATTCTCTATCACTTAGAGTCTCTGTTTTGTCATGAAAACAGAAAGAAAAATAATCTCTCACTTAAACCTACTTCAAGCACATAAAACCTTTAGAAATTCATATCTTAAAATCTATAACTCCAAAAATTATGATTTCTGTTCCTAGGTTTTTATTTTAATATGTAGATTATTACTGTTTATTTTGTTCACATGTTTGGTGTGATGTTAATTTTCCCTATATATTGTGCTTGTTTGTATAGTGGCGAGTAGAAGAGCCCGTGACTAAGGATCCTGGTGAGCAACCGATAGAAGTAGCTGAGCAGGAGCTCATTGAAGGCAAGTTGTGCCCTTGACCACTTTTTACCCAATAATGTTCTTTAATATCATCTATTCATGCATAGGTTTAATTTTGATGGGACCCGATAGGTCACCCTAGATTGTTTATCTCATTACCTTGTTTACCCCTGAATCACTTGGGTAGTTTGCTATTGCTTTACATGGTTTTGGGATAATAATTTATTATATCTATGTTCCAATTCTTTTGTTATTCTATTTATGTTCATGTCAAGATCATTAATGTTAATTGGAACATAGAGCTTAACTTGAGAAACACGTGCCACCACAAGGGTTTAATGGGACGCCCTTGGCTGACTAATTAGGAAAGCTAGTGGAAGACTACCTTACCCGAAAGGGGCAAGGGCAGTAGGGGAGTTGCATGCAAGGAGGTTCTCGGGTTGATTTAGCTGCGATGGCGGTCGGACGGGGGATTCTTGCAAGTGCTCTTCCCATAAACTGTAGCGGGTTTTCGGAAGCTAGTGGAACTTTGTAAAGGCCTCGTAGTGTTGCCCTGCCTCGCTTCCTAGGTAGAGGTGTATGGGAGTCGCGATCCCTTGGCAGATGGGTAACATGACTTGTGGGTAAAGGGTACAACCTCTGCGGAGTGTAAAACTGGTATACTAGCCGAGCTCACGGTCATGAGCAGCTTAGGACTCTTTGATGATTAAATTATGGAACCTAATCTCAATTTGTCATTTGCATTTGCATGGGTTTATCATTAATTTTGTTCTATTACTTTTATTTAAGGTTTGGTATTTACTTACATTTAGTAACTGCTAATAAAATTTTGACCAACTACTTAAAAGCAATGCTTAGCTTTAACCCCTGTCATTGATTAGCCTTACACATCACATGAACAACCACCTTTGTGAGTTCATGTCCACTGGTTCCCCCACAACTTGTTGAGCTATGGTCATGTGTGAGCTCGCCCTTGCTGTCTCACACCCCCCACAGGAGAAGAACAGGTGGTTCAGGAGGAGCCACAAGGCGAGGAGTTTGATCTGATCTAGGTGGCGTTTCTCAGTTGACATTGGCGCCGACGATCCTTAGTTTGTTTTATATTTATCTTTTATTTTGTAATAAGACTTCCGCTATGTAATAAATACTCTGATGTTTTGTGACATTTATCTCTATACACTCTGTTATTATATATGTTGTCTTCTTGGCGCATGTATGAGATGCACCTGGCTTTGTTCCTTAAAGCCGGGTGTGACAAGCTTCTATCTTTTCATGAATGTGCTTCATTCCCTCATCATCTTTTTGGGCATCAACTATCCTTTGCAAAAGGACTAACTCAAGCCGTAGCTGATTTAAGGTTCCTTGTTGGATCATTCCCAGGTTCAACATCTCCATCTCTTGGCATAATGTAACTTCAGAAGTCTTCATTGTCGAACAATGGCAGAAAGCCTTGCGACTGAGTGCATATGCCACTACATTAGCTTTGCCCGGGAGATAGTGAATTTCTAGTTCATAATCCTTTATCAGCTCAAGCCATCTCCTTTGTCTCATATTGAGCTCTGACTGGGTAAAGATACACTTTCAGCTCTTATGATCTGTATAAATATGACAGACATTCCCCAGCAGATAATGACGCCAGATTTTTAGGGCATCAACCACTGCAGCTAACTCCAGAACATGAGTTGGATAATGTTCCTCATGCCGGCGCAACTGCCTTGAAGCATAAGCTATTACTCGGCCCTCTTGCATTAATACACAGCCGAGACCATTGCCCGATGCGTCACAATACACATCAAAGGGCTTTTCAATATTCGGTTGAGCCAATACCAGAGCAGTGGTTAATAATACCTTCAATTGTTCAAAAGCTTCATTACAATTTGAAGACCAATTGAATTTAGTATCATTCTTCAATAGACTTGTGATTGGCTTCACAAGCTTAGAAAAATCTGGAATGAATCGGCGGTAATAACCAGCCAGCCCAAGGAAACTTCAGACTTGATGTACAGTGGTTGGGGGTTTCCACTCCAAAATATCCTTGACCTTGCTGGGATCCACCGCAATCCCTTTGGCAGATAATACATATCCTAGAAATTGAATCTCCTCCAGCTAGAATGCGCACTTACTGAACATAGCATATAACTGATGTTCTCTTAAGCACGTTAATATGATCCATAAGTGTTGAGCATGCTCCTCTTCATTCTTAGAGTATATCAAGATATCATCTATGAAGACCAGCACGAATTTGTCCAATTTGGGCATAAATACCGAGTTCATCAGATATGTGAAGTGGGCAGGAGCATTCGTCAATCCGAAAGACATAACCAGGTATTCAAATAATCCATACCGTGTAGTGAATGCGGTCTTTGGTATATCCTTGGGCCTGATATGGATCTGATGATAGCCCAATCTGAGGTCAATCTTGGAGAATACTCTCGCTCCAGTCAGTTGATCAAACAAAATATCAATCCGAGGAAGAGGATACTTATTCTTGATAGTGACCTCATTAAGGGGTCGATAATCCACGCACATCCGCAATGTTTGATCCTTCTTCTTGACAAAGATGGCTGGACAGCCTCATGGCGACGACCTTGGACAGAGAATCCTTTTTCAAGTAGATCTTGCAATTGGGTCTTGAGTTCTGCCAGCTCATTTGGAGGCATTCAGTACGATCTTCTAGAAATGGGAGCTGTATCGGGCTTCAACTCAATTACAAACTCTACATCTCTTTCTGGTGGCAATCCCGGCAAATCTTCTGGAAAGACATCTGGGAACTCACATACTACTGGAATATCGTTGACCTCCGGTATAATGGCTTCATAAATTTTGCAATTGGTTTAGCTGGAATAGCTATGGGGATAGACAAAAGAATTTCTTCTTGGCCATAACTCAACCTGATTGTTCTCAGATCAGTGTTGAGGACTGCTTTATGTTGGGCCAACCAATTCATGCCCAAAATTACATCTATGTCTTGGCCTTTTAGAACAATCATCTTAGTAGGAAAGTCCCGTCCAGCTAATGTTACGGGCACTTGGTAAGCCACTTCTTTGGTAAATATTTGTCCCCCAGGCGAATATATTTTAAACCCTTCCCTTGATTCAGTATATGGAATGCAATGTTTCTCCACGAACTTTTTGCTTATGAAAGTATGTGAAGCACCAGAATCAAAGAGAATAACTGCAGGGTGATTGGCTACGAGAAACGTACCCATCATCACCGGTTCGCCTTCCGGTGTTGTGGCCACTTGAGTGTAATAAACCCGTCCTGTTTTCCTTGCATTCTTGCCCGCAGTATTGGTTGTTGCCTTTCCCTTGGAGCTCCCGGAACTCTGTTGATTATTTGCTTGATTCTGCCTCGGGTATGGACAGTCCTTAATGAAATGCCCGGACTTTCCACAGTTGAAGCAGCCGATGGATGAGCTTGGAAGAGTAGGAAAACGAGTGCCAGGGGCACCCGGCTGATTTGTAACAGTGGGGGCAGGGGTAGGACGGATAAACACTGGTTGCTTGAATGGGAAGGAGGGTGGGCGCGACGAAGAACGATTCTGATTGAAAGGTCGGATAACCAACCTTTGTCTTTTCTCGGGACCCTGATTGGGCCTGCCACCTCCATTCCCCTTGGACTTTCCGGCGCCTGCATACTTAGCCTCAACTTCCAGCGCTGTGCTGACAGCCCTTCCATAAGTAAGATCGATGCAGGTGGCCATCTTTCTTTGCATTCGATCATTCAAGCCTCTCATGAAACAGTTCCTCTTCTTTATGTTGGTGTTGACTTGATCGATTGCATATTGGGATAAGTAGTTGAACTTATTGAGATACTGGGTGACAGTATCTCCGCCTTGTTTCAACTTCATGAACTCCTCCTGCTTCATATGGAGGACTCCTTCAGGTATATAATGCTCTCTGAAGGCCATCTTGAACTCATCCCAAATGATTTGATAACCGGCTGGCTGAACGGCAACAAAATTTCCCCACCACGTACTGGCAGGGCCTCGCAGTTGCTGCGCTGCAAACAGGGGCTTCTGAGTTTCTGAACACCGAAGGAGCCCGAACTTTTGTTCAATGACGCGGATCCATTCATCCGCTTCTAAAGGATCTTCTGCTTTAACAAACAATGGAGGGCGCGTCTCGGAGAAATCCAGATAAGAGGTTTCATGGGGGGCCTTGTGGATATGCCCGCCTGCCTTGTTATTGTAGCTGTTGACCTGCCATCTCCCGCAGAAAGCGGGTATTGTCTGCTGTGGCGTTTACCAAGGCAGCGATAGCCTCTGCAAGTGTCGGAGGTACTGGGGGTGGATTCGGGGTCGCTTCCCTCCCACGGGAGGTACTAGCCCCATCCTGAGCGCGAGTCCTGGAAGGCATCTAAGGCAGAGAACATTTGGAGAAATATAATATGCCATACAAACCATCCATTTCACATTACTGAAAAAAGTAATGTTATAGACTCATACATACAACTAGATTACACTACCTATTACACACTACTACAAATATACTATTCTACTCTTGCTTTTTGTCACTCTAGGTAGCCTCGCTGTCAGGCGTAGGAGACCATTCGTCGACCAATCTCATTGAAGGAGGGGGCCTGAAAAGGTCTAGATCTCCTCCAAAGGCTTCTCTTGCTGCTCCAGATGGTCTAGCTCCCATCCCGATAGGATCCGCAAGGACGTTGGGGTGCAGTTGCGAGTACAATACATGAACTTCTTCATGTAGTGTGTTGCAATAAACCTGCAAGCTATCCACGGTTGAGCCATGCTCTTCCACTCAGGCTCGAGCTCTAGCTTCCTTTGCCCAAGCAAGTGAACGAGAGTTCACAGACCAGTCGAGCGCTAGATCCCGATCCGCTAGCTGGTCTTGCAGGTGGCGGATGTCTCTTCTCAATTCATTGATTCTTTCGCCATCCGTGACCCATATGTCGTTCCTGCGTCGGAGTTCTGATCGAAGCTGATTAACTTGTGCTTCCAGATCCCCGATCGGATCATTACTACCGCTACTGCTGTCTTCGTGTCTTGGGGCAAGTTGAAGACGTGGTACACCAATCGGCCCGGTTGACTTGCGTGCAGTCTTCCTTGTACGCAGCGGCATTTTTCTAAGGGGGATATTTTATTAGCATAATTTTAGCATGATGCATATGTAATTACATAATCAACCTTAGTTGAGTCACACCTTCTATACATTGCACTCTTCCTATCTGGTCTTTAAAATAAACTCTTCAGAAATACTTAGGTAAGAAGGGAAGAAATTTTCTAGATAAGTCTTGGAAAATTCTTTTTGAAGATGTCTCATAATATCTGCAGAGATGGGCTTCGCTCCGATACCAGCTGTGACGGAACCTCCCAAGTTATTAGGCCCACCTACAGTTGTCCTTGTCCAACGGACCTCAGACAACCCTGCACGTGTTCCTGAATCACTTGACAAGTTCGGTATCTACTTTCCTTACCTTCCAAAGAGCGTTTTACCCGTCATGCAGACATTACAAATCATCGGAGATACAGAAATGCGGAAGCGGTTACATAAACTTACCTTTATTTAAAAGTAAGACAAAGTTAAATATTTACAGACCAGAATATAACATACGAGTGCAGAGTATAATTATTACAAACCATGGGAGGCAAAAACCCCTCCCAATAAGTTTTACACAAAAGTTTTATGGAGGATCCTTTCCTCCCGCATCTTTACTCCTGATGTTCTTCCTTCGGAACCACCTTAGAACAGAAGCAACAAAAATTTGCCGCTTCTTCACCTAAAAACAACAGGGAATAAAACCCTGAGTATGGAATTACTCAGCAAGTCTTACCTGACTAAAGAAAAGACTCTCAAGGGGATGCTGGCTTTAAAGGTGTCAAGGTAAGGCTTATTAATGATCAATGACTCTGTTTGCATAAATGCTTACTAAGAGTGGATCCTTAAACTTCCAGTTTTATTTGTCAAGTTAAGTAAAATTACCTGTAACTAGAGTTCTTTCTACCATAGTTCAATCACTTGACCTGAAGTAGCCAATTTCTTAACAACCTTTCATCTTTACTGGATTTCTATGTATAGGGCAGTGACCAAGTCTTCATAACCGCGAAGGTACGGCGATCCGAATTGATTATACTCAGCTGTGGATCTCCAATCATACGACATATGTAGCACTTAACCCTTGCATATGTCAACTCGCCACCGAGGTTCTTAAGACCAGATCAGGTTCACGCCAACCGAGAGCACAGATACACCACCGTCTAGCCTCTTGCCACGAAGGGTACATGCTACTCTCGCCATCTGTCCACTCCCATTTCGTGGTACCCATGACGAGACATGTGACCAGTTAAAGGGTCCTCGGTCAGCAAGCCTACATCGAGACGGTCCTTAATCGACACAGACGGAGACACTACACCGAGACTCTCTTCTCGTGCAAGTCACCCGCCCGGTCTCAACTTAATCATTTCAAACCCAAAGTTTGGTACCTGGCAGAGGTACATCTTTTCTGATGTTGAACCCATCATGGCCATGGTGGATCCACCATCAAGTTTTATTTTCAAAAACATCCCTTCCACTTTACAACATCATCTTTTGTAAAAAACATTTTGTTTTGCTAAAGCAAGATTAAGCATAGGAAAAACCTTTTGTAAAACAGGGATTTCAAGGAAGGTAATCAAATTCAAGGAAGGAAATGCAGGAATTGTTTTAGCAATCAACTCCTATCACCTAATGCATCAAGCAAGTGAGAAAGAGTTTAAAAGAATCAAGGAGGTGGCAAATGCACCGAGGCTTGCCTTGGTTTACAGGTGAGTCAGGCACGGTCCCGCAGATGTCAAAATAAAAACAGCTGCCTGCCTGATGTTCCTCAGGTGGTGGTGGTGAAGTCTTCTCTTCTTCAACTTCTTCTTCGTTTTCTAAATATAACCAAGTATAATAATGAATGCTCATGTAGTGCTCATGAAGATGCAAAAATAGTAGAAGTTGGCTATCTAAAGTCTTGAGTACAACTTTCCTTCACGGTTCTCCGAGAACCAAGGGTTTCCGGAGTCAACATAGGAATTCAAAGGGCAAGGGGTAGGGTTTTGGGTGCTAGTATCAAACAAGGTCCAAATCATGCCCAACTCTACCAAAAGCTTCTAAATAATGTTTATAGTTCATATAAAAAGTTTGGGGATTTTTGGAATTATTATCTAATCTCTAAAAATCCAGAAACAAGGTTTTAGGCTATTTTAAATGCTCCAAAATTCCCTATTTGACCTAAAAATCATGAAACTATTTTTATTAAATTCTATGGAAAATTAGAAATCTAGCAAAATTGGTTTGACATTTTTGGGATTTTTCTACAATTTTCTAGAATTGTTTTTGCTCTAGTAGAAAAAGAAAAAGAAAAAGGATGAACAATATTGGACTGAATCTGGCTCAGGTCGGCCCACTGCCAGCAGAAGTGCGCCCGCGCACGCGCGCCTGCGGTGACTTTGCAAAAAGGCCCTCGGCGTTCTCGATAACCAGAAGTGGGTTCTTGCACTGTTCCCGTGAGTCACTTACGGTTTACAAGAACCCCCCCACGTTCTAATTCTTTGCAGATCGAGGTCCACGATGAAGAACGACGTCGGCCCGTGCTCCGGCGAGCCTACGCCGGCCGTATACCGCAACGACTGGAGCTCCCGTGCGGTAGAGACCATATTAGACCCCACCCGCACATTTCCCCTCAACCAATTTCATAACTGGCGGTCTACCTTGCTCTGCCCACGGTGACAGCGGGCACCACGTGTAATCAAACGCGTTCCCGGCGATCCATGGGGTCTTAGCTCAATTGGGTGGGTTGGTGAGCATCACCAGCACACAAAGATGCTAAAACAAGAACAAGGAGGGCATGATCAGACCTGTGACGGGCTGGCCGCGGTGAGGTCTTTGTTACGGTGTTCCTGAGTGCTCTTGGGGGAAATCCGAAATTCGAGCTCTCAGGTGAAAGATTGAGGACGATACTTGGTGGCTGGGTGCGTGCTGATACTACGGAGCTTGCAGTGGCTTCAATTTATAGCATTTGCGAGCGGTGGCCTGTGAATTGAGCGCTGACGTGCGGCGGTCGGAGGAGGGGGAGGTCACTGGCATAAGTGCTTAGTGTTCGGTCACCGTGGCTGGCCTCCCGGCGATGGACAGAGGATTACAGCAGTTCACGGCGACACAGTGGAGGTGCCAGCGCATGTGGCGCCAAGCCGTGAGACGGCTGTCACCGGCGAGCTTATCTGCTCAGGCCGCAAAGCAAGGGGGGTACGACGGTTAGTCATCGGAGTCATCTCCAGGCGAATAGATATTACCTGGCAGCCTTATCGGGTCATTGGTGGCGTGAATCGCAACGGCGGCACAGATCTTAGGCGCGCGGGTCATCGGCGATGAGGGATCGAGCTGGCAGCCTGATTCGATCACTGTACCATGGGAAGCTCTATTCAGTGTGTGTGACAGTCAAGGTTTAGGGTCAATTCTCTCTCAATTTTCTATGGCATCTCACCCAAAGCTTTGCCGCAAAGTTGTAGACCAATGATCCAGCTACAATGTTGCCATACCAACTATTGCCAAATTCCTACTAGATCATGCTTATATTCGAGCCCTAACTTCATGCCACCTCACTGTCAGGCCAAATTCAGTTTCTAGACAGCCTGATAGTCAATTTTTGGGTGTACTTTTCTCTAATTTCTTCATAACAACCATGCTTACTCTCTTAAGCAAAGTTATTCTCCTTTGAGAAGTCTACAATATTGATGTGGTGACCTAGGGCAATATCCCTTTTGTTTGGAAGTTACAAGGCCACAAAGATGAGCTCAAAACACTGAAAATCAGACTTAATCAAAAGAGCACAAGTGTGGCTCTTTTGCAAATAAGTCCAAATCTCATGTTTTGGATTGCAAATCTTCATGATTGTGAACCATATGACTTAAGACACCTTACTTTCATAGTTTTTGCACTTTAGTCCAAAAGTGCACTAATTTTGCACTTAGCCCCCTAGGGTTTAGGTTTAGGGTTTTCTAGGGTTCTTTTTGCTGTTTTTTTATACTTCTATGGTTTGGATCCCACTTGTGTTCATCCATGGTGACACTTTATGATTATCTCTTACAAGGTTTGAAGCTTTCACTTATTTAAGCATTGTTTGCACTATTACACCCAATCTAGGGTTGAGTTCCCTTTCTAGGGTTTTATTCATAGAATGCCATAACAATACAACTTGTTTGAAATTTTTGCCTAGTGAATGCACTCTAGGTGTAACAAACATATGAGATGCCCATGCTTATGATGTTATGCTCAAATTTTAGTAACAGTAACACCAGGGGTGTTACACCCGGCCCGGCCCTGGCCTGGCGCCCCACACCCCCATGCGCCCCCCTCTCTCCCTCTCTCTCATTTGGTTTTCTCGCGCAGTAACTCCCTCTGTTCCACCTCTCTCCCACCTCTTTGCCCTAGGTGATCCGGTAACGGTTATCGCCGGTTTTTGGATCCCAAGGCGAGCTCCCCTCTCCTCTTCTCTCTCCCTCCCCCTCCCCTTTCCCCTTCCCTTCTCTCTCCCCTGCGCGCGACCCCCTCCCAGCGTGCCCCGTCGTGGCCCCCGGGCGCGGCAGCGTGGCCTCGGGCGCAGCCCCGGCGTGGCTGCTCTTACTGGCGTGGCTCGCCCCTGGCACGGCCTGCCCCCGCGCGGTGACTAAATATCAGTTTGATTCATTTTAAATTTAGTTCAATTAACGTGCTATGTCACGCGCTTTGTCGCGCAACGATTTAGTTAAAATCCAGATTTATTAATGTGCTGTCGCGTGCTGCGTCGCGCGCTTCATCGCGTGACGATTTATTTTAAGTTCAGATTTATTAGTGTGCTACGTTGCGCGCTTCGTCGCACGACTGTTCATCTTAAATTCAGATTATTTAATGTGTGGCGTCGCGTGTCTAGTCGCGCGACATTTCGTTTTAAATTCAGTTTAAGTGATGTATGCTGTCGTGCGCTTCGTCGCGCGACACGTGATGTTATTTTCATAATTAATTCAAGTGTCTCATTGCGCGCTTCATCGCGCGACGATCCGTTCTATTTCAGTTTAGTCTAAGTGTTGTGTCGGGCGTTTCACCGCGTGACGACTCATTTTATTTTTAGCTTAGTTTGTGCATGCCGTCGCGTGCTTCGTCGCGCGGCAACTCGTCCCAGTTTTTTTGGTTTAGTCTATGTGTGCCGTCGTGCGTTTCGCCACACGACAATCCTTTTAAATTTACCTCGAATCGTTTATAATAATTAAACACGTAGTGTAACTTGATTCTATGCATAACATGATTGTCAAATTGATACGATTATGTTTAGACGAATACTTTAATCTATAACCGCTTAACGAGATCGCTCTTCGACTGTAACCTCGACCGTTGCTTTCTCTTTCTCGTTTGGTCGTAGGTGCGAGCCCTGTGCCGAGCGTCTGCTTACTTATTATATTTTACTATCTGGTGTATCGTTCCTTTTATATTGAATTGGTGGAATGTATGTTTGAACTCGTATAGATAATGGTCAGTTGGCGAAGTCCGAAGGAGTTGCAGGTGAAGACCCCGAGCAGCAGCTGGTTGGTGAAGGCAAGTGTCGCTTGACCCATCTATGTCCTACTCATCTTATAATTTACTCCCTGCATTTACACAATTTATACCTAAGGATTGACTAGCTTTTGTTTATTTTGTCCTTGTTTACCTATATTGTAATGCCCTAAATTTGGGGGTAGAAATTTTTCTTCTTCGATACTCAACAAATTCAGGCGTTACTCTCTTTTCTCTTCCCGTTTCGCTCCTTCTTCCCATTTTCAAAGCAGTATAACGACTGGTGTCCGTCTCGCGTGTAAACAAAAACCTAAGTTGACATGGGTGTCGCATCATGCCGAAGCATATTTCTTTTGTCTGACGTTGTGTTTAATCACGTGTCTGTCTCGCCTCGTTTTGGATTTCGATTCGCAATTGGATTTTGGTCAGTGGTCGTGCGAATAGTGGGCTTCCGTCCCGGTCCAACCCGACCCAGCCCAGCCTGGCCCGGCCCTGGCCTAGCGCCCCTGGTGCCCCACACCCACATGTGCGCCCCTATCTCTATCTCTCTCTCATTTGATTTTCCCACACAACAACTCCCTCTCCCTCTCTTCCACCTCTCTCCCACCTCTTTGCCATAGGTGATCCGGTGATGGTTATCGCCGGTTTTTGGATCCCACCTCTTCCACCTCTTCTCTCCCTCCCCTCCCATTTCCCCTTCCCTTCTCTCTCCCCTGCACACGACCCCCTCCCTGCGTGCCCCGTCGTGGCCGCCGGTGCCCTCCCATCGTAGCCCCGGCGCCCTCCCTGCGCACCCCATCGTGGCCCCTAGGCGTGGCAGCGCGGCCTCGTGCACGGCCCCTTGGGCACGACCTCGGGCGCGGCCCCGGGCGTGGACCCTAGGCGTGGCAGCGTGGCCCTGGCGTGGTGGCACGGCCCCTCGGGCGCGTACCCAGCTCGGCCCAGCGTGGCCTCTTGGGCGCGGCTTGCTCCCGGCACGCACAACGTGTTCCCTCGCACGTAGCCCCAACGCGCGGTGATTAAATTTCAGTTTGATTAATTTTAAATTTAGTTTAATTAATGTGCTACGTCGCACGCTTCGTCGCGCGATGATTTAGTTCAAATCCAGATTTATTAATGTGCTGTCACGTGCTGCGTTGCGCGCTTCGTCGCGCGACGATTTATTTTATGTTCAGATTTATTAGTGTGCTGCGTCGTGCACTTTGTCGCAGGACGGTTCATCTTAAATTCAGATTATTTAATGTGTGGCGTCGCGCATCTAGTCGCGCGATGTTTCGTTTTAAATTTAGTTTAAGTGATGTATGCTGTCGTGCGCTTCGTCCCGCGACGATTCGTTCTATTTCAGTTCAGTCTAAGTGTTATGTCGCGTGTTTCGCTGCATGACGACTCATTTTCTTTTCAGCTTAGTTTGTGTGTGCTGTCACGCGCTTCGTCGCGTGGCAACTCGTCCCAATTTTTTGGTTTAGTTCGCGTGTGCCGTCGTACGTTTTGCCGCACGACAATCCTTTTAAATTTACCTCGAATCGTTTATAATAATTAAACGCGTAGCGTAACTTGATTCTATGCATAACGTGATTGGCAAATTGTTATGATTATGTTTAGACAAGTACTTTAATCAATAACCGCTTAACAAGATCGCTCTTCGACCGTAACCTCGACCGTTGCTTTCTCTTTCTCGCTTGGTCGTAGGTGCGAGCCCTGCGCCGAGCGTCTGCTTACTTATTGTATTTTACTGTCTAGTGTATTGTCCATTTATATTGAATTTGTGGAATGTATGTTTGAACTCGTATAGATAACGGTCAATTTGCGGAGTCCGAAGGTGTAAGACCCCAGGTGTTTATATTCCGCTCGACAACGAGTATGGATTTAAGCACGTAATATCAGTGGATAAAACGGATGCTAGATTTTAAATATCTTCGCCTATCGTGATTTTAATATCGCATCTGTTCCGTTGGTCGCGAGCGCAACATCGTTTTTATTTTCTCCATCCGGGCTCTTCCGAAATTTTCGTGATGTTCGGAGCATAGTCGTTCCAAAAATCGGTGCGTCCGATGATTAATTAAAATTCATCGCTCGGGCGAATACGAATTCGGAAACTCGACCTACTCAGATGATTTTATCTCGAACAAATTCATTTGAACTCGACGACTAAAATATTCGGGGCGAAATAATTGAATCGCGCGTGTCCGAGAAAAAAAAAATCATGCGCGAGGTTATAATTCCGTTCATTCTTCCGTACGCTGTTTTCGCGACGAAATCGCGTATACAATTGCGGATCTGGTTTCGACTAATATTAGTCGAATCACGCAGATTAAAAATACCGAAGCCGAAGTCCGTTTAATCCAGTTCATTGCTTATCGCTTCGGTCTAACTCTTCAAAAGTGAATTAACAGCGTGATTTTGTCCGAGCTCAGAGAATTTGCTAAATCAAGTCATTAGTCCTCGGATTTCTGCTTCAAGATTCGGGAAATGGGATGCGTAGTTAAATAGTGAATTGACCCAGTGTACATTGCTAAAAATCTGGACGCAAAAATATCTGCGATTTCCGTTAAAAAAGGAATATAGAAAAATATGAAAAAAATCTTCCAACCCTATCCCCTACTGCCGTCCCCTAATTTTTTTCACCCGACGCACAGCCTTGGATCTTATCATGTTCCTTCCGATTTTTTTACCAGTCACCGGTATTATCTTCTTCCAGCCGCTCGAGTTCTCATCCCACGTGCCCTTGATTTTTCCCGCTGCCCAAGCGTCATCCCGAAGCCTTCTCTAGATTCTTCTTGGAGCTGCCGCAATCTCCATTTCCTGCTCGTGCCCTGAGCCGTGGACGCTCTCTGCTCTCCGCGCGCGCAGCACTCTAGCGCTCCCTCCCAAGCACCTCCATGCCGGCTCCCTCTCCTCCATGGCCACACCGAGCTCCAGCGCTCTGGCAAGTTCATCTCCATGGCCGCCGCTCGTCGCTGCTCCCTGGTGCTCGGATCTCGCCCAGCCGAGCTCCTCCTCTGTCACCTATGGCATCCGGTCGCCCCTTCTCTCCCTGCTCCGATCTCGCTCGTGAAGCTCCCATGGCGCGCCCAGTCCATGGCCGAGCTCGCCCCTGATGCCACACCCTGAATCTCCCATGGCGCGCCACGAGCTCCTCACGGCCGTACCTGGCCGGATCTCCCAGCTGAGCCGCTTTTCTTCATATTCTTGTGCGTCGCGGAGCTCGGATCGCGCCCCGTCTCCTCTGCTTGCTCGGCGCCCGTCTCCTATGGCGTCTAGCAGCCGCTTCTCTTTGCGCGCCGCGTTTTTATTTATTCCCCAAGTTTCCAGTCATGGTGTGCTCTCCCTGCTCGCCTGGCCGGAGCGCCTTGTGCTAAGCTTCCTAGCTCGTTGGACCACACCGCCTCGCTCCTGCACATGGCGTCTGTCGTTGTACTGTAGTTTGTCCACGACCCGCCCGTTGATCCACCAGCGCCAGGCCGCGTACACTCGACTTGAACTCACGTTTATGCCTTGGATCGAGCTCGCTCTCTCTCTTGTCAAGGACCACTTCACAACCTTGGGAAATGACCTCGCCGTCAGCAGGTACTGCTGCGATGATGTCGAACCCATCGTCGACAACTCTAGTTCTATGTCGTCGAGTCTGTCGAACACCGTCCCCCCTGCTCGGCCATGTCCAACAGCTCAATCTTTGGCCCCTCACCATGGCCACAGTTTCCTCTCCCCGTCAGCTAAATCGTCGCGCCTTGCTAGCGCTCCTCGACATCGGTTGTCGATCTCCCTCGGTGTTGTCTCCTCGAGCCGCCAATTTGTCTGAGTGCGTCGCCTCCTTCCCATTTGTCGTACCTTGCGACGCTCGTCATGGACCTCGTCGTCGACCAACGTTGTGCCCACGACGTGCTCGTTGACTTTGATGATTTGATTTCCAATTTTGTGCTGCTTATGTCGACCCTCGAAATTCCTTGTCGTACTCAACCCTGCAAGTCTCCATCTCGTCGTCATTCCGTGCATCAGCAAGAAATCCCAAGCGTCGGGCGAAGACGAAGCTAGAGGCGTGAAGTTCATGTGGCACCTGCCAAGCGCTCGACAAATTGTTTGAATCGGAAAATCACTACCGATCTCACGGATTCGAATCAGCTGTTGAAACTGTAAGCTGATGAATTATTCCAAATAATTCGATCGTTGAATAAATTAATGTGCTAGTGCGAGGCTCATTAAGGTGCTCAATAAATTGCGTAAGTCACGAAACTCTCGTCGACTTCGCAGTTCTTGCGATTATTGAGCCAGGTTCAGTTATAGCGAGTTATTTCGCTATTCCGGTCAATTAGTTGAATTAGTGTACCGAGTAGAATTTTAGTAGGCATGTGTGTTGATGAAATATTTTAATCACTTATGAAGATGTAGTATAATTTATAAAGCAAAGGATAAGTTTAGAATTTAATTAATTAATTGATAAGTTGTGATTATGCTAATTGTATTTCATGTGTATAGTTTGTGGTTGGTGATGTTTGCGTTAGGTTTGAGAAGCGTAATTATTGCGCTTAGTCATACATCAATAACTAGTATTTTCGTATAAAATTGTACAACGCCTCGCCGCTAGATGTTTAAATCCGCTATCGCGTAACACTATTTAGGTTTGTAATATTTACGTCGACATGCATTCATGTGCATAATGCATTCCATTCAGGTACGTTAATTAATCGCGTGATGCGGAAGACGAACCAAGTCGACCCCCAAGCGTGGGCTAACCCGTAGGATGATGCTGATGAACGGAACTGAAGATGGATAATCTGGCGAATGTCAAGACAAAAGATGTTCGTCAAGCGGACGTCGTCTAACAACACTAACCTAGTGTTATTCAGGTAAGCCCCGGTGCATTTACCACCTCCTTGATTCTTTTAAAATCTTTCTCCCTTGCTTGATGCATTAGGTGATAGGAGTTGAATGCTAAAACAATTCCTGCATTACCTTCCTTGAATTTGATTACCTTCCTTTGAATCCCTGTTTCTTTTACAAAAGGTTTTTACTATGCTTAGTATTGCTCTAGCAAACAATTTGTTTTGTTTTACAAAAGATGATGTGGCAAAGTGGGAGGGAAGTTTTTGAAAATAAAATTTGATGGTGAATCCATCATGGTCGTGATGGGTTCAACATCGGAAAAGATGTACCTCTGCCAGGTACCAAGTTTTGGGTTTTAAATGATAAAGCTGAGACTGGGCGGGTGACTTGCACGAGAAGAGAGTCTCGGTGTAGTGTCTCCGTCTGAGTCGATTAAGGACCGTCTCGATGTAGGCCTGCTGACCGAGGACCCTTTAACTGGTCACATGCCTCGTCATGGGTAAGCTTTACCTCGGGCAGACTAATACCAGAATAAGATACCACGCAATGGGAGTGGAGAGATGGCGAGAGTAGCGTGTACCCTCCATGGCAAGAGGCTGAACGGTGGTGCATCTATGCTCTCGGTTGGCGTGAACCTGATCTGGTCTTAAGAACCCCGGTGGCGAGTTGACATATGCAAGGGTTAAGTGCTACATATGTCATGTGATTGGGGATCCTCAGCTGAGTATAATCGATTCGGATCGCCATACCTTCGCGGTTATGAAGACTTGGTCACTGACTTACACATAGCAATCCAGTGAAGATGATGGGTTGATAAGAAATTGGCTAGTGTAGGTCAAGTGATTGAACTAGGGTAGAAAGAACTCTAGATGCAGGTAACTATACTTAACCTGACAACAAAACTGGATTTTTAAGGATCCACTCATAGTAAGCTTTACTGCAAAACAGAGTCTTTGATTCTTGATAAGCCATACCTTGAATCCCTCTAGCCAGCATACACTTGAGAGTCTTTTCTTTAGTCGGGTAAGTCTTGCTGAGTAATTCCGTACTCAGTGTTTTATTCCCTGTTGTTTTTCAGGTCATAGTTTTGTGCTGCTGATGAAGGTGTTAAGTGCCGGTGGGCTCGGCCTTCTAATAAGTCTAAGTAACTCTTCTATACTTCTTATTGAGGATGGTCACTTGAGCTAGCATATATTTCAAACTTATACTTTTGTAATCACTCTGATAAAATATTGTAAAATTTTTGTAACTTGTAAAATTTGGTAATAATATTTCCGCTGCAAAAATATTGGTGTGTGTGATTTGTGTTACTTAATCCCACGGTTCTGGTTGTAAGTGGTTTATGAGATGTCCTTGGGGCAATCGGACAGATCCTGTTAAGTTATCTGGTGTACATGTATAGCCGTCTGAGGTCTTTGGGACAAGGACAGGTTCATGTGGGCCCAATAACTTGGAGGTTCTGCCACAGGCTGGTATCGGAGTAGGATTAAGTATATACGGTCACATAATTATTTTCAAAACAAAAGTTTTGGTTTTAAAAAAAACCTATTTTCAACTAAACACATTGTTTGGCTTTGAAAAACAGTTTCGAAAAAAACTATAATGCTAGCGACATCCTCTGTTAAGCCCTAAATGAAGGACTATCAGGTGGCTTAGTTCAAAACCACTAACCCACAACCGGGGGTATTGCATACATGTGTATTGTTATTTTTGAGGCCATTCAGTCTTGAATGGATCGACGCTCAAGGTAAGGGAGATGTGAGAGCATGACCGAACAATCATCGGTCTAGGGAAGAGTGTAAAAAGTGCTCGATTATATACATGTTCCACATATGTATATATGAAGGCTGCGATGTGGAGTATTTATTTTTCCGGGAATTCAGTACCCCATGGATGTGTATGGGTATACAGACATGGGAATACTGAGAAGTGTATTGTACTTGTAACGACGCACCTACGCTCAGGTAAGAAGGTGTGTTACCATAATGGGTTGCCCTATGGTTAAAGTGTGGCAACGGCGCCTATGCGTGGCTTGACGCTTAATGATGAGCTGGCCTCCATATAGCAATATATGGAGTATAAACTGAGATAAACTGTCATGTGTGAACTGCATCATGGGAAAAATTGGGCTGTGATGAAGTTTTCTGCAGGTACACTAACCTCGAAAACGTATGTGTAGCTGACGACTAGCAAAATACCGTAAGATTCGTACGTATGCCACCGAGATAGAATGTTATTGCCACAATATGTTGGCAAAATCAGTGAGGACGAACAAGACGAGCATGCATCCTAAATGTTGCATCATGTTTGTCACCTATACACCCAAAATGCTTCTCTCATCCTTATTCCAGTAACCATTGATTGTAAATAATGTGGCGTAATGCGGTATTATGGACTCCAAAAAAATTAGTTGTCCTCCATTCTTTAGGTAACCTACTAAGGTCTCATATGGTGTTTGCTCTTGTTCTCGATGTACTGATAGAAGGTTAGTAGTTTGATTGCCTAAACCCAAAATTAAGCCATGTTCTTATTTGGTGAACCATGACCCAAATTTGAATTTTCCGTTATCCCTCCATGACCAAACTCATACAAATTTAGGTTATGGCCATGCCCTGTTCATTTCATTGGGCCATGATCTATTTGGCTGTCTACTTGTAACCATCCTTACAAGTGGAATATTTCTTTGTATATTGTCACCCTTGCACAATTCATTTGTGTCGCGTGAAATTTCTTATTGGTTATGTCTGATAATGGTGTTATGACTAAAACCAGTGGTGCCATGACAAACCGAGGGCCTTCTATGTGTGCGCACATGGTTGCGCTACTCGGCACATGCTTGTGTCACAGTTAGTAGTCATAATCCATTATGAGATTATATCAATATGTTATCTTTCATAGACCTCCTCCTTGAAACAATTTCTGTGTTGTTTGTCGAAGTGACCAAGCAACATCTATCATCTCTATTGGATCAAAAGGGCATACCACTTTCATGTGTGGTCTTATTTCTTTTGATTTTGGTAGTGACTACTCATACAAGTTCCCTTTACATCCTTTGTGTAAAGGTGAAGCCTTGGAGCTTTTTAGTGTTGAGAAACAATTGATTAGCTCTAAAAATGGAGATTGGTTTTCCCTGCTGCTGAAATACAGGAGTTTTGTTCATTCACTCCTTTTTTTAATCCATGTATTCCCTAACCAAGACTGTTCATCTCGCATAAAGAAACGAATGAACCACATGACCAAATGGATTTCTACCCAAGCGCATGAACAACTGTTAACAAGAGTGAACTCTCGACCGTTGGCTTACCGATGGTACTGAGAGGACATGCCCAATGTCAAAAGTTGTTCAACAAGTTGGTTTTACTAACTTGTAACTGCCCAGTGAACAAAGATCGAGTTTAGAGATCGTTTTGTCGAGTTATCTGAACTCACTTTGGTTCAACCCACCCTGAAGAACACACTTATAAGAATCGAGATTAAGTCAGCCAGTAACCACCTAATGATCGCTCTAGACATGCCTCGATCACCTCACGTGTGCTTTTCCAGCATCTGTGATCAAGTCGAGCCGTGCTAAGTATTTGATGAAATGGGTTGGTCGCAAACTCAACATCAACAGATCGCTCTATTGATATTTTTTCAAGTCTACATTATTTTTCTTGGACTTGGATTCTCTAGCTAACATGAGTTGACTGTGATGTTGTTCGACATCCGCACTCGTCTCATGTGCTATGAGCTTACCGTAACCACTTGTTGGTAAACCTCTTTCTGTGTGTTTTACCCACGATGGTTGCATCTGATTCTGTTTGGGTAAAATCGCGTATTTGCCGCTCGCTCAACAGACTCAGATAGTACAGTGTCATCAGAAAAAGCAAACTGCACACATGGAACCTTATATGTTCCTCTAGCAGGCTGCGTCTCTATTGGCGGACATTTCTAAATTAGCCTAAGGCAATATATGTTATGTCCACTTGAGAAACCACATTCTGAGGCACTCGCTTTAGCTTCGGACTGTCTTATGATTATCCTTGATATGGATATGGGGTACATGCTTCTCTACCCTTAGAAGTCTTTCGCTCTGAATCTCGGGACGAGATTCTTTTAAGGGGGGAGGGCTGTAACACCCCAGGTGTTTATATTCCGCAACGAGTATGGATTTAAGCACGTAATATCAGTGGATAAAATGGATGCTAGATTTTAAACCTCTTCGCCTATCGCGGTTTTAATATCGCATCTGTTCCGTTGGTCGTGAGCGCGACATCATTTTTATTTTCTCCATCTGAGCTCTTCCGAAATTTTCGTGATGTTCAGAACATAGTCGTTCCGAAAATTGGTGCGTCCGATGATTAATTAAAATTTGTCGCTCGCGCGAATACGAATTCAAAAACTCGACCTACTCGGATGATTTTATCTCGGACAAATTCATTTGAACTCGACGACTAAAATATTCGGGGCGAAATAATTGAATCGTGCGTGTCCGAGAAAAAAAAATCATGAGCGAGGTTATAATTCCGTGCATTCTTCCGTACGCTGTTTTGGCGATGAAATCGCGTATACAATTGCGGATCTGGTTTCAACTAATATTAGTCGAATCACGCAGATTAAAAATACCGAAGCCGAAGTCTGTTTAATCCAGTTCATTGCTTCTCGCTTCGGTCTAACTCTTCAAAAGTGAATTAACAGCGCGATTTTGTCCGAGTTCAGAGAATTCGCTAAATCAAGTCGTTAGTCCTCGGATTTCCGCTTCAAGATTCGGGAAATGGGATGCGTAGTTAAATAGTGAATCGACCCAGTGTACATTGCTAAAAACCTGGACGCAAAAATATCTGCGATTTCCGTTAAAAAAAAGGAATATAGAAAAATATGAAAAAAAATCTTCCAACCCTATCCCCTACTGCCGTCCCCTGATTTTTTTTCAGCCGACGCATAGCCTTAGATCTTATCCAGTTCCTTCCGAATTTTTTTACCAGTCGCCGGTATTATCTTCTTCCAGCCGCTCGAGTTCTCATCCCACGCGCCCTTGATTTTTCCCGCTGCCCAAGCGTCATCCCGAAGCCTTCTCTGGATTCTTCTTGGAGCTGCCGCAATCTCCATTTCCTGCGCGTGCCCTGAGCCGTGGACGCTCTTTGCTCTCCACGCGCGCAGCCCTCTGGCGCTCCCTCCCAAGCTCCACCATGCTGGCTCCCTCTCCTCCATGGCCACATCGAGCTCTAGCGCTCTGGCAAGTTCATCTCCATGGCCGAGGCTCGTCGCTGCTCCCTGGTGCTCGGATCTCGCCCAGCCGAGCTCCTCCTCTGTCACCTATGGCGTCCGGTCGCCCCTTCTCTCCCTGCTCCGATCTCGCTCGTGAAGCTCCCTTGGCACGCCCAGTCCATGGCCGAGCTCGCCCCTGATGCCGCACCCTGAAGCTCCCATGGCACACCGCGAGCTCCTCACGGCCGTACCTAGCCGGATCTCCCAGCCGAGCCGCTTTTCTTCATCTTCCTATGCGTCATGGAGCTCGGATCGTGCCCCGTCTCCTATGCTTGCTTAGCGCCCGTCTCCTATGGCATCTGGTAGCCGCTTCTCTCTGCGCACCGCGTTTTTTTATTTATTCCCCAAGTTTCCAGTCATGGCGTGCTCTCCCTGCAAGCCTGGCCGGAGCGCCCTGCGCTCTGCTCCTCCGGTGCCGTGGCTTTAAGTTTGCCGAGACCCATTGCCATGTCACGGCGTCCTGTTCGCTTCCTGGTATCGCGCGAGCGTGTCCTCGAGCTCGTCCTTGTATCAGCTCCGTCATCGCGCAGAGGCTAGGACTTCCTAGCGCATCTTCCGCCTCGCTGGCTCTAGCTGCAGGGTGCCGTTAGTCGCCTTTCCTCCCCACCCCATATTGCTCTGGAACCTGGTCGCACGCTGTGCCTTCTCGTTGTGGTCGCGCTAAGCTTCCTAGCTCGTTGGACCACGCCACCCCACTCCTGCACATGGCGTCTGTCATCGTACTGTAGTTTGTACACGACCCACCCGTTGATCCACTAGCACCAGGCCGTGTATACTCGACTTGAACTCACGTCTATGCCTTGGATCGAGCTCGCTCTCTGTCTCGTCGAGGACCACTTCACAACCTTGGGAAATGACCTCGCCGTCAGCAGGTACTACTGCGATGATGTTGCACCCGTCGTCAACAACTCTAGTTCTATGTCGTCGAGTCCGTCGAACCCCGTCCCCCCCTGCTCGGCCATGTCCAGTAGCTCAATCTTTGGCCCCTCGCCATGGCCACAGTTTCCTCTCCCCGTCTGCCAAATCGTCGTGCCTCGCTAGCGCTCATCGACATCGGTTGTCGATCTCCCTCGGTGTTGTCTCCTCCAGTCGCCAATTCATTTGAGTGTGTCGCCTCCTTCCCATTTGTCGTACCTTGCGACGCTCGTCATGGACCTCATCGTCGACCCATGTTGTGCCCACAACGTGCTCGTCGACTTCGATGATTTGATTTCCAATTTCGTGCTACTTATGTCGACCCTCGGAATTCCTTGTCGTACTCAACCCTGCAAGTCTCCATCTTGTCATCATTCCGTGCGTCAGCAAGAAATCCCAAGCATCGAGCGAAGACGAAGCTAGAGGCATGCAGTTCGTGTCGCACCTGCCAAGCGCTCGACAAATTGTTTGAATCAGAAAATCACTACCGATCTCGCGGATTTGAATCAGCTGTTGAAACGGTAAGCTGATGAATTATTCCAAATAATTCGATCGTTGAATAAATTAATGTGCTAGTGCGAGGCTCATTAAGGTGCTCAATAAATTGCATAAGTCACGAAACTCTCGTCGACTTCGTAGTTCTTGCGATTATTGAGCCAGGTTCAGTTATAGCGAGTTATTTCGCTATTCCGGTCAATTAGTTGAATTAGTGTACCGAGTAGAATTTTAGTAGGCATGTGTGTTGATGAAATATTTTAATCACTTATAAAGATGTAGTATAATTTATAAAGCAAAGGATAAGTTTATAATTTAATTAATTAATTGATAAGTTGTGATTATGCTAATTGTATTTCAAGTGTATAGTTTGTGGTTGGTGATGTTTGCGTTAGGTTTGAGAAGCATAATTATTGCGCTTAGTCATACATCAATAACTAGTATTTTCGTATAAAATTGTACAACGCCTCGCCACTAGATGTTTAAATCCGCCATCGCGTAACACCATTTAGGTTTGTAATATTTCCGTCGATATGCATTCTTGTGCATAATGCATTCCATTCAGGTACGTTAATTAATCGTGTGATGCGGAAGACGAACCAAGTCGACCCCAAGCGCGGGCTAACCCGCAGGATGAAGCTGATGAACAGAACCAAAGATGGATAATCTAGCGAATGTCTAGACAAAAGATGGTCGTCAAGCGGACGTCGTCTAACAACACTAACCTAGTGTTATTCAGGCAAGCCCCGGTGCATTTACCACCTCCTTGATTCTTTTAAAATCTTTCTCACTTGCTTGATGCATTAGGTGATAGGAGTTGAATGCTAAAACAATTCCTGCATTACCTTCCTTGAATTTGATTACCTTCCTTTGAATCCCTGTTTCTTTTACAAAAGGTTTTTACTATGCTTAGTATTGCTCTAGCAAACAAAATGTTTTCTTTTACAAAAGATGATGTGGCAAAGTGGGAGGGATGTTTTTGAAAATAAAACTTGATGGTGAATCCATCATGGCCGTGATGGGTTCAACATCGGAAAAGATGTACCTCTGCCAGGTACCAAGTTTTGGGTTTTAAATGATAAAGCTGAGACCGGGCGGGTGACTTGCATGAGAAGAGAGTCTCGGTGTAGTGTCTCCGTCTGAGTCGATTAAGGACCGTCTCGATGTAGGCCTGCTGACCGAGGACCCTTTAACTGGTCACATGCCTCGTCATGGGTAAGCTTTGCCTCAAGCGGACTAATATTAGAATAGGATACCACGCAATGGGCGTGGAGAGATGGCGAGAGTAGAGTACCCTCCGTGACAAGAGGCTGGACGGTGGTGTATCTGTGCTCTCGGTTGGCGTGATCTTGATCTGGTCTTAAGAACCCCGGTGGCGAGTTGACATATGCAAGGGTTAAGTGCTACATATGTCATGTGATTGGAGATCCTCAGCTGAGTATAATCGATTCGGATCGCCGTACCTTCGCGGTTATGAAGACTTGGTCACTGACTTACACGTAGCAATCCAGCGAAGATGAAGGGTTGATAAGAAATTAGCTAGTGCAGGTCAAGTGATTGAACTAGGGTAGAAATTACTTTAGATGCAGGTTACTCTACTTAACCTGACAATAAAACTGGATTTTTAAGGATCCACTCATAGTAAGCTTTTCTACAAAACAGAGTCTTTGATTCTTGATAAGCCATACCTTGAATCCCTCTAGCCTGCAAACCCTTGAGAGTCTTTTCTATAGTCGGGTAAGTCTTGCTGAGTAAACCCGTGCTCAGGGTTTTATTCCCTGTTGTTTTTCAGGTCATAGTTTTGTGCTGCTGATGAAGGTGTTAAGTGCCGATGGGCTCGGCCTTCTTATAAGTCTAAGTAACTCTTCTATACTTCTTATTGAGGATGGTCACTTGAGCTAGCATATATTTCAAACTTATACTTTTGTAATCACTCCGATAAAATATTGTAAAATTTTTGTAACTTGTAAAATTTGGTAATAATATTTCCGCAGCAAAAATGTTGGTGTGTGTGATTTGTGTTACGTAATCCCATGGTTCTGGTTGTAAGTGGTTTATCCAATGTCCTTAGGGCAATTGGACAGATCCTGTTAAGTTATCTGGTGCACATGTATAGCCGTCTGAGGTCTTTGGGACAAGGACAGGTGCATGTGGGCCCAATAACTTGGAGGTTCTGCCACAGAAGGAGTTGCAGGTGAAGACCCTGAGCAGCAGCTGGTTGGTGAAGGCAAGTTTCCCTTGACCCATCTACGTTCTACTCATTTTATAATTCACTCCCCACATTTACAAAATTTATACCTAAGGATTGACTAGCTTTTGTTTATCTTGTCCTTGTTTACCTAAATCGGTTGGGTTATTTTGGTTTAGCTTATGCTAGTGCTTCACATTAATCAATGAACATGATGAAATTATTTATGATACATTGTTTTCCCTTTTGATTATGATGATATACTTGTGGCATTTGAGGGGACTCAAGCGGTTTCTCGAGTGCCTCTCGGTAAGGACTGGTTCGTTGGATGACCACACGGGAAAATAGTGCAACCATGAGGGTGGTATGGGACACCCTTAGCTGAATAATTAGAGGAACTGAGGTGTAGTTCGCTTCGCCGTCATGCCGTCAATGGGGCTCGGTGTATGCGTCTCGCTCTGTTGAGGGTGGATTGCCCATTGGGGAGGAGTGCGGTACATTTAGGAAACCTAACGGGCGGCTACAGCCTCAGTGAGTCTTTGTAAAGGCTACATAGTGAAACCCTGCCTATTCACCTTGGTAGTGTATAGGGGTTTGATCGGCCTGAGGCAAAAGGGAATCACGGCTTGTGGGTACAGTGTGCAACCTCTGTAGACTGTTATGAAACTGATATATCAGTCGTGCTCGCGGTTATGAGTGCCAAGGGAGCTCCATTGATTAGAGATACTTTGATCAGAGATGTTTGGTTTATAGGTGGTGACGAGGATGATGGTTTTGATTATGCTTATGGTAATGCTTTCTGGTATTCTTTCTGTTTGGAAAGGGTACTTTTGGGTTAACAACTCGGGTTAATGCTAAAATTTCACACCTGGTTTTGAAGGTAAACCGAATGCGAACCATGTACGTGCCAGGATTAGAAATTCACGTACACAGCGATTCAATAAATGACTCATCAGAGCACAATGCTTCGAATAACAATAAAGAGTAAGTAATAATATTAAATACTGGAGTCATTTACATAATATGAATCAAAGTGCACAAAATAGAAACGTATCCAACGTAAGTAAACCCACCACAGGCAGCTGACTAGGGGGGGTCGCTAGCCTAATCCTCAAACTCGTCAAAGTCCTAGAACTCCTAGAGATCTGCCTCGACGTCTTCTTCTCCTTCTTTACCTGAGCATAGATTGCACCAAAGGCAACCTGGTATTTTGTGAAAGCAAGGGTGAGTACACATCAACGTACTCAGCAAATGTCCCATTTGGCTGAGGTGGACTAGCTTTATGTGGGGTTAAGCTCAAGCAGTTGCTTTTAGTTGGCTAGGTATTTATTATTAGTGGAAGCCAAATTTTAGCAATAACCAACCCGTGAATCATTTCCTCATCGAGGAACATCATTATCATCATCGAACCAAAACCATAAATAGAACCATTGAATCTCATATCATCTGCATCTATAATCAAAGAGGATCCCAAGGCCGCTCTTAACCGTGAGCACGGCTGATATATCAGTTTCATAACACTCTTCAGAGGTTGCATACTTTACCCATGAGCCGTGATTCCCCTGTGCCCGAGGATCGTGACTCCCCATTGATCACTTCCAAGGTGAACTGGCATGGTCTCACTACGTGGCTTTTCCCTAGGGTCCCCACTATGCGAATGTTGGAAATGACCATTGCATAAAGTCCATCTGACATCCCAAAACCTATACCTTTGCCCTCAGGAAAAGCTGTGGGACGATTCCCGTACCCAGATCCCTGAGCGAGAATATAGGAGCCATAACAGATGCCTCCATTTCCCAATGACCAAAAACCAGCACCCAACATAAGACTTCCCTAATTACTTGGCCAAGGGCGTCCCATACCACCCTCATGGTTGCACTGTTTTCCTGGGGTGTTGCTCCCTGAACAGGTCCTTACGGAGAGGCACTTAGGAAACAGTCTGAGTCCCCTAAAGTATCACAGGACCATCATCGGGATAACATCATCGTATCATAAGTAATCACATCATGTTCATTGATTAAAGTAAAGCAATAGCATAAACTAACCATGGTAACCCAAAAGGTAAACAAGGATGAGGTAAATACAGACTAGTCAATCCTTAGGTTTCAATAATGTAATGCAAGACAGTGAATTATAAGTATGTAGGACATAATAGGTGAGAGGACACTTGCCTTCACCAAACAGATGCTCAGGGTCTTCAATCTCGTAGAACTCGAAGAGCTTGATCTCAAGACCAGTGGTTCACCAAATCTTGATTGTCGATTCCTCGAAGCTCGGAAACAGATCGCAATCTATTCGCGACGCGCAGCAAATATGAACAGACATAGACAACCAAACATATACATTCATAAGAACATTACACCATATAAAGGAAACCATTATAAAACGTGTACTATAAAATAGAGATCGCTTCCACTGTCATGCGAGGAAATAAGCGCTAAAATCGAAACTAGGGTTGAGACAGTATGGTTTTCGGAAGGTTTGCATAATAAACACGTAATCAATGTTCTAGGCCAATTCTAATTAATATAGATCGTTTGCGGAAGATACTCTAAAGAAATATCTAATGTGGCATTAATCGGGATTGTAATTTGATCAGAAACCACATTTTTAAACTGGTCGGACTATATTTATGAACACGACGCATAAGACTCACTATGTTTAAACATATAATAAATTTATAAATGACACGACGTACGGGTACCACTAAATTATATCATTTTATATTAATCAAATATTGAATATAACATCTAAGTCGGCATAATCGCTTAACAAGTTCGATCGAACTACTATTTTAACTAACCGACGCTAAACAAGAAATTAATTACTTAACATGAACGATGCGGTGAAGCG
This sequence comes from Zea luxurians, assembly GCA_029449295.1. Lineage (NCBI taxonomy): Eukaryota > Viridiplantae > Streptophyta > Magnoliopsida > Poales > Poaceae > Zea > Zea luxurians. Next base: position 380,000 of record JAOPSE010000565.1, on the reverse strand, counting down.
ATTTTATCAAAGCGTCTGAATAGCAATTTATGTGAGCGGCGACGCGAGCAAATAGTGTGAATTAGCACGCGACAACACGTGAACCATACGAGTGGCATAAACGTGCGAACGAACGACGATGAAGTACAAGCAGCACGTGAATGACACGCGAAACAACATGCCACCGCATGCGAAACAGGCCACGCGATAGGCGGAGAAAAACTCATTAGATGTCGTGCTTAAACTAAACAAGTATTAAATAAATAAAAAACATTTAAGCTAATATTAACCATGCTAATGTTTATTGTCAAAGCGCAAGTTGAACACTACATTTTTAATCTAATCAGAATATTAATCTAACAATTATTAGTTGGGCAAACCTTAAGTTAACTATTTAAAATACGCGAACCTACAAATTATCATTATTAACATAAATGTTTATAAGCGAAAACAATTTATTATCACTCGCAGACGCTGCGCGACACACGTGACTTAGCGCGCGTACAACGCGTGGCGATGCGCAGGATCCACACGCGCGATACGCTAAAACAATGTGCGAGCAATGCGAAAGTGCGCGAACAATGCGTGACGACGTGCGAACATCCGTGATCCTCACGCGCGATACGTGTGGACAACGCGTGACGACGCGTGCAAAACAGCACGCAAAACAGCACGCACGACATGCACGATATGCGAGAAAAGCTAAACAGACGTCACATTTATATTAAACAAATATTAATTGAAAACATCTGAGTTGGTACTAATCACGTTAACATACATTTATAATAGCACAACTTATAAATTAAATTATATTTCAGCTAACCATAGGACAAACACGTGATTAATCAATTGATTGAAACATGTGCTACGATAAAACTATATTTTTAACAGGTACCCAACCTTATTGTAAAACTAACATGACTAGAATGATACAAAATGGATTTTTAACGCGAAATATATCGAATAATTAACCATCTCTCGGATTAGACGACGTGGCGCATTTCTATTGGCTCAAGATTTGACACACAAAATGTTATAAAGAATTTAATCACATAAGATCCCAAAGGGTGGGATCTCGTGTGGCTGCTCCCTTTCTTCTACCTCTCCTCACGATGGATCATAGGAGCGGTTGCTCACGCCGCCACGCTGGGGAGACAGGCTGACCACGCCTGGCATGGGCGAGCCCCGCCGGGGGTCACGCACCGGCTGGCCACGCCGGCGGGCCAAACCGGCTGCGCGCCGCGCGCCGCGCTGGGCTACTGGCCGCTGACCGCGAGGGCTGGCCGCTGGGGGCGGGCCACGCCGCGCAGGGCGAGCCGCACCTGCTACCGCACTGGACGAGCCGCCGGCAGGCCGTTGTGCTGGGCGAGCCACCGGCTGGCCGCTCTGAGAACGCGGAAGGGGGCAAGGCATGGGATCGGACGTGCTGAGGCCCTGGCAGGCTGGCTGGGAATGGCTGCCGCGCCACGCGTAGGGAGGACACAGGGGCAAGGGGCGAGGACGCCGCTAGGGCTAACCGCGACGTCGTGCCGGGGACGAGGCCGGGGCTGAGCGCGCTGCGCGGGGCTGCAGGGGCATGCACGGGAGAAGCGCGCACATGCGCTAAGCTACCACAGCTCTGCGCTGGCTGGTCTCGCGAGGAAGAGAGGAGAAGGAGAGGGATCCCTGCGTACCTGGTAACCGCTACCCTTCACGCCTGTGATCTAGATCCGGGGCGAGACGAGGAGTTATGCGACGCCTAGAGATATATTTATAGAAAAGAGAGGTCACAAAGGCGGTTGCAAAATTTGTCGCAGATCGCGTTCTGATCGAGCAAAGGAGACTGTTGCGCAACGAGTTGCGAAACAGTGTAAGACGGAGCATGAGTCAGACCAGTTGTTATACGACGGCGGGATGGATTTATAGAAAAGAGCGAGCGCGGGAGATGGTTGCCGAATTCGTCATCAATTGCATTGCAACCGAGCAAAAGAGGCGGTTGTGAACACGGCGATGATAAACACGAGCAGCACGGCGTTTGCGAGGAAAGACATTTTAATGATCTCATGAAAAGGACACGAGATCTAGAACGGGCTCCACGAGAGGAACATTTACACACACACACAGAGAGATATATATATATATATATATTATCGAGTTTCCAAGGTTTTGTTGCTTTCGCAAATACTAAATTTTTTATGTATTAATATTAGAAAAACTAAAAAATTCATATTTTAATACTCGAAGAGACGTTTCGAAGGTTCCTGAAAAATTCTGGAAACAAGATCAAGATAATTCGATACAGTTTGAAAAAAGCCTTTGCGCTCATAAACACTATGCAATGACATGAATGCAACAATCAAAGTTTCTCCAGGATTTTATTTTACTAAGCCAGAAACTCATATATATATATAGTAAAGTTAATGTCCATTATTTAGAAAAGGAGAAGAAAAGCAGGTAAAGAAGAGGGTAACACCTGAATTTGGTGGATATTAGAAATTTTATATCCCCAAATTCAGGGTGTTACAAATCTAACCCCCTTAACAGGAATCTCGCCCCAAGATTCAAGAAGAATCTAGCAAGAAAAACAAGGTTGGTTCATCGGTTATTCACAAGACCTTACATATAGATCTACCCACTAACAAGAGACTCATCACTCTCTCGGCTCGACGTGAATGTCTAGCAACCTGCCACTCTCATCGCTCGTTTGAATTAATTTGTACTTTGAGCGAGTAAAGACAATTTCTTCTGCATTATCACTGGTTGAGTTCTGCTTGAAGGCCTTCTTCGCGAGCCGGTCTAGACGCTTCTTGGGGCATTGGCAAATGAAGTGCCCTTCTTCCTTGCAATAGAAACAAGCACCTCTTACTTTGACCTCTCTGCGAGTTAGCTTTGCTTGAATGCCAACAGATGATGGTTGATCAGTTGCCTGCATGTTGAACAACTGAGCTTGATTTGATTCTCCTGTTTGGGTATTCACAAGCTCTGGCGCTTCTACTTGCGGTTGAGGTGGTTTAATCTTGTACCCAAACATTTTTCTAGTCCTCTTGTTGTTCTTCATTCCATTTAACAGATATCTATGTGACTCATCCTTCTTTTTCACCACTATCGAGGTTGGAATCTTGTCGTTGACATCATCCACTTTATCTTCATTGGGATTCATCATCTAGGTAGTTGGAAAAAGGGAGAGTGAGACAAGGTTTCACAAGGTTCATGATATATACAAAGGGCGAATATGAAACAAGGACATTTAGACATTTATAATAGAAAGGAAGTGACAGCTAGCATGAAACAAGGATGGTGTTGTATTCTGACAGGAATAGGTTGATGGTATTGTGTTTCAAGGGAAGACTAGCAAGAAAACAAGGTTGGCACATAGATTCTTTGATTCAACTCGGACTCTCCATCTGAGCAGGTACAAGAGGAAAAGGGTAGGAAGAGAAAAGAGGTAAGCATAGACGGATTAAAGGGAGAGAGCAGGAAAAGATAACCCAACTACCCAACTATATGGCACTCACTTAGTGAACTGATGTCATTGCGGACCAAGGGTCACAACACATCAACATTCATCACAAAGAAGCAAATCAGTCATCACACAAAGACAAATAGCACAAGCATACAACAACAAACATCTTGTTGCTATACGTTAATGTTAACTCGATGGTGATCTTTCCTAAAAAAATAACTACTCCCTAAGGTTATTGGAGGAGGAGGAGAAGAACAAGACATGTAGGATAAGGACACGAGCACATTAAAGGATGGAGTTTAAGCAAGGATTGTAATCGACAAGTGAGAAAATGCAACCAACGGCAGGGTAGGTAAACACCATTCTCCAATCAAGATGAGAAAGATGATAATTCAAAAGGTAGGCATAAGAAAAGCATCGTGGAAAGATCTAGGATTACAAAGGTAAAGGGGTAATAGGTGAAAACACTTCAAAAGATCGAGTTAAGACAAGACTTGCCACGCGATAGAGGAAAAAGGGGACAAACAAGAGCGGGTAGAGGTAAGACAACACTCTTGAAAGGAAGCTTTATAATATGGGTGCATGATAAGCATCAAGGTGAAGATCGAGGGATGACAAAGGTTAGGGTGATAACGGTCAAACACACGACAAAGAATGTATTTGAGCAAAAGCTTGCAAAGTGTCAGAGAAAGGGGAGCAGTTAATGATGAGATAGATGAGGCATTATCCTCGAACAGGGATGGAAAAGAGGAGACTTTAAAGGATAGGTTCAAGATAAGTAGGAGGGTAAGGGCATAGATATCACAAGGGTTTTAAAGGTAGTAACAGACAAGGATGCAGGAGAGGAGGTAAATAGACATAAGACAAAAGATATAAGTACCATAAAGGATGGAGTTAAGACATGATCTGCAAGTGAAAAGGAGAGGGTACGTCTAAGGGCCAGATGGGTAAATAGCCACTCTCAAATTAGGGTGGAAGAGAGAAGATTTTAAAAGAGCAGACATATAGATAAGCATCAAGGTAGGATTGATGGATGACAAGGTAATGGTGATAGCAATTAGAAACACATCAAAGGATGGGATTAAGACAATACTTGTAAGGCGACAAAAGGGCAAGGAAATCAAGGGGGAAATAGGTAACTCACCATTCTCAAATTAGGTTGAAAGAAAGGGGAGGCTTTTAAAGGATAAGTTCAAGATCAGCATTTAGGTAGAAGACATCAATGTCGCAAGGGCCATAGGCGATAACGGACAATGGTGTAAGAGAAAAGATGAAGGCATAGAAGAGCAAGTGGTACAAGTACAACAAGGAATGGAGTTAAGTCAAGGTTTGCACGCGGTAAAGAAGAGGATGTTGTCAAGGGTGAGATAAGTAAAACACCGCTCTCAAATTGGGATAAGAGATTGGAGATTTTAGATAGTAGACATAGTGTAATCACCAAGGTCAGATCGAGAGACGAGGAAGGTAAAGGCAGCAACAAATGGAAGCACAAAGATGGATGGAGTTAAAAACTCGCAAGCGATAAAGAAGAGGATACAACCAAGGAAGAAAAAATAGGGAAAGTTACAACGCTCAGATTGAGATGGAAGACATGAGATTTTAAATGACATGTATAAGATAAACACCAATGAAAGTTATAGAGGTGTCAAGGGTAAAGATGATAATAACGAAGAGCATAAAAAGGATAGATTTAAGGCAAAACTTGTGAAGTTATGAAGTGGAGAAAACAATCAAGGGTACGATAGGTAAGGTTCCAACAGGAGAGTTTTGGGTAAAAATTCATTATCGAAGGAAGTTATATGGAAACAACGAGATCACCAAGGATGTGCGAAATGAAATGGTCGCTCATGGACCATTAAGAAACAAGGGTGGTCAAGGACATGTTAACTGAAATGTCTTGAACACTCATTGTGGTATGCAAGATTCCAAGGGTACAGGCATACCAAGACAAGGGAATAGCAAAAGGCAAAGGATAATGACTTAACAACGGAATAAGATGGGATCTTTGCAGACCAGAAGTTCATGGACATATAAACTGGAGTGTTTAAGTAGGCAGTAAAAACTTAGAGGCAAGTATTTGAAACAAGAGTATTAAAGGGATACAAGCATGTCAATACCAAAGGAATAGAGTTCGCCAGATGGTAGCAATTTAATGACGAAAGAGGAAAGAATCCCAAAAAGACAAGAAGGTTATGGTCAGGGGGCATCTTCAAAGATGTCGCAAGCACAAGAGTGAGATAAGATCTAATAGATTGAGAGAAGTATAGACCATACTGGAATAAAATACTTTTTGGCAAGGGGGCATATAGGAGCACAACATAGAATTAGTCGAGGTGACTAATATTTTGAAGCAGAATCAAGGATGAGGTGAAGTATAATCAAAAAGTCCTCAAAACGGCCAATGCTACTCTAGGTCAGCGGTCCTACAGTCAGCACGACTTTGATACCACTTATGTCACACCCGGTTTTGAAGGTAAACCGAATGCGAACCATCTACGTGCCAGGATCAGAAATTCACGTACACAGCGATTACATAAATGACTCATCAGACCACAATGCATCAAATAACAATAAAGAGTAAGTAATAATATTAAAGACTAGAGTCATTTACATAATATGAATCAAAGTGCACAAAATAGAAACGTAGCCAACGTAAATAAACCCACCACAGACAGCTGACTGTGGGGGGGGGGGGGGGTCGCTAGCCTAATCCTCTAACTCGTCAAAGTCCTGGAACTCCTGGAGATCGGCCTTGGCGTCTTCTTCTCCTTCTTTACCTGAGCATAGATTACACCAAAGGCAACCTGGTGTTTTGTGAAAGCAAGGGTGAGTACACATCAACGTACTCAGCAAATGTCTCGTTTGGCTGAGGTGGACTAGCTTTATGTGGGGTTAAGCTCAAGCAATTGCTTTTAGTTGGCCAGGTATTTATTATTAGTGGAAGCCAAATTTTAGCAATAACCAACCTGTGAATCATTTCCTCATCGAGGAACATCATTATCATCATCGAACCAAAACCATAAATAGAAGCATTGAATCTCATATCATCTGCATCTCTAATCAAAGAGGATCCCAAGGCCGCTCTTAACCATGAGCACGGCTGATATATCAGTTTCATAACACTCTGCACAGGTTGCACACTTTACCCATGAGCCATGATTCCCCTTCTGCCCGAGGATCGCGACTCCCCATTGATCACTTCCAAGGTGAACTGGTAGGGTCTCACTACGTGGCTTTTCCCTAGGGTCCCCACTATGCGAATGTTGGAAATGACCATTGCATAAAGTGCATATGACGTCCCAAAACCTATACCTCTGCCCTCGGGAAAAAGCCGTGGGACGATGCCTGTACCCAGATCACTGAGCAAGAATATAGGAGCCATAACCACTACAAGAAACTGATAGATGTTCGTGGGTTTTGTTAAGAATGTGGGTACCGACGTTCTTAGATTAGTTAAGTTCATGGGTTTTTTTAAGAACGTGGGTACCCACGTTCTTAAATTAAGTTCGTGGGCCCTAACCAAAACCGTCGAACTTAACCTATTAGGAACGTGGGTACCCACGTTCTTAATTTAAGTTTGTGGGCCACGTTGACACCGTCGAACTTAACCCAAACTAAATCCCTAGCGACCCGCGCGTTTCTCTTCTATCCTGCCTACTTGCGAGCCGCCCGTCCCCGCTCCACCCCGTGCACCACCGCCAGCCTGCTCCTCCACCACGCCCACCGCCAGCCCGCTCCTCGACCGCGCCTGCCGCCAGCCCGCTCCTCGACCGCGCCTGCCGCCAGCCCGCTCCTCCACCGCGCCCCCGCTCCTCTGCCATCATTGCTGGTTGAGATGGGTGGGTAGGGTTTGGGCTTGGGCGTGGCCACTTGGGATCTGAATAGGGTGAGGTCATGAATAACGGATCTATCGAGTCGATGGGCGGAACCGCTAAAGGAAGTAGAAGGCGACGTGGATCAGTGGATGGCGTATTGGTGTCGCGTCTCGCGTAAGCAAGTGGGGCAGACTTCACCGTCATGCACGCCCGCCAGACCACGCACCGCCACCTCCACCGCGCGCCGGCCAACCCCCGCTCCTCCACCTCCACTGCGCGCGCCGGCCATCCCCCACTCCTCCACCTCCACCGCGCACCAGCCAGCCCGCTCCTCCACCGCATCAGGAAGGCGAACCAGAGATCAAGCGGCCCGAGAAAAGGAGGAAACGCAAGCGTAATCAGAAGCCGAAGCCCAGGGAGCTCAATCCAATGGAGCGGATCGCTGAAGCCCGGCACCAGGTGATGCAATACACTGCTTTACTGTGGCAAAGTACTAGATTGACTAAATGGTAACATATTATGATTTAAATTGATTGTTTTGGTGTAACTGAGTTATTACTTGGATCATGGCTTCGCTTTTACAGCTTGCCAGGGGATTTAGAATTCTAACTACTGGCAAGTGAAAACAAAATGTTTGTGGAGAAGAACTCTGGAATTTGTTTTGCAAGTGTAGTGATTAGTGTTTAGTGCCTAAAGATGTTGTGGTTAACTTCTGCTAGGAAGCGAAGCCTTTACTATTGAACGCACATGAATCACTCGTTAAGGCTAAACATCTATTGGAGTACATTTCCAAGACAATCAAAGGCAATGAACACACACTTGATGTGGGTAGTGGTTCTGAGAATAATTTCGTTGAGCTTGGGACCTCATGGCGGGCACCTTTCTATGAGATCACTCTTTGCTTCTGGAAACACCATGTTCTGGGCAATGAGGAAGGTAAAGTGATGAAACAGATGCTTTATTCTTTTTTACCATGTTTGGAGGTACATGATGCAATGCTAAAGCAGTGTTCATTGATTCTAACATCTTAGGTTTCTTTCATGCCCAAAAGACATCATTTCCTCTATTTAATAGCATAATCACTGTTGAAGGGACTGATGAAGCTGAAGGATAATTCTGTAATAGGCGTTATATTTTACCAAGAGGAAGTTGCTTCTTGATGGTACATAAATACCCTTTTCTATAGTTTCAGATAACTGAATGATCTGTCCTTAATTTCGAAATGACTTTTCATGCTTTGGATCACCTGTTGACATAAAGGCTGACTTCAAACGAGTTAGAGATCTCATTCCTTGTAAGTGACAATGTAGCACCAATGCTGGCTAAATATGCTCACAGATTTCTATGCTTGTGATAATTGTGTTGTCAGATTTACTTGATTCCCTAATTAATTGGGTGTTACTCTTTTTCCTCTAGGTAGTCCAAATCAAGGGTATAATCTTATAGTTGTTGACCCACCGTGGGAGAATGGATGTGTTCGACAGAAAGAAGTGTAAGATTAGTGTTTTTTGGATGTGCTTTATATAAGAATATGAAGTCAACAAGTGTTTAACAGTAATTTTGGTACTTTTTCTCTGTCAAGTAAAAGCTAGAGTGCCTAGAGGACTTGGTGAGCCTAATGACCAGGGGTGGATCTAGAGTTAGAAACCATTGATGTCACTAATATAGCTGTGATAGACATGTGTTGTCATTATCTCTTATGTCATAGTAATTTTACATTGAATTTGCACAAATCATTATTGTCAAATGACTCTGTGCAAGTACTTGCGCATAGACTAAAAGTTGTTTCTATGATCATTTATATTCCTCTTGTTGAAAGGTACCTTAGCACTGTACACTTGTCCACGTAATCAGTTCTGTTGGTAACCTATATGAAAACACTAGAAGTCAGAAGATAGGGTAAAGCTTCAACCACTATGTGAAATAGTTTTGTCAGCTTAATACTCCATCCTATGTCCTAATCCACATAGTATGTTGTGTACATTGGTTCTGCTCTGTGTACGGGCAGTTTGGATATACTTTCTTACTGTTATATAGAATTGTGGTTTTTTAAATGAAATTATTTAAGCCATAGCATCCTTAGTCTTCAACTGAGTTAATACCTGTACCGGTGGTTTCCAGTTTCAACTGAAATATGCATCAACCTTGTTGTTTTTTTAACTTCGAAAACTTAATGATTAAATTCATGGTGGTTTAACTATTGAGACTCAACATATTTCTGAAGTTTCAATTGATCTTCCTTCTCAGATGACAAGGAGAAACCAATACATTTGAGGTTTCTGGTGTCTAATGCGTCAGCAGGATGTATCATTGGCAAGGGTGGTTCAACTATTAATGACTTTCAGTCTCAATCTGTGGCTCGTATTCAGTTATCACGTAGCCATGAGTTTTTCCCTGGTACTAATGACAGAATCATCATGGTTTCTGGACTGTTTGGTGAAGTAATGAAGGCCATGGAGTTGATCCTTGAGAAACTTTTGGCTGAGGTAAAACATTTTATTTGCAAGCGACTGATTCATGATTGATGATTGATGTTCTCCAGTTACTTTATCAGGGTGAAGAATTCAATGAAGCTAAAGCTAGACCTAAAGTTAGACTTGTAGTTCCTAACAGCTCTTGTGGCGGGATAATTGGTAAAGGTCGAGCAACAATAAAGTATGTATATCTTCATAGACCTGTTCTACTTTGTTGTGTTATCAGTGGTTTTGTTCCCATTGTGGTAGTTAATTTTATTCACAAGCCGGTGCTATATGATGATTCAACAAATTAACCATGCTACTTAATTAAGAAGCATACTGTTCCTACTTCTGCAAATAGTCTTCTAGCTGTTTGCTGGTAAATTTGTTTTTCCAGTTCTAAATATCTTGTGACTCATTTATATTCCCATTTTATATATCTGTTCGTTTTTTTACATTGCTCTGCATGTTGAAAGTTGGTATGTTCTCTTTTCTCTTCAGGTCATTTATTGAAGAATCACATGCTGGAATCAAAATTTCACCACAGGATAACAATTATGTTGGTTTGCATGATAGGCTTGTTACAGTTACAGGAACCTTTGATAATCAGATAAATGCGATAGATTTGATACTGAAAAAGTTATCTAAGGATGTTCACTACCCAGCTAATTTGAGCTCCCCATTTCCATATGCAGGTGAATCCTGTTATCTATGACTTCTTATGTTACCACATGTATATCTGAAAATGTCTCCTTATGACCTCTTCCTTACATCTGTCTTCTATGTATCACATCTGCATTTCACACTTCATGATAGCATGCATTTCTTGGAAACATAGGTGAGCTTTCTTGCATCATATTGACATGTGGGTTTTGTAGTATCTTTTGCCAGTCATGGTGAAGCCTGCCATTTCTATTATTTATAGAATCACAACTTTCTGGGATTGATTCCTTTCTTCAAATTTAATCAGGTCCTACTTTCCCAAGCTACCCTGGTGTTCCTGTTGGTTATATGATTCCGCAGGTGCCATATAATAATGCTGTGAACTATGGACCTAATAACGGGTATGGAGGAAGGTACCAAAACAACAAGGTGGGGGTTCTCTGTGGGTTGCTCTGCTTGTTATCTCACAATTGTGGACTTGTTCTGTAGGTGCAACATGCATGCATGCATTCAGTTCATCATTGTTGAAACTGAGCTATTCTATGTTTTATTTTTGTTATGCATTAGAGTGGTAGTCTGGAGCCTGGAGGGCTGATATGCATGACATGTTATCTAATAGAAACACTGTCCTATAGTGTAATCATGTTATATTTTCTGTTCTGAACAAATTCAAAGAAATCTCATGGAGACAAACTTTGATAGAAATCTCAATTACTAGCTGCGCTGAATTCATACGTGCTTCTTCATGTCCTTGGAGCTGTGTTTTCTACTTGGGCTAGCATCATAATCATGGGAATTAAGTGTCCCAGTCCATTACCACAATGCTTTGATATTCCTTCAATTTACAATTTATTGTGTAATATCATTGTCAATGGTGCATTGAAGAGTTCCTAATTTACTATCTTGTTTTCTTTCCATTGTTAATTACTTATGATGTACAAAGTTTGCTCTGAAATTGAGTTCCTATTCATATAAAGTTTCTAAAAATCTGCGTCTCCACCTACAAATTCTTCCTCCTCCACAACCAGGTATGGGATATTGGCCGCCACCACCATGGGGATATCCTACATGCTTTCCTATATCTTTGTGTACATGTGATTTAATGCTAGTTGTATATTTATAAGAATTTTGGTTTATTTTCTAGGATTCTGGCTCTCATCAAGTGACTCCTCCCCCTAACGCTGACTTTGCGGACAGATGTCTCAATTCTAGTGGTGGAGCTACGAACAACAATCCGATGTCCTGATCGAGAGCGATGGAGCTAATGTTTGAACTTGTGTGTTTGAACTTGTGAACTAAAAATGTGAACTGTGGATGTGAACTTATGTGAATTTGTGAACTTATGTCTTTGGACTTATGTGAATTTGTGAACTTATGTATTTGGACTTGTGTGAATTTGTGATATGTACATATATCCATGTGTTTGAAATCTGTATTGTATGTGATATTCTGTGTTGCATCTAATATTATGTGTGTCTAATTTTTCATTTCTGTATTTTTTATTTTTTTCTGGAAAAGGGTTAAGAACGTGGGTACCGTCGAACTTAATGTGCAACCCTCGCCGACCTACGCAGGACCCATAAGTTCGATGGCCACGTGGCCCCGTCGAACTTAAATGTAAGAACGTGGGTGTCGTTGAACTTATGGGAAAAAATTCGACGGCCCCCGTCAAACTTAAAAACCCACGTTCTTAATGTTAAGTTCGACGGTACCCACGTTCTTAACGTTAAGTTCGACGGTACCCACGTTCTTAATGTTAAGTTCATCGGGGCCGTCGAACTTACTTCTCTAAGTTCGTCCAAAAATTGCCGTCGGCTATATTCGTCAGTAAACCCACGTTCTTACAGTAAGTTCGACGGCTTATTACATTAAGTTCGACGGTTTTTCACCCACGTTCTTTAACCAGTTTCCTGTAGTGAACAGATGCCTCCGTTTCCCAAAAAACCAAAAACCAGCACCCAACATAAGACTTCCCTAATTACTTTGCCAAGGGTGTCCCATACCATCCTCATGGTTGCACTGTTTTCCCAGGGTGTCGCTCCACGAATAGGTCCTTACGGAGAGGCACTCAAGAAATAGCCTGAGTCCCCTAAAGTATCACAGGACCATTATCGGGATAACATCATCGTATCATAAGTAATCACATCATGTTCATTGATTAAAGTAAAGCAATAGCATAAAGCTAACTATGGTAATCCAAAAGGTAAACAAGGATGAGGTAAATACAGACTAGTCAATCCTTAGGTTTCAATAATGTAATGCAAGACAATGAATTATAAGTATGCAGGACATAATAGGTCAGAGGACACTTGCCTTCACCAAACAGATGCTCAGGGTCTTCAATCTCGTAGAACTCGAAGAGCATGATCTCAAGACTAGTGGTTCACCAAACCTTGATCGTCGATTTCTCGAAGCTCGGAAATTGATCACAATCTATTCGCGACGCGCAGCGAATACGAATAGACATAGACAAACAAACATATACATGCATAAGAACATTACAACATATAAAGGAAACCATTATAAAATCTGTACTATAAAATAGAGATCGCTTCCACTGTCGCATGAGGAAATAAGCGCTAAAATCGAAACTAGGGTTAAGACGGTATGGTTTTCGGAAGGTTTGCATAATAAACGCGTAATCTATTGTCGGCGTTTCGAAACCCGGGGGGTCCCTGGACCGACGATTAAATTGTCGCCGCGTGCCCCAGCCTAGATGGGTCGGCACGAGGCGGAACGCGAAGGGGGGAAAGCAGCCGGAGGGAGACAGGCGTGGGAGGTGGAACCCGCGGCCTTCGTGTTAGCCCCACGCCCAGGTCGGGTGCGCTTGCAGTAGGGGGTTACAAGCGTCCACGCGGGAGGGAGCGAGCAGCCTTGCGCGAGCACCGTCCCGTCCTTCCCCGCGCGGCCAACCCTCTGTAAGAGGGCCCTGGACCTCCCTTTTATAGGCGTAAGGAGAGGATCCAGGTGTACAATGGAGGGTGTAGTAGTGTGCTAACGTGTCTAGCGGAGGAGAGCTAGCGCCCTAAGTACATGCCATCGTGGCAGCCGGAGAGGTTTTGGCACCCAGTTCGTCTGGTGTCGTGGCCGTCGGAGGAGCACTGGAGCCTGGCGGAAGGACAGCTATCGGGGCTGTCGAGTCCTTGCTGACGTCCTCTTGCTTCCGTAAGGGGGCTGAGAGCCGCCGTCGTCACAGGGCATGCGGGGCGCCATCATTACTCGTATAGTGGAGCGAGCCAGATGGGACGCCGGTCTTGTTCCCCGTAGCCTGAGTCAGCTCGGGGTAGGGTAATGATGGTGCCTCCTGTCGACGTGGTCGGTCCGTGCCCTAGGTTGGGCAAGGTGGAGGCTCCTCCGAGGTCGAGGTCGAGTCTGTCTTCCAAGGTCGAGGTCGAGTCCGAGCCCCCGGGGCGGACAAGGCGGAGACCGTTGGCTGAGGCCAGGGCTGAGTCCGAGCCCTGGGGTCGGGCGAAGCGGAGTTCGTCGTCCTTCGGGGCTGAGCCCGAGTCGGAGCCCTGGGGTCGGGCGAAGCGAAGTTCGTCGTCTTCCGGGGCTGAGCCCGAGTCCGAGCCCTGGGGTCGGGTGAAGCGCAGTTCATCGTCTTCTGGGGCTGAGCCCGAGTCCGAGCCCTGGGGTCGGGCAAAGCGGAGTTCGTCGTCTTCCGGGGCTGAGCCCGAGTCCGAGCCCTGGGGTCGTGCGAAGCGGAGTTCGTCGTCTTCCGGGGCTGAGCCCGAGTCCAAGCCCTGGGGTCGGGCGAAGCAGAGTTCGTCGTCTTCCGGGGCTGAGCCCGAGTTCGAGCCCTAGGGTCGGGCGAAGCGGAGTTCGTCGTCTTCCGGGGCTGAGCCCGAGTCCGAGCCCTGGGGTCGGGCGAAGCGGAGTTCGTCGTCTTCCGGGGCTGAGCCCGAGTCCGAGCCCTGGGATCGGGCGAAGCGGAGTTCGTCGTCTTCAGGGGCTGAGCCCGAGTCCGAGCCCTGGGGTTGGGCGAAGCGGAGTTCATCATCTTCCGGGGCTGAGCCCGAGTTCGAGCCCTGGGGTCGGGCGAAGCAGAGTTTCCTATGACGCCTGAGGCCGGACTTGGCTGTTGTTAGCCTCACTCTATCGAGTGGCTCAGCAGTCGGAGCGACACAGGCGGCACTGTCCTCTTGTCAGACCAGTCAGTGGAGCGGCGAAGTGACTGCGGTCACTTCGGCTCTGTCGACTGGAGGGCGTGCGTCAGGATAAAGGTGTCAGGCCACCTTTGCATTAAATGCCCCTGCGATTTGGTCGGTTGGCGTGGTGATTTGGCCAAGGTTGCTTCTTGGTGAAGACTGGGCCTCGGGCGAGCCGAAGGTGTGTCCGTTGCTGGAGGGGGTCCTCGGGCGAGACGTAGATCCTCCGGGGTCGACTGCCCTTGCCCGAGGCTAGGCTCGGGCGAGGCGTGATCGCGTCCCTCGAATGGACCGATCCTTGACTTAATTGCACCCATCAGGCCTTTGCAGCTTTGTGCTGATGGGGGTTACCAGCTGAGATTTAGGAGTCTTGAGGGTACCCCTAATTATGGTCCCCGACAGTAGCCCCCGAGCCTCGAAGGGAGTGTTAATACTCGCTTGGAGGCTTTTGCCGCACTTTTTTGCAAGGGGACCTGCCTTTTTTGGTTGCATTTTGTTCCGGTGGGTGCGCGCGAGCGCACCCGCCGGGTGTAGCCCCCGAGGCCTCGGAGGTGTAGTTTGACTCCTTCGAGGTCTTAGTGCGTTTCGCAACACTTTGGCTGGTTTGGTTGTTCCCTCATGCGAGCTGGCCGTAGCCCGGGTGCACGGTCGGGTCCTAAGTTCTTGGGCTGGTATGTTGACACTGTCAACGGTTTGGCCAGAGCCAGGTTTGCGAGAGCAGCCCCCGAGCCTCTGCACAGGGCGAGAGGACGGTCAAGGACAGACTCGACTTTTTTACATACGCCCCTGCGTCGCCTTTCCTCAAGGAGGAGGGGGGAAAGCGCCATGTTGCCCTCGGAGGGCGCCGAACATGGTGTCTCCGGTGAGCTGCTGGCGGGTAATCTGAGTGGACGCCCGTGCCCCATTTGTTAGGGATCGGCTAGAGGCCCGGAGGCGTGCTCCAAAAGTACCTGCGGGTGATCTGCCGGACCCGGTCCCCTTTTGACGGGGTCCGAGGGCTCGATGCCTCCCTCTGATGGGATTCCATTACAAGATCGTTCCCACTGGTCTTGGAAATGTCCTAGGGTACCTCGAGAGCGTAGCCCGAGCCTTGGTTATGTATCGAACGTACCTAGGGTCATCCCTCGCTCTATGTCTGAGGCGACTGTGAACCCTTCGAGGGCCAGCCTACGAACCCCTGATCAGTAGTGGGCGCGGAGCCCGAGTGGCCTGAGGCGGCCGTTGAACCCTTCCGAGGGGCCGGCCATCAAACCTCTGACCAGTAGTTGTCACACCAGGTTTTGGAAGGTAAACCGAATGCGAACTATGTACGTGCCAGGATCAGAACTCACGTACACAGCGATTACATAAATGAACATCATCGCACAGTGCTCGAATAATAACATAAAAGAGTATTAACTTATTACATCACAGAGTCAGAGACATCCACATAGTCATCAACTTAACGGATAAATCAAAGTGCTAAGCGAAACGCAGTAAAGATAAGGCCTTCACAGGCAGCTGACTGGGGGTTGCCGCCAACCCACACCTAAAACTCGTCGTAGTCTTGGAACTCCTGGAAGTCTCCTTCCACAGCTTCGTCTTCTCCCGAGCAGTGGTTTCAATGTGGACAACCTGGTGTTTTGTGGTAAAGCAAGGATGAGTACACATCAACGTACTCAGCAAATGCCCCGTTTGGCTGAAGTGGACTAGCTTTATGTGGGGTTAAGGTCAAAGCAGATTGCTTTTAGTTGGTCAGGCATTTATTATTAGTGGAAGCCAAGTTTTATCATATAACCATCCCATGAGTCATTTCCTCATTGAAGAAAAATCATGATCCTCACCGAACCAAAAACATTAATAGAACCATTGTATCTCGAACCATATATATCTCTAATCAAAGAGGATCCCAAGGCTGCTCTTAACCGTGAGCACGGCTGATATATCAGTTTCACTACCCTCTGCAGAGGTCGCACACTTTACCCATGAGTCGTGATTCCCTTTCTACCCGGGGAGAGCTAATCCCCATTGACCACTACCTAGGTGGTCCAGCAGGGTATCACTACGTAGCTTTTACAAAGATTCCCTAGAGATCATAGCTGCCCGTTAGGTTTCTCCAGTTTGATAAACACAGTACCCCTCCCTGCAGGAGAGTGACTAACAAAAAAGCAAAACGAAAGAACCTCGGCACTCAGCCTCGGCAGAGCAAGCACTGTGCCTGGACCCCATTGACGGCACGACGGCGAAGCAACTACACCTCTAGTTCCTCTAATTAATTAGCTAAGGGCATCCCATTTCACCCTCATGGTTGCACTGTTATCCCGGGTGGTCTCTCAACGAACAGGTCCTTACGGAGAGGTACTCAGGAAACAGCCTGAGCCCCCTAGAGTATCACAAGCTCATCAATATCATCTGGATAATAGTATCGTATCATAAATAGTCACATCATGTTCATTGATTAGGTTGAGGCAATAGCAAAATGTTAACCATAATAACCCAACAGGTCATCAAGGATAAGGTAAAGTATAAAGCTAGTCAATCCTTAGGTTTCAATTAAGTAATGCGGGAAAGTGAATTATAAGTGAATAGGACATAATGGGTCAGAGGACACTTGCCTTCACCAAACTGCTGATCAGGGACTTCTTCTGCAACTTCCTCGGGAAACACAGACTGCCCGTTGTCTACGTAAAGTAATCATTCATTCTATGCACTTGGGAAGTAACAAACAAAAGCAATAAACCAAACATATGCAGCAGAGAGATCACAAGTTCACAGTAGAAAAGGATTGGCAATCTGGTGTCCCCTAGGTCTAGGGTAGATGAGTATACAAAATGATTCATTATCCACTAATCAGGTCTAAGTCAGTGGTGGGGTTAAATCATTACATGGTGTTATGTCCATAAACTTAGGTGCTCCAACTTTTATTAAAGTCTACTAATTTTTATTTATCTCAAATAGGGTTCCAATAACATTAATTTTACCCTAATGATCAACTATTAATTGGGACATAAAAACAGCAGGGAAACATTGTTTAAATAGATAGATAAGAATATTATGAACATTTTGCAATTTGAAGCACCTAATTTGGAGTTCATATGACAAAGTTATGAATTTTACAAGATTAGGGATTAAAATATGCCTTAAATGCTTATTTTGGATTAAATAAAAGGTCCGAGGACCTAACTGCGAAGATCCAGGGACGGCGGGTTAATTTGCAGAAAGCCAGGGGTCTCTTTAAGAAATTGCGCGGGCGAAGGGGTATCGGGCTCTTATAGCCGTTGGATCTCGGATCAACGCCCGAGATTAGATCCGCGGGCGGGCGCGCGGCGGCATGAGCGGCTGACAGGCGGGGCCGGGCGGGCAGCGCGGGGGCGGACGGCTGACAGGCGGGGCCCAAATGGCAGGAAGGCGGGGTGCGGGGGGGGGGGGGGGGGGGAACGGCCCTGGGCCGTTGGATCTCAGGCGGACGGCTAGGATTGGGCTCGGCCTATTTGAAACAGGGTCGTCCGATCTAAGCTGGACGGCGGAGATCTGGCGGCCGGCTTCTATCTTCCCCTCCGGTTAGCAGAGGCGGCGGCGCCTGCTCCCGCGGCGGAGAACTCGCCGGAGACGAGGGGCGCGGGGGCTCTGCGGGTCCTTGGGGCGACCTGGATGGCCGGGGAGGTTGGGGAGGGCGCGGGGAACCTTCTAGTGGGGACTAGGTCGGAATAGGGGCACCGGAGGGGGGCGGTCCACGGCGAAGTGGCTCGGCGGTGGCGCTAAAGGACTCCGGCGAGGAATTAAGCGCAGCGGGGGGCAATAAAAAGGAAGGGAGAGGGCGGGGGAGGTTCCTTACCTCAAGGCGAATTCCGGGGACTCCTCGGTGGCGGCGAAGGCACGGCGGCAACCTGAGTCGACGGTGGCGGACCTCGGCGACTGCGCAGAGAACGGTGGGTGAGCGCGGGCAGAGGAAATTGGGGAGGGAGAGGGGAAATTGGGGTGTGTCCCGGGTTGCGGACGTCGAGGCGGAGCTCACCGTGGCAGAGGGCACGGCGGGGCTCCAACGTCGACGGAGGGACGGGCTCGGGACGGCGGCGATTAATGGCGGCGGCGTTTTGGCGTGCGAGCAGCGTGGGGGAGGTGGAAGGGAGGTCTGCAGGTGCGCAAATGAGGGAGGGAGAGAGGGTGGGCTAGGCTCCGGGCTCAAGTGGCCGAGGGCGAGGTGGTTGCGAGCTCCACGCGCGACGTGGGCGTGGAGTCCGCGGCACGCGCAGCTCGGGGCGGCGGTTATGCGGAGACGGAGGAACTGACAGCCCGGGCCCACGAGCAGAGAGAGCGGGGGAAGCGGGCACGGACGCGGGGAAAGCGGCTGCGCTGACGGGCGGGCCCGCCAGGGCAGAGAGAGAAGAGGGGGGGGAGGAAGGCGCGCGCGCGGGATGGGCCAGATGGGCCGAAAGGCCGAGGGGGCGGGGGGTGTGGGCTTCTTTCCTTTTTTCTTTTATTCTGGCATTTGTTTTCCCTTTTCTTTTTATTTACTCTATTTGATTCAAATCTAAATAGGCCACAAATTCAAATTAGCACTTCCAAGTATTATGCACCAAGCAAAAGTGAAATTTAGGGTTTATCATGATGTCACAATACATACTCCTTTGGAGTTTGGTCTAATAGACTTTATTTACCCAAAGAAAATAGCCCCTTTTCTTCTATAGAAAAGAGAAAGAGGAGATTGGGAAGGGTGTGAAAAGAGAAGTAACACCTGAATTTGTGAATATGAGCAAAGAAATTTTATACCCCCAAATTCAGGGTGTTACAAACCTATCCCCCTTAAAAGAATCTCGCCCCGAGATTCAAGGTTGGTCAGCAAAGAGTTCAGGGTATTTGGCCTTCAGATCATCTTCTTGTTCCCAGGTTGCTTCTTCCTCAGAGTGGTGGCCCCATCTGACTTTGCACATTCTGATGGTGTTCCTCCGGGTGACTCTGTCTGCAAACTCCAGAATCTGTGTTGGCTTCTCTACGAAGGTCAGATCCTCTTGGACTTCCAAGTCCTCCGCGGGCAACTGTTCTTCTGGTACTCGCAGACATTTCTTCAATTGCGACACGTGGAACACATTGTGCACCGCTGACAAACTTTCTGGTAGGTTGAGTTGATAGGCCACTTCTCCACGCTTTGCTTGAATCTGATATGGTCCAACGTACCGGGGTGCTAACTTGCCTTTAACTCCGAACCTTCTGACTCCTCTGATAGGTGACACCTTCAGATAGACGTAATCTCCCACTTCGAAACTCAATTCCCTTCTCCTTCTGTCAGCATAGCTTCGCTGTCTTGATTGTGCTATCTTTAGGTTCTCTCGAACCATTTTGATATTCTCTTCGGCTTCAAGCAAGATGTCGGGGCCAAACACCTGTCTCTCTCCAGGCTGGTCCCAATGCAGCGGAGTCCTACAACTCCGTCCATAGAGTGCCTGAAACGGTGACATCTTCAATCTGGCCTGGTAACTATTGTTGTAGGAGAATTCTGCATAAGGTAACCTTTTGTCCCATCCTGACTTGTCTTGCAACGCACAGGCTCTCAGCATATCTTCTAGGATCTGATTGGTTCTCTCAGTCTGACCGTCCGTCTGTGGGTGATAAGCCGAGCTGAAGTTCAAATGTGTGCCCAAAGCTTCTTGTAGTTGCTGCCAAAAATGAGAGGTGAACTGTGTTCCTCGATCTGACACTACCTTCTTCGGCACACCATGAAGGCAGACTATCCGTGACATGTATAACTCAGCTAACATTGCTCCGGTGTATGTTGTCTTCACGGGTATGAAATGGGCCACCTTTGTTAAGCGGTCCACAACCACCCAGATGGAATCATAGCCGGCCCGGGTACGAGGTAGGCCAACTATAAAATCCATCCCGATCTCATCCCACTTCCACTGAGGAATCCGCAATGGCTGCAACAATCCGGCGGGCCTCTGATGCTCTGCTTTGGTTCTTTGACAGCTATCACAGATGGCGACATATTCTGCGATCTCTCTTTTCATGCCATACCACCAAAACCTCCTTTTTAGATCCTGATACATCTTCTCACTTCCAGGGTGTATGGAGTAGGCTGTCTCATGAGCTTCCTTGAGGATCAGCTCCCGAATAGGTTTGATGTCGGGAACACACAATCGGTCCTTGAACCATATTACTCCCTCTTCATCCTCTCAAAAGTCTTTGCCTCTTCCTTCTAAGATCAGTTGCCGGATCTTGTTGATGTTTTCATCATCCTTCTGCCCTTCTTTGATCTCCCGCTCTAGGGTGGGCTCTAATTCCACTGTTACTCCTTGCGTACTGTTCAGAAAACCAAGACTCAATCTGTCGAACTCCTTGGCTAACTCATATGGCATTGGGTACGTGGCCATCATATTAACTTGACTCTTCCTTCTTAGAGCATCTGCAACAACATTGGCTTTGCCCGGATGGTAATGTATCTCCAACTCATAGTCTTTGATCAATTCCAACCATCTTCGCTGCCTCATGTTTAACTCTGACTGGGTGAATATGTACTTCAGACTTTTATGATCTGTGTAGATGTCGCACTTCTGCCCATACAGGTAATGTCTCCATGTCTTTAACGCATGAACCACTGCTGCCAACTCCAGGCCGTGTGTGGGGTAATTTTTCTCATGGATCTTCAGCTGTCGAGATGAGTATGCTACGACTCTTCCTTCTTGCATTAGCACACATCCCAATCTGGTGTAAGAAGCATCGCAATACACCGAGAATGGCTTGTGAACATCAGGAAAAACTAACACAGGTGCTGTAGTCAATCTATTCTTCAGTTCTTCGAATGCCTCTTGGCACTTTTAGGTCCACTTAAACTCAACTTTCTTTGCTAGCAACGCTGTCATTGGTCTAGCAATCTTTGAAAAGCCTTCAATGAAACGCCTATAGTATCCGGCCATTCCAATGAAGCTCTTGATCCCACGAACATCCTTCGGTGCTTTCCAGTTCAGGATATCTGCTACTTTCTTTGGATCCACTGCTAATCCATCTTGGTTTATGATGTGACCCAGAAACAAGACTTCATGAATCTAGAACTCGCATTTGCTCAGCTTGGCATACAGCTGATGCTCTCGTAGCCTTTGCAATACCATCTTCAAATGCTCCACATGATCTTCCTCACTTTGAGAATATATAAGAATATCATCGATGAACACTACAACAAACTTGTCTAGATAGTCCATGAACACGCTGTTCATCAGATACATAAAGAAGGCTGGCGCATTTGTCAAACTAAAGGACATAACTGTGAACTCATATAACCCATACTTGGTGATGAATGCTGTCTTCGGTATGTCCGAGGGTCGGATTCTAAGTTGATGGTAACCTGATCTCAGATCTATCTTCGAGAATACGCTGGCACCTCTGAGCTGGTCAAACAGATCTTCTATTCTTGGCAGGGGGTACTTGTTCTTAACGGTGACTTCATTCAGGGCTCTGTAATCTATGCACATCCTTTTGGTACCCTCTTTCTTCTCTACAAACAACACTGGAGCGGCCCAAGGCGAGGTGCTTGGTCTGATGTAACCCTTCTCTAACATCTCATCTATCTGCTTCTTGAGTTCCACCAATTCTGGTCCAGACACTCGATAGGCTCTTTTGGAAATGGGGGCGGTACCAGGGATAAGCTCTATGGCAAATTCGACTTTTCGCTCGGGTGGCATGCCCATTAGCTCCTCGGGAAACACATCCGGAAAGTCCGACACAACCTTGATAGCCTCGAGCGGGTTGGTCTCCTTACTATCAACTGAAATCTGGTGACAAACTCCCTCCGCTGATTTAGGCATCTTTAGCTCAGCCACTACCTCCTCTCCGGACGGGGACTTCAATGTTACGGTCCTCTTGTCACAGCTGACATTCGCTTCATATTTCATTAACCAATTCATCCCTAGGATGACATCTACCCCAGGGGTGTCTATTACTATTAGGTCACTGGGGAACCCTATCCCCCTTATTTCCACCCTTATATTTGAGCATATTTTATCTGTTTGCACCTTGCCACCAACCGAATTAATCCTCATGGGCGGCATCATTGCCTCTACTGAGATGTTATGCATTTCTACCCATGTTGCAGTGACAAATGAATGAGTTGCACCAGTATCAAATAGCACTTTTGCGGGATGAGATTCGACTGAGAACATACCTACTGCCACATCTGGTGCATCCTGGATCGCTTCGGCCTCCAAGTGGTTCACCTTTCCACGGTTGTACGCTTGGCCACGATTGCCTGCTGCCTGCTGCGGTACACCTTGCCTTGCTGGAGCATTGGGGTTGGTCTGCTGCTGCGCCATCTTCTTTGGGCACTGCATTGCCCAGTGGCCTTGTTCCCCACAGTGAAAGCATCCTCTGCCTCCTCCTTGTGTTGGGGCTACTTGGTTGTTCTGATTTGCTGCTGGGGCAGAAAGGCGAGGTGCCTGGTTGTTCTGCTTCTGATACTGATTACCTCCCTGCTGGCTGTTCTGACGATACTGCTGCTGCTGTGGGTACTGCCTCTGAAACTGCTGCTGATGCGGATGCTGACTCTGATGCTGATATCCCTGTGGGTGACCAGGCCTGCCTTGCTGAGATGAACTGCCTGAGAAGCGGGGGCGACTGATACTTCCGGACTGTGGTCCACTCATCTTGCGCTTCCGATCTTCCATATCCTTACGCTTCTTCTCAGTCATAACTGCCCTATCGATCAGGTGCTGGAAGGTGGGGAAGGTGTGATTCATCAGTTGGTAATGCAGGGGATCCACCAAACCCCTCATGAACTCACCACGCTTATCCCGTGGCATCTGGGGCATCTGCACTTGCAACCGGGGTTGGGGTTGCTGTTGAGCCTGCTGCATGGCTGCCAGAGTCTACCCAATAGCCTGCACTGCCTGAGTCTGCATCAAGAACATCTGCTCCACGGTCATCGGGGGTGGTGGGGGAGGCTGTCTCTGATGTTCCTCCTGCTGGGCATGCTGCTCTTGCTGAGCACGCCTCTTGCATCGGCGCCTGTTGTCAGACATCTGTGGAAGACATTCATACATCAGCATTGATCTTACAATCCTTCAGCATAAGAAAAGGGAATACATAATTCTTCATGACACTGAGTGAACAAAGAGCTTCACTGATCCTCATTATGATCCAATACAGCTTCTTAGATAAAAAGGAAAGTAAAAGTAAATGGTTTCCCAACTAAATAACTGACTTCATTAATATCACTAGCTAAGCCAAACTGCAGGGGAAACCCACATGTTGGCTACAGTCATTACAAAGATTCAAATCCAGCACAGGTTCATCATAACAAGCATGTGAGCAACTGATAAGCAAACTAAACTAAATGGAAGCAACTGATAAGCGAACTAAACTGACTATCTAAGACTGGGACATCTGACTTAAGGATTATTACAAACTCCGACGCTAACGATCTAAGGATCCAGATCTATCCTGGTCTTACAGGTAGGGGAACCATAAGTGTGGTGACCACGTGGCGGCGAGCGGTAAGGCTGCTGAGTCCCAACAGGAGCGGGAAAACCACCCTCCTGGTGGCGGCGCTCTGCCAGCTCAGCACGCAACCCAGCAATCTCCGTTCGAGCCCTGCTCAGCTCGTCCAGAGAGTGGTCCAGCTCGGTGTTAAGCACTGCGACTAGGTTGACTGTGCTGCTCAACCTAGGGTTACCTTCACCAACGGGCGAGATAACCACACTCTCTGTGCTACCAGTAGGACGGCGGGGGTAGTACCTAAGGTTAAGACCGTCGGCCACCCCACCGAACAAAGAACAGTACTGGGATAGTGCACGCCGTGCTGCGTCCTACATAGCTGCATCTACAGTGTCCCTCTCGGAGATGGAGTAGTGTTCCGAAACGGCCTCTGCACCCCGGAGATCATCCTCCGGACGGCGAACTAGGCAGGTAGCCTCCCAGCGATCCGGGTACCTCCCGCGACTGTGCTGGTAGACTACACAATGGTACTCGATCGACCAGGTGTGCCGATCGAAAGCCCGGCGCAACAAGGTGTCAAGTGCGTCGTGGAAGTGACAACCGCGAGCGGCGTCACGGGTGATGGGTCAGGCGACCCATCCTTCCGCCTCCTGAGGCTTAGAGGACTCCGTGCTGTGGTCTGAGTCGTCGTCGTCGGGGTCTCCTCCAGGACTCCCTCCAGTAGCTCCTCTAACAGCCGGGGCGTCCCGCGAAGGTGCAGGGGGCGCCTCCAGCTGAGGAACAGAGGAATGGCGCCTCACGGACTCCACCTCCTACTCAGGTGGGGAGGAAGAGCCCTGCTGCTCTCTATGCTGACGCCGGCGTTCCTGCTCCTCACGCAGGCGGTGGTGCAGTCTCTCCAGGTGACTCGACTGACCGGACACGGTGCGGCGCAGAGGACGCTCCGCAAGGCGAGACGACAGGAAAGGAATCACCGACTTACATGCAGTGTGTCTAAGACGAGCCATCTACAAAAGACACCGTAAGCATAAGAGTAAGAACAGAACTAATATGACAAGTGAATAAACCATAGACAGAACAAAATAAAATTTTAACAAGGTACAATTTAGTATATATATGTAGTAAAACATAGGGTTGGTCGAGGTGACCGACTTTTGAAGTAACATCAGAGGTCAAGGTGAGAGGGAAGGTCAATAGTCCTTAGTACGACCAGTGCTACTCTAGGTCAGCGGTCCTACAGTCAGCACGGCTTTGATACCACTTATGTCACACCAAGTTTTGGAAGA
The DNA here is from genome assembly GCA_029449295.1 of Zea luxurians. Lineage (NCBI taxonomy): Eukaryota > Viridiplantae > Streptophyta > Magnoliopsida > Poales > Poaceae > Zea > Zea luxurians. Next base: position 354,812 of record JAOPSE010000565.1, on the reverse strand, counting down.
TAAACCGAATGCGAACTATGTACGTGCCAGGATCAGAACTCACGTACACAGCGATTACATAAATGAACATCATCGCACAGTGCTCGAATAATAACATAAAAGAGTATTAACTTATTACATCACAGAGTCAGAGACATCCACATAGTCATCAACTTAACGGATAAATCAAAGTGTTAAGCGAAACGCAGTAAAGATAAGGCCTTCACAGGCAGCTGACTGGGGGTTGCCGCAACCCACACCTAAAACTTGTCGTAGGCTTGGAACTCCTGGAAGTCTCCTTCCACAACTTCGTCTTCTCCCGAGCAGTGGTTGCAATGTGGACAACCTGGTGTTTTGTGGTAAAGCAAGGATGAGTACACATCAACGTACTCAGCAAATGCCCCGTTTGGCTGAAGTGGACTAGCTTTATGTGGGGTTAAGGTCAAAGCAGATTGCTTTTAGTTGGTCAGGCATTTATTATTAGTGGAAGCCAAGTTTTATCATATAACCATCCCATGAGTCATTTCCTCATCGAAGAAACATCATGATCCTCACCGAACCAAAAACATTAATAAAACCATTGTATCTCGAACCATCTATATCTCTAATCAAAGAGGATACCAAGGCTGCTCTTAACCGTGAGCACGGCTGATATATCAGTTTCACTACCCTCTGCAGAGGTCGCACACTTTACCCATGAGTCGTGATTCCCTTTCTACCCGGGAAGAGCTAATCCCCATTGACCACTACCTAGGTGGTCCAGCAGGGTATCACTACGTAGCTTTTACAAAGATTCCCTAGAGATCATAGCTGCCCGTTAGGTTTCTCCAGTTTGATAAACACAGTACCCCTCCCCGCAGGAGAGTGACTAACAAAAAAGCAACACGAAAGAACCTCGGCACTCAGCCTCGGCAGAGCATGCACTGTGCCTGGACCCCATTGACGGCACGACGGCGAAGCAACTACACCTCTAGTTCCTCTAATTAATCAGCTAAGGGCATCCAATTTCACCCTCATGGTTGCACTGTTATCCCGGGTGGTCTCTCAACGAACATGTCCTTACGGAGAGGTACTCAGGAAATAGCCTGAGCCCCCTAGAGTATCACAAGCTCATCAATATCATCAGGATAACAGTATCATATCATAAATGGTCACATCATGTTCATTGATTAGGTTGAGGCAATAGCAAAATGTTAACCGTAATAACCCAACAGGTCATCAAGGATAAGGTAAAGTATAAAGCTAGTCAATCCTTAGGTTTCAATTAAGTAATGCGGGAAAGTGAATTATAAGTGAATAGGACATAATGGGTCAGAGGACACTTGCCTTCACCAAACTGCTGATCAGGGACTTCTTCTGCAACTTCCTCAGGAAACACAGACTGCCCGTTTTCTACGTAAAGTAATCATTCATTCTATGCACTTGGGTAGTAACAAACAAAAGCAATAAACCAAACATATGCAGCAGAGAGATCACAAGTTCACAGTAGAAAAGGATTGGCAATCTGGTGTCCCCTAGGTCTAGGGTAGATGACTATACAAAATGATTCATTATCCACTAATCAGGTCTAAGTCAGTGGTGGGGTTAAATCATTACATGGTGTTAAGTCCATAAACTTAGGTGCTCCAACTTTTATTAAAGTCTACTAATTTTTATTTATCTCAAATAGGGTTCCAATAACATTAATTTTACCCTAATGATCAACTATTAATTGGGACATAAATACAGCAGGGAAACATTGTTTAAATAGATAGATAAGAATATTATGAACATTTTGCAATTTGAAGCACCTAATTTGGAGTTCATATGACAAAGTTACGAATTTTACAAGATTAGGGATTAAAATATGCCTTAAATGCTTATTTTGGATTAAATAAAAGGTCCGAGGACTTAACTGCGAAGATCCAGGGACGGTGGGTTAATTTGCAGAAAGCCGGGGGTCTCTTTAAGAAATTGCGCGGGCGAAGGGGTATCGGGCTCTTTTTAGCCGTTGGATCTCGGATCAACGCCCGAGATTAGATCCGCGGGCAGGCGCGCGAGCGCGCGGCGGCATGAGCGGCTGACAGGCGGGGCCGAGCGGGCAGCGCGGGCGCGGACGGCTGACAGGCGGGGCCCAAATGGCAGGAAGGCGGGGTGCGGGGGGGGGGGGGAAACGGCCCTGGGCCGTTGGATCTCAGGCGGACGGCTAGGATTGGGCTCGGCCTATTTGAAACAGGGTTGTCTGATCTAAGCTGGACGGCGGAGATCTGGCGACCGGCTTCTATCTTCCCCTCCGGCTAGCAGAGGCGGCGGCGCCTGCTCCCGCGGCGGAGAACTCGCCGGAGACGAGGGGCGCGGGGGCTCTGCGGGTCCTTGGGGCGACCTGGATGGCCGGGGAGGTTGGGGAGGGCGCCGGGAACCTTCTGGTGGGGACTAGGTCGGAACAGGGGCACCGGAGGGGGGCGGTCCACGGCGAAGTGGCTCGGCGGTGGCGCTAAAGGACTCCGGCGAGGAATTAAGCGCAGCGGGGGGCAATAAAAAGGAAGGGAGAGGGCGGGGGAGGTTCCTTACCTCAAGGCGAATTCCGGGGACTCCTCGGTGGCGGCGAAGGCGCGACGGTAACCCGAGTCGACGGTGGCGGACCTCGGCGACTGCGCAGAGAACGGCGGGTGAGCGCGGGCAGAGGAAATTGGGGAGGGAGAGGGGAAATTGGGGCGTGTCCCGGGTTGCGGACGTCGAGGCGGAGCTCACCGTGGCAGAGGGCACGGCGGGGCTCCAACGTCGACGGAGGGACGGGCTTGGGACGGCGGCGATTAATGGCGGCGGCGTTTTGGCGTGCGAGCAACGTGTGGGAGGTGGAAGGGAGGTCTGCAGGTGCGCAAATGATGGAGGGAGAGAGGGTGGGCTAGGCTCCGGGCTCAAGTGGCCGAGGGCGAGGTGGTTGCGAGCTCCACGCGCGACATGGGCGCGGAGTCCGCGGCACGCGCAGCTCGGGGCGGCGGTTACGCAGAGACGGAGGAACTGACAGCCCGGGCCCGCGAGCAGAGAGAGCGGGGGAAGCGGGCGCGGATGCGGGGAAAGCGGCTGCGCTGACGGGCGGGCCCGCCAGGGCAGAGAGAGAAGAGGGGGGGGGAGGAAGGCACGCGCGCGGGATGGGCCAGATGGGCCGAAAGGCCGAGGGGGCGGGGGGTGTGGGCTTCTTTCCTTTTTTCTTTTATTCTGGCATTTGTTTTCCCTTTTCTTTTTATTTACTCTATTTGATTCAAATCTAAATAGGCCACAAATTCAAATTAGCACTTCCAAGTATTATGCACCAAGCAAAAGTGAAATTTAGGGTTTATCATGATGTCACAATACATACTCCTTTGGAGTTTGGTCTAATAGACTTTAATTACCCAAAGAAAATAGCCCCTTTTCTTCTATAGAAAAGAGAAAGAGGAGATTGGAAAGGGTGTGAAAAGAGAAGTAACACCTGAATTTGTGAATATGAGCAAAGAAATTTTATACCCCCAAATTCAGGGTGTTACAGTAGTGGGCGCAGAACCCAAGCGCTCTGTGGCGGCCGTTGAACCCCTCCGAGGGGCCAGCCTTTGAACCTCTGATCAGTAGGGAGGCTCGGGGCCTGTTTCCTTCACGGAGAAGGATCCTTTTTGGGGTATCCCCCTTTCCCAGTCCCTGTTGTAAGAGAGAGAAAGAGGAAAAGGAAAAGGATACGAAATCAAATGACGTGGCGTACCTTTTTCGACGCGGTCGTTATGGCGAAGGCGAAGCGTCGCTTGCTTCTCCTGCCTGAGGCGCCGCCTGTCCTGCCGCGGAGTTAATACGACGGGGCGAGTGGTTCGCGAGGCGGCCGTTGCGCGTGTGCGAGCCGTTCGAGGAACAGAACACGGGCGCGCCGTCTTCACGCCATGAGAGAGGGTTCTCTCACTGCCCCTGGATGGGATGTAAGCTTGGCTGACGACGTGACCGCTGCTCCTGCCCGCCTGCCACCGCCATTACTGCCGGCCCATTTTTGGCCGTATTGACCATCGCGCCTGGCTGGCACTGCTGGGTCATACGCAGGGTTGCCTCGAGTCGCGGTACTGGTTCCGCAGTCGAGGAGGCGCGATAGTGGTGCGAGTGGCGGTGCAGTTGCTCGCACGTAGCAACCGGCGCGCCGGTTGCATGACGTGTGGGCCTGGGCCTCCATGCTGGGCGCGTTGGAGTCGAAGGGGCGTGCCCACTTGGCGCGGTTGCATGCCGACTACATGGCTGTCCACCCTTTCACCCACTGGTCTGGGCAAAAGTGGAGGAATGCTTGTAACCGCTGGGCAGTTGCATGCTCTGCGCGCGGTGGTTTGGCTCCTTCTGCCTTGGACCAGCTTGCATGACACGTGGGGCCCAGCCCCCGTGTCGTAGGGGGAGGACCTTGGAGCGTGTTGGAGAAGACTCAGCCCGCAACGGCTGAGGACGCAAGTCGGGAGAGTTGCCTTTAAAAGGAGGGTGACCTCCTTGAAAGGCGACCATGTCTTCGCGCTCCCTTATGCACCGTGTCTTTCCACCTTCCGAGCCCCCGGATGGGGAACACCCGCAATCCTTCCGCCTTGCCGTCGGAGGAACGCAACTTCGTGGAAGTTGGTACCTTTCAGCCATCGTTCGGCTTCAAGGATTTTCATCATGCAGCCCGGCAGCATCCCCTCACCGGTGGTCACCCAAGACGGTGACCTCCAGCTTGATGGCGGGGAGAAGCGAACCGGGCTGCGACCTCTGCCCCGCCCTCAGCTCCAAGGATCTTCATCATCCTTGCTGGGGCGGAGGGTGAGGCGAGCCGGGGGGCTACCTCCGCGTGGGTCAGTAACCCTTTTCTTCCCCCAGCGTTTGGGGGAGAAAGGCATCTTCCAGCCCCGCGGAGGCTTCCGTCAGCCACGCCGGGGAGTGTGCCGAGTTGGGGTTGGTCCCTGCGCGGGTGGCGGCCCGCTCCTTCCCTCAGTGATCGGGGGGAAGGGCGTTCGCCATTCGTGGCGTTGGCAGCTGCCGCGTGCCTGGCTCTCTGAGCCGAGTGGCTTCGGAGCCGCTCCCGGCGCCGCCTTCCGCCACGGCAGCCGGAAGAGGTTTCTCTGCCGACGAGCTAGCCGGTGCCGCCCACGGACTGACCCCCAACTCTACGGCCTTCTGCCCGTCCTTGCCTCTCGAGTGAGGGCATGGGCGAGGGCCTCATGGCAGCAGCATCCGCCCTGAGGTCATCGCTGCTGCTGTTCGGCCCCCCGGAGCAGAAGTCGTCGTCGTCGCTGCTGGGGCGGGCGACGGCGAGCCGTTCGTCGGTCTTCTGTTGCTCCGCAGGCCCCCCAATCGCGTGGGGTTGTTCGTACCTGCGGAGGTGGAACCGGGGTTCCGTTTGTATTGGCACTTGTGTGCCGGTCTTTTGTTCATTGTGGCTGTCGGGGCCTGAACATGTATGTACTTTCGGCGCGGAGCCATGCTTTTTCTTCATTTCGGGCACTAAGACTCGCCTTCCGACTATCTGAACCGCTTCACCGAGCGTGAGTCGCCTCGTGCAAAGGTGACGAGTGAGGTATCCGTATCCCGGAGGCGTAGGAGTCCCTCGGCTCAGTCGGCCTTGCTGTCCGAGGCTTCTCCTGCTTAGTTAAAGGAACCCTCGGCCGCTCTTCGATGAGCCAAAGCCGGAGGTAGCGGTGTCAGCACGGACAGAGGCAGAGTTGGCTCAAAAAGGAGATTTGGTCGGCTAGAGCCTGGTCGGGTCGTCCACTGGCGGGACCGACGCCGGGGTTGAGCTGCCGAGGCCACAAGCCGGGCTGATGTCTTCGGGGGATAGCTGGCCGAGGCCTCGGGGTGGCCTGTCGAGCCGTCTGCTCGAGCCGGATTCCTAGAGAAGACCCTGGCGGCGATGGCCCGGGTGTGGTGCTGATGTCGCCCTTCAGAGTGGAGATCCTCCGACCGCGTCGCCGTCCGAGGCTAGGTCGGACCTCGCCGAAGGTGTAGTTGACGCCGAGAGTGCTGCTGCCCCCTTCAACTGTCGACGCCGAGCCTGCAGGATCGGGTTGTCTTGTAGCGTGTGGATGTTTTCTGCGGCCGCCGAGGCCCAAACATACCATCGTCATGTTGTAAAGCTGCGTTTCTTTTCCTCTTGTTTCGAGTATCCGGACTTATTTGTCGGTAACAGAATTGTTTGTGCGGGCGAGAGTTGCTTTTCACGGAAGGTGATGAGTGAGGTATCCGTATCTCAGAGGCGTAGGAATCCCTCGGCTCGGTCAGCCTTGCCGCTTACGCGCACTCTTACTCGTCCATAAGGTTCTGTCACCGACACAGTCGAGAAGGCCCGAAAAATCGTTCCGGCAGAGGAGCTTTCGAGCGTGAAGACTTGTTCGGTCCGCGGAATCACTTATCCGAGCGCTAGTTACTTATCGCAGAAGGTGATGAGTGAGGTATCCGTATCCCGGAGGCGTGGGAGTCCCTTGGCTCGGTCAGCCTTGGCTGCTTACGTGTGCTCCGTCGTTTTCAGGATCCACTTTCGAAGTAGTCGAAAAGCACGAAAGGCATTCTGGCAGAAAAGATTTTTTTTTTCAAGCAAAATTTCGACGCGGAGGGGGCTCCCCCCTTCTAGCCCCCGAGGGAGGGTCGGGCTTTGCCGAGGCAAGGCTGACCCTTCCTTGACGACCAGACTTTGTGTGTGAACGGGGTGTACGAATAACTTGGAAGCATCTTATGGGTAGAAGCGACGTAGCTGTTGGATGTTCCAAGCGTTGTTGTAGACCTCGCCTTGACTATTGGCCAGCTTGTATGTTCCGGGCTTCAGAACCTTGGCGACGACGAACGGCCCTTCCCAGGGAGGCGTGAGTTTGTGCCGCCCTCGGGCGTCTTGTCGCAGCCGAAGCACCAGGTCGCCCACCTGGAGGTCTCGGGACCGAACCCCTCGGGCGTGGTAGCGTCGCAGGGACTGCTGGTACCGCGCCGAGTGTAGTAAGGCCATATCCCGAGCCTCCTCCAGCTGGTCCAGTGAGTCTTCTCGATTAGCTCGATTGCTTTGGTTGGCTTAGGCCCTCGTCCTCGGGGAACCGTATTCTAAGTCTGTGGGCAAGATGGCCTCGGCCCCATAGACTAGAAAGAATGGTGTTGTTGGGGACTTGTTCTCAAATGCTATGAATTAAGAACAAGGCAACATAAAATGTTAAATATTAATTCCCTTCGTCCACCGGAGCATTATTTCCATAAGGATTTAATGAACTTCGGACGAAGGTCACGAGCATAATATTACGAAGGTTTCACCTTCGTAATTAAACTTGTAAAGATGATACACAGTAAAGTAAAACATTAAAGATAAATACACCAAAAATAAATGACATCATTCACATATCTTATTATATGAATTTAAGATATTTGAATACAACGTTTTTAGGTACATTTATACCTTTGCCTTGACAAACAATGATTCCAGAGTGATGCGTTAGCAATTATAGGAATGCGTGAACAGTAAAGGAATACTGTTCACTATTTATAGGCACAGGACACAGCCTGTGAGGAATTACAATCATGTCCCTCATAAAAGTTTACAACAATGACTCAAACACTTGTGGACTAAAAGGTCATTCTACTTTTAAGTCGGTTTGCAATTTTGAAGCTTCATGAACAGCAACCTTCGGTCATCACGTGCCAACAACTTCAGCCGAAGTTGTTTCTTCCTGCAGGACCTTCGGCGATGAAGCATGGTCCCAATAGTAGCCCCTTCGCGGTGCTAGATCGTTTTTCGTAACGAGCTTGATCCGTGAAAAAAGTCTCTTAGGCTTCAGGAAGCCGAAGGTCCGAAAAACACCTTCCCTGAGCTCGTTGTCGAGAAACGATTCAGTTTCCGAGCGCGTAGCGGTCCCACCCTGCAGGGTTACTATTTGGTCTCTGCGGTCCACCGCGCAGTGGGTGTAAGCAGCTCTTTGACTGGTGTGTAAATCCTGACGATTCACCTTCTTACCTGCAGCACTATATAAACAGACGGGTAGGTGTGAAGTTACCACAGCATTCATTGCTATTGCACTGTTTTGCTGCCAAAATTTTTAACCATAGCCGAAGCTTGACTCTCGCAAGCAGACAAAGCTCCAATTTTAAAGCCTACTTCATCAGAAGAAAAAGCTTCGGAAGAAAAAGTTCTTTAGTTCCCAAGAAATTCAGAATTAAATGGCCAGAGTGCGCTCTACCGCTAGTGTTGAGCGTAAGGGAGGCGAAGCCGAAGGAGCGGAGACTGTTCCTATCTCCGAAGCGATGCAACGATCCGGACTGGTGACCTCGGAAGGAATCCATACTGCCGAGACAGGGCATACTGCTGCCGAGACAGAAGAAGCTGTTGCCGAAGTGGAAGAAGGAAATATTGAGGAAGCTGATTCTGATGTTGATTATCATATTGCCGTGCCAAGCAAGCCCAGCCATTTGGACTTCGGGAAGTCGACTGTCTCCAAGGCTGATTTCTCCAAGATGGTGAAGTCGGGTTATTTCAGTGAGAATGAGAAGAAGCTACTTCGCTTCGGGGGGGAAGAAACTACCCCGACGCCAGAAAAAGATGAAATAGTTATTTTTAAGAGCTTTCTAAAAGCTGGATTAAGATTCCCCTTAAATAGGATGATATCTGATGTGCTGCAAAGATTTGGTATTTACTTTCACCAACTGACTCCCAACGCAATTGTCAGGCTCAGCATCTATATCTGGGCTCTCCGAAGTCAGGCGGTGGAGCCATTTGCTGACAGCTTCTATCGAGTTCATGAGTTGCATTACCAAACTAATGCCAGAAAAGATGGATTGCATGAGAATTTTGGCTGCTATAATTTTGCTTATCGGAAAACCACGAAGTTTCCCGTGATCAGCTACCGAATCAAATGGCCGGCAGGCTGGAAATCAGAATGGTTTTATGTCAAAATTGATGAAGATAAAGAGAAGCTGGTTCAGAGCCCTCTTGAATTAATCTTCGGAGAAACAAGACCCCGATGCAAAATGGTATTAGAAGGTCCAACTTGGGCTGCACTGGGCGAATTCAAAATTATAGCAGAACATATTGGCACTAGAGATTTAGTGCAAGAATTCCTGGCTTTCAGAGTTTTTCCAACGATGAAAGAGTGGACAATGCCGAAGCTTGAAGGGGAAAAGAAAGAGGGGGAACTCATCAGGCTACCTTATCATTATAAATTCAAGAAATTTTTTAAAGTACCCTGCCAAGAATGGCTTGATACAATTGAAATGATGAGCAATGAAATTCTTGGGAACTACTGTAAAAAAGAGGACCAATTGATGACAGCGGCCTTCGGCACTCGGCCGAAACGAAGGCTAAACAGAGTGCTTGATGCCATAGGATTTGAATATGCTGACTACGGTCGACTGGGCGGAGCTGCCGGAGGCCCAAAGCGAAAAAGGATTGCTAGCGCTACCGACGAAGAGGTCGTCAAGGTAGCCAAGAAGAAAAAGAAAGATTCTGAAAGTCTTAGCGCTGAAGAGTTAAATCCTGAGCCGAAGGTGGCCACTTCAAGAAAGAGAAAAGGTGCGTCCCCGGAGCCGGAAACGTCGGTCCGAGAAGAAGATATTCCTGCTTCTCCTTCTGCTATTGAAGTAGAAGAAATTATGAAGGTAATGACTGAACCCTTGCCTACCAGGCTAAGTCCACTGGCACTGGAACTGACGAAGTTTTTCAGAAGGACAAGGCAGCTTCGGCAGCAGAAAGTCCTGCGAAGCCGAAAAAAACGGAGAATTATTCAAGTAACAGATGTGATCCACCAGACGCCGCCACTGGCAACGGTGCCGAAAATTCCCTTTGCTGAAACTGCCGAAGCCGAAGCTACTGGGATGAAAACTACTGAAGCTGAAACCAGCGAACCCGAAGCTACCGGGGCCGAAGCTGGGGCCACCGAAGAGTCGAACCTGGAAACTACACTTGAGGTTATTGACAATATTCTCCTGAAAATGGCCGAAGAAGAAGCTACTGTGGCTGGAGTGAATACAACAACTGAAAAGGGGAAAGAGCAAATTGGTGAAATTTCTGAGGGAGAAGATTTTAACTTTCAAGACCTACTTGGACAAGAGTTAACAGACACTGAGAAAGAGGAGTTGAAAAAATATGCCACATCTTGCGGATATAAATCAGGCGCTATGCTATTTGGTGGGGTGAACGAAGGGAAACTAAGGTGCCTTCGGAACCGCACCGAGGCCAAAATTATCAGAACCCTTTCCAAAAGCATTGGCTTGCTGAAGGTGGAAGCGGACTTGTGTCGTTATCAACGACACCACATCGCCGGAAGCTTGCTTTATGCTAACTTCAAGGTAGCGAATATTTTTGTTATTTTATTACTGTTATTATTAACTTTTGGGTCGTGTTCTAACGAAGATCATTTCGACAGAGCATATTATTAAGCAAGGTTCTGAAAATGCAACAAGATCTGGAGGAAGAGAAAAATAAAACCGTCATTCAAGATTTGACTGAAAAGATTGAAAACTACGAAACCAATCTGAAAAAGAAAGACTTCGCAATCCAAGATCTTGAAATCATGGTCAAAGAGCACGAAGGTGCATTAGAAAAGAAGGATTTTGTTATTCAGACCATGGAGGGCTCTTTAGCTGAAGTCCAAACTGAAAATGAAAGATTAAAGAATAAATTGCTCCGTCAATCAGAAAAATTCGAGCAAGAAAAGAAATATTTTGAAACAAGCCTGAAAGCTGAAGTGGATAAATACTCAAATTTGCAGAAATCCTTTACAGAACTTCAGGAGAAATGCTTAAGCTTCGGCATCCGATGTGTGCAGCGGCTGAAGGACGTATTTCACTCTGTCGGAGCTAGCTCTTCGAAATTTACACCTTCAGCTGAAAATCTGCCAAGAACATTAGAACATATTGAAGGCGAAGTTGATGCCCTTGACGAAGTTATTGGTGGGCATGCTGACTTCTGCGCCCTGGTATCTTCTCGGGGCACAGCTGCTGCTTTTTTGAAGGCTGGCTGCACACATGGAAACATCGTGAACAGAGCAAACTTCAGCTTGTCAGCTTCAGATTTGTTAGATATCCCAAGCTTAGCCAGAAGCATTGGAAATAGATTCATGACCCAGATCTGGGTAAGTGGCGGGCGGAAAATGGCAGGCGACGAAGCTCGAAACCATCTGAAGCCGGTAAGAAACTTATGTTTGCTACTTTTACCTTCTCCTTTGAAATTTGTACCTTTCTTACTGTGCTGTTTGATATATAGGATGACGAAGCTGAAGATTGACAATGCTGAAGTTTGACAAAACTGAAGACAAAGCCTTGGCTGAAGCTTAAAATTGCTTGTAATGCGCTTTCCTACAAAAATTCTTGGAGAAACTCTTGTAATATAGATATGGAATAACTTATGTAAATTTGTACATACCTTGTAATATATTCTATCTCCTATAACCACATCCAGTCTGCTTTGCTGTGGACGAAACTTCTCTTTTGAGCCGAAGGCGAAAAACACCTTCCCTTCTTTTCGTACACAACGAAGCATAGAAAATTTTTCCTTCAAATCTTTTCCTTATTTTGTGAAGCACCTGTCTTTTTTGTGTAACATGATGATGACTCTACATATGTCTAAATGGATGTTTATGAATGCAAATGACATGATGATATGTTATGTGCAAATGAATATTAGGACACATGTTCAAAAAAAAACATAAGCACGACCCTTCGTCCCCTTAAGAATGATAAAAATCTTTTTGCCGTTTACTTTTCGGCTTCACCGTTTACTTTTCGGTGTATCAGCGTTTATTTTTCGCTGTAAGCCTCCCTTAGGAGCTTCTTCGCCTTTTACTTTCAGCGGAATCAGCGTTTATTTTTCGCTGTAAGCCTCCCTTAGGAGCTTCTTCGCCTTTTACTTTCAGCGGAATCAGCGTTTATTTTTCGCTGTAAGCTCTGCATTCCCTTAGGAACGACCTTTGAGCTTTTCCCTGTTCTCTTTTATTTTTTCTTTGCACTCGAAGGTGCTTTCTCAGCTTTTACATTTACATTTTTGGGGGATATTGCTCTTATAGAATTGAAATAAGGAAAAGAAAAATTACATGTTGTGGCCCCATTAAAAACCTTTCTCCCCCTTTGGAAAGGAAAAGGGTGCCACAAAAAAGAATATAAAAAATTACATCAAACTAAACATAATATCGCCGAAGCTCATCCGATTCCACGATCTAGGAATGTCATTGCCGTCCATATCCTTCAATCTGTAGGAACCAGGTCTTGACGAAGATACTACCAAAAAGGGGCCTTCCCACTTCAGCTGTAATTTGCCTACTGTTTCAGGGTTAGCTACTCTTCGAAGTACCAAGTGTCCTGGTTCAATATTCTTTAGCTTGACCTTTCTATCACGCCATTTTATTGTTTCAGCTTGGTATTTATTGATGTTTTCCACAGCTTGAAGCCTAATCCCTTCAATAGCATCTTTTTCCACAGAACAATCAGCTTCGTTTTCGCCTTCTGCCGAAGCTAATGTCCTTATCGATCCTGTTTTAGCCTCTTCTGGGGTTATTGCTTCGTCAGCAAACAATAGTTTAAAGGGTGTAAAGCCTGTTGATCTTGAAATGGTTGTGTTATGACTCCACACAACTTTGATTAACTCGTCTGGCCACTTTCCCCTTGGCTGATTGAAGATTGACTTCATTATTCCTGTCATTATGATCCCATTGGCTCTTTCAACAAGTCCATTAGATTCTGGGTGTCGGACTGATGCAAAATGGATCTTCGTGCCGATTTGATTGCAAAATTCTCTGAAGGCTTCAGAATCAAACTGTGTCCCATTATCCACAGTTATAGCCTTCGGCACTCCGAAGCGACAAACAATGCTTTGCTAGAAAAACTTTTGAATAGTAAACGAGGTTATTGTGGCTAAGGGCTTTGCCTCAATCCACTTGGAAAAATATTCCACTGCCACCACCACATATCTTAAGTTCCCCTGTGTAGGTGGTAATGGACCTAGCAAATCCAGACCCCACCTTTGCAATGGCCAAGTGGGCTGTATTAATTGAGTTAAAGACGAAGGTTGTTTTTGATTTCTTGCACATTTCTGACAACCTTCGCACTTTTGAACTAAATCCGCTGCATCCGAAGCTGCCTTTGGCCAATAAAATCCTTGGCGAAAAACCTTCCCAAGCAAGGGCCTAGATCCAATATGAGATCCACATAGACCTGCATGTATTTCCTTCATTAATTCTATACCTTCGGATCTGGATAAGCACTTGAGCAATGGGGAACAGACCCCGCGCTTGTATAACTCCCCTTCTATTATGACATATGGTCGAGCTCTTGCTTCTATTCTCCTGTTATAAGCTTCGTCATCTGAAAGAAAATTACCCTGAAGGAAAGAGATGATTTCAGTTCTCCAATCTTCACTATAAACAGGGGATATGTTGAGGATTGCTCTTTCAAGAAGCTCGACCGAAGGTGCTTTTATTGTTTCAAAAAATACTTCCGAAGGTATAGGCAGCCCCTGGGCTGCTGACTTAGCCAATAGATCAGCGTATTCATTTTCTCCACGAGGAATATTTTTGACAGAGAAACCTTCGAAGGAAGCCTCAATCCTTCGGACTGTGTCTAGATACCTTTCAAGCTTCGAGTCTCTTGCTTTGTAACTTTTGTCAACATGACCAGAAATAACTTGAGAATCAGTTTTAAGAATGGCCCTTCTGATTCCCATTGCCTTTAATTTCCGAAGACCCAAAAGCAGAGCTTCATACTCGGCGATGTTATTTGTGCAACTAAAATCAAGTCTTGTCGCATAACAAGTTTTAACTTTGGAAGGTGAAACCAACACAGCAGCCGCTCCTACTCCGAAGGTTCCCCAAGACCCATCGCAAAACATTGTCCATGCTTCGGCGTCTTTATTTGTTTCTTCCTCCTGAGCCCCTGGCGTCCAATCAGCAATGAAGTCTGCTAATGCCTGGGACTGAATCGAAGATCTATGAACATAATCAATATAGAATTCATTGAGCTCTGTAGCCCATTTTCCAATCCTTCCAGTAGCTTCTCGGTTCCTCATAATATCCTTCAGAGGTTGTGAAGAAGGAACAATTATGTTGTAAGCTTGAAAATAGTGCCGAAGCTTTCTGGAGGCCATCAAGACAGCATACAGTACCTTCTCCAACTCTGTATAATTTTTCTTTGATAAACTAAGAACCTCGGATACAAAATATATTGGGGCCTGCCTCTTAACCTGGCCTTCAAGCTTCTCCTGAACAAGTGCTGCGCTTACCGCTGTGTGCGAAGCTGCCACATATAATAACAAAGGAGCCCCTGGCGTAGGTGGAGTTAATGTTGTTAGATCTATCAAATACTGCTTTAGTTCTTCGAAGGCCTTCTGCTGGAGTGGTCCCCATTGAAAGACTTCAGCTGTCTTCAGCACTTCGAAGAATGGTAAGTTTCTCTCTGCTGATCTAGATATGAATCTGTTGAGAGATGCTAGCCTTCCTGTTAATCTTTGAGCCCCCTTTTTTGTACTAGGTGGCTCCATTCGAAGTATAGCTTCGATTTTACTTGGGTTGGCCTCAATTCTCTTTGTTGAAACTAAGCAACCGAGAAATTTCCCCTTCTTTACTCCAAAGACACATTTTTCTGGATTCAGCTTTAGACCAGCCTGTCTAAAATTAGCGAAGGTCTCCTGTAAATCAACAATGTGGTTATCCTGTTTCGTACTTTTTACAATGATATCATCAACATAAGTTAGTACATTCCTGCCTATCTGAGAATGGAGAACCTTTGTTGTCATTCTGCTGAAACTTCCTCCAGCATTTTTAAGCCCTTCAGGCATCTGAAGGTAGCAATATGTCCCACTAGGGGTTATGAAGCTAGTTTTTGGTTCATCTTCCTTCTTCATCAATATTTGATGATAGCCTGAATAGCAGTCCAGCAAACTCATGAGCTCTGATGAAGCTGCTGCATCAACTAAGGAATCTATCCTTGGCAATGGAAACTCGTCCTTCGGACAAGCTTTATTAAGGTCAGTAAAATCGATACACATTCTCCATTTACCATTGGCCTTCTTCACCACAATAGTGTTAGCCAACCATTCTGGATATTTTACCTCTCTAATAACTCCGGCAGTGAGGAGTCTTTTCACTTCATTTCGAGCACCTTCGGCCTTGTCATCAGACATCTTCCGAAGCCTCTGTTTCCTGGGTCTGAAGGATGGAACAATATTGAGCGAGTGCTCAATAACATCCCTGTTAACTCCGCAAAGATCATTAGCTGACCAAGCAAAAACATCTTTATTGTTAAACAAAAACCTTATCAAGGTTTTCTCCTGCTCTTCGGACAATTGAGATCCCAATAGCACCTTCTGCTCTGCTATATCCTCACATAAGAGCATGGGTTTCGGCTGGTCAGCCGAAGCAGCTTTTTCCCTTCTGAACTTGTATTGTTCACAAGCTTCAGCTCCATCTATATTATGGATTGCTTTTGAATCTGTCCAATTTCCTTCGGCCCTTCTGGCAGCTTCTTGACTTCCATGAATAGCAATGGGCCCTTGGTCCGAAGGTATCTTCATGCAAAGATAAGCTGGATGCAGAATTGCTTCGAAGGCATTAAGAGTACCACGACCAATGATTGCATTGTAAGGGTACTCCATGTCAACGATATCAAACATAATTTGTTCAGTTCTTGTGTTGTCGATGAATCCGAAGGCCACTGACATTGAGATTTTGCCGAGTGCTACAATCTGCCTTCCTCCGAAGCCACAGAGGGGATGTGTGGCATCAAGAATTTTATCTTCGGGCTCTTGCATCTGTCTGAAGGCTTTAGCAAATATGATGTCGGCTACACTGCCCGTATCAACCAAAACATTGTGGACCGGAAATCCTTTGATAACACAAGAGATAACCATAGCATCATTGTGTGGGTAATCCTTGAGTTGAAGATCCTCTTGGGAGAAGGTAATAGGAATGTGAGACCATCTGGACTTGATGAAGGGTCCTTGCACCCCGACATGCTGTACCCTTCTCTGTGCTTCCTTCTTTTGCTTCTTGTTGGCTGGTTCTGAACATGAACCGCCTGTTATCGGGAATACCAGCTTCGGAACCGAAGCAGCTCCAGCTTGAATATTGAACGAAGCCATCAGCTCAGAAAAAGTGGTAGTGAGTTCACCGGAGGTGGGCGCCAATGTTGGGGACTTGTTCTCAAATGCTATGAATTAAGAACAAGGCAACATAAAATGTTAAATATTAATTCCCTTCATCCGCCGGAGCATTATTTCCATAAGGATTTAATGAACTTCGGACGAAGGTCACGAGCATAATATTACGAAGGTTTCACCTTCGTAATTAAACTTGTAAAGATGATACACAGTAAAGTAAAACATTAAAGATAAATACACCAAAAATAAATGACATCATTCACATATCTTATTATATGAATTTAAGATATTTGAATACAACGTTTTTAGGTACATTTATACCTTTGCCTTGACAAACAATGATTCCAGAGTGATGCGTTAGCAATTATAGTAATGCGTGAATAGTAAAGGAATACTGTTCACTATTTATAGGCACAGGACACAGCCTGTGAGGAATTACAATCATGTCCCTCATAAAAGTTTACAACAATGACTCAAACACTTGTGGACTAAAAGGTCATTCTACTTTTAAGTCGGTTTGCTATTCCGAAGCTTCATGAACAGCAACCTTCGGTCATCACGTGCCGACAACTTCAGCCGAAGTTGTTTCTTCCTACAGGACCTTCGGCAACGAAGCATGGTCCCAACAGGTGTGAAGCCCATGGCTCGGCTCGGCGTTGTCCTCAGACTCCAGACCACCGAGGGGAGTTCCTTCATCCACCGCTTGCCGAACTTGTTGAGGTCGTTGTAGATCTGAGGCTTGAGTCCTTGCAGAATCATGCCGTTGGCACGTTCTACCTGCCCATTTGTCATGGGGTGGGCCACGGCGGCCCAGTCCACCCAGATGTGGTGCTCCTCGCAGAAGTCCAGGAACTTTCTGCCGGTGAACTGGGTGTCGTTGTTGGTGATGATGGAGTTCGGGACCCCAAAGCGATGATGATGTTGGTGAAGAACGCTACCGCCTGTTCGGACCTGATGCTGTTTAGGGGTCGGACCTCGATCCACTTGGAGAATTTGTCGATGGCGACCAGCAGATGCGTGTAGCCCCCGGGTGCCTTCTGCAAGGGGCCGACTAGGTCCAAACCCCACACAGCAAACGGCCAGGTGATGGGTATGGTCTGCAGAGCCTAAGCGGGCAGGTGGGTCTGCCTCGCGTAGAACTGACACCCTTCGCAGGTGCGGACAATTCTAGTGGCGTCGACCACCTCCATCGGCCAGTAGAAACCTTGTCGGAAAGCGTTTCCAACAAGGGCTCGAGGTGCTGCGCGATGGCCGCAAGCCCCCGAGTGTATCTCTTGTAAGAGCTCCTGGCCTTCGGCGATGGAAATGCATCACTGGAGGATGCCCGAGGGGCTGCGAGGGTAGAGCTCCTTCCCATCTCCCAGCAAGACGAACGACTTGGCGGGCCGCGCCAACCGCCGAGCTTCGGCTTGGTCGAGGGGTAGCTCTCCTCGGTGGAGATATTGCAGGTACGGGGTCTGCCAGTTTTGATTAGGCGTGACTGTAACACCCTGAATTTGGGGTATAAAAATTTCTTTGCTCATACTCACAAATTCAGGTGTTACTACTCTCTTCACATCTTCCCCAACCTCCTCCTTCTCTTTTTCTATAGAAGAAGAGTGGTTATTTTTAATTGTAAAGGTAATTATAATCTAGTAGAAAAGAGAACAATGGCTGTTGCATCATGTTAGAAAGCATTTTTTCTTTGTGCTTGATGAATGGGTTGCTTAATCTTTCATCTAATCATTTATTTGCGCATAGTGTCAAACTGAAATAAATAGAAAAGAGAAGGAAAAGAGAAAGAAAAGGAAAAATAGAATTCAGCCCAACTCCCTCCCTGGCCCAGCTCGGCCGGCCGAGCCGCCCCCTTTCCTCTCTCTCCTTCCCCCCCCCCCCCCCCCCCCGCTCGGCCCACCGCGTGCGCGTGGCCCAGCTCGGCCTGCCGCTCCCCCCGCGCCAGCCCACGCGCGCCAGCCCAGCTTTTCCCCCGCGCGCGCGCGGCAGCCGCGCGGCCCCCCAGCGCCACGGCCCAGCACGCCAGGGCGCGCGCCCCAGCCCGGCTCCCCGCGAGCTCGCCCAGCGGCCGCTGCAGCCCTGCGCGTACGCGCCTCTGCGCGCACGACCGTGGCCAGCCGCACGACCAGGCGCGCGTTGCGCGCACGCAGCGCGTGGGCGGTTCCGCGCCGCCGCCTGCTCAGCCAGGGCCCGCGCGTCAAAGAGCTAGGCCGCGCCCACTGTTCATCTTCCAAAACTGAACCACCCGTATCCGTCGCGCTCAGTTTCTCGCCCACACTCCTCGCCTCGACCTCGCTCCCCGTCTCGCCAGCGCCGTCGCCGGAGCCCGCGCGCGCAGTGCCTCGCGGTGTCTTGCCGCTTCACGCGCCTCCGAGGTGAGCCCGCCCCGTCCTCTCTCTCCATCCCCATTCTTCCTCCCCCTCCGTACGCATCTGCTACGTCCCTGCAGTCCCTCGTCGCGCTATTCTTCTTCCCCGGCGAGACCTCGCCCTGCCGCTGCCCAGCTTCGCGGCCAGCTGGCCCTGCGCGCGGCTATTTCCCTGCCGTCGTGAATCGCAGCACGCAGCAAGCCGGTGCCCCGGCGTGCAGACCCCGCGTGCCCTCGCCCTGCTCCTTCGCGCAACCGCGTTGACGTAGCAGCAGTGTCCCGTCGCCGGCGAGCCTAGTCCCTGCGCGCCGTGGCCTAGTTGCTGCGCGCTCAGCACGCCCAGCCGCGTTGACGTTTAGCACCGTAGAAGCCGTTCGTCGTCGAACCTTGCCCCTGCGCGTCACAGCTGCGTTGCTGCGCGCTCGCGCTCGCCCCGACCGTTTGTCTACCTTCGCCGTGCCTCGCTTTTATTACCTAGCGCGTCGTGTACTCGTCAAGTCTCACGCACTCAGATTCGCACGTGATCACGGGTATCGCGCGCGCCGTCGTCGTTGTTTGCAGAGTCCTCGCGCTGTTTCGCGCGTGTCGCGCGCGCAGTCTGCGCGCGTTAGTTAATTACTTCGCTATAATCGTCTGTACGCTTTAGTCAATTAATCCTCGTATAATTCATTTTATCTAAAATATCCCACCCAGGAAATTTATGTTAACTAAGCTGAACTTAGAAAATATAGTTTTCGCGTTTAAGCGTAATATAGGTTGTTCGTCGTCACGTCATTATTTAGCCACGGTTTGTTAATTATTTAACGTGTCGTGCGTCGCACAACTAGTGTG
This sequence comes from Zea luxurians, assembly GCA_029449295.1. Taxonomy (NCBI): domain Eukaryota; kingdom Viridiplantae; phylum Streptophyta; class Magnoliopsida; order Poales; family Poaceae; genus Zea; species Zea luxurians. Next base: position 335,577 of record JAOPSE010000565.1, on the reverse strand, counting down.
CGCGCGCTCGCGTTTGCTTGCGCGCAGTGCGTCGACGGGACTCCGTCTACGTTCGCCTACCCCCCGTCTACCCCCGTCTACCCCTCGTCTAACCTCCGTGTGCGTTCGTGTCGTTCACCATCGCCCGCGCATCGCACATTAAATCGTCGCGTGCTGTTCGCGCGCGTTGCACGTGCTGTTCGCACGTTAATAATTCATCTCACCTAGAATAGCTCACGCTAATTAAATATATATTTAAGCAATGGTTATTCGAACAACAAACTAATCGGGACTAAGTAGTAATTTTACTCGGCATGTGATTATTGTCCGTTAATATGACTACGTCGAATTAAATATTATAATTCACATTCGTTTAGTGTAAACGTGATATCCCTCGACCGTAGCGTCAGTCATTTCAGTTCCGTTCTCTCGTAGTCGTGGATGCAAATTCTATGTCACGTGCATATTCATTTGATCTATATTGTGGTATGGTGTATTGTTTTCTGCCGTTTCAAGAATGTTGGATGTATGTTTGCACTCGCGTAGATATCGGGCCGTTCGTGGAGTCTGAGGGAATTGCAGGAGAAGACCCTGAGCAGCAGCAGCTTGGTGAAGGCAAGTGTCCTCAGTCCCATTATGTCCCATTTATTTTATAATACACTGTCCCGCATACTATGAACAACCTAAGGATTTACTAGCTTTCTATCTACCTTGTCCTTGATTTACCTTCTGGGTTACTATGGTTAACTGCATGCTAGCGCTTTACTCTAATCAACGAACATGATGAGAATTACTTGATGATACAATGCTTTTATTTTGGATACGATGGTGATATACTTGTGGCATTTTAGGGGGCTCGGGCCGTTTCCCGAGTACCTCTCCGTAAGGACCTGTTCGTTGAGAGACCACCCGGGATAACAGTGCAACCATGAGGGTGAAATGGGATGCCCTTAGCTAATTAATTAGAGGAACTAGAGGTGTAGTTGCTTCGCCGTCGTGCCGTCAATGGGTCCAGGCATAGTGCTTGCTCTGCCGAGGCTAAGTGTCGAGGTTCTTTCGTTTAGCTTTTGTTAGTCACTTTCCTGCGGGAGAGGTACTGTGTTTATCAAACTAGAGAAACCTAACAGGCGGCTACGATCTCTAGGGAATCTTTGTAACAGCTACGTAGTGATACCCTGCCGGACCACCTAGGAAGTGATCAATGGGGATTAGCTCTCCCCGGGCAAAACGGGAATCACGACTCGTGGGTAAAGTGTGCGACCTCTGCAGAGGGTAGTGAAACTGATATATCAGCCGTGCTCACGGTTAAGAGCAGCCTTGGGATCCTCTTTGATTAGAGATACAGATGGTTCGAGATACAATGGTTCTATAAATGTTTTTGGTTCGGTGATGATCATGATGTTTCCTCGATGAGGAAATGACTCATGAGATGGTTATATGATAAAACTTGGCTTCCACTAATAATAAATGCCTGACCAACTAAAAGCAATCTGCTTTGACCTTAACCCCACATAAAGCTAGTCCACTTCAGCCAAACGGGGCATTTGCTGAGTACGTTGAAGTGTACTCATCCTTGCTTTACCACAAAACATCAGGTGGTCCACATTGCAACCACTGCTCAGGAGAAGACGAAGTCGTGGAAGGAGACTTCCAGGAGTTCCAAGACTACGACGAGTTTTAGGTGTGGGTTGGCGGCAACCCCCCAGTCAGCTGCCTGTGAAGGCCTTATCTCTACTGCGTTTCGCTTAGCACTTTGATTTATCCGTTAAGTTGATGACTATGTGGATGTCTCTGACTCTGTGATGTAATAAGTTAATACTCTTTTGTGTTATTATTCGAGCACTGTGCGAGGATGTTCATTTATGTAATCGATGTGTACGTGAGTTCTGATCCTGGCACGTACATGGTTCGCATTCGGTTTGCCTTCCAAAACCGGGTGTGACATAAGTGGTATCAAAGCCGTGCTGACTGTAGGACTGCTGACCTAGAGTAGCACTGGTCGTACTAAGGACTATTGACCTTCACCCCCACCTTGACCTCTGGCGTCACTTCAAAAGTCGGTCAGCTCGACCAACCCTATGTTTTACTACATATATATATATATACTATATTATACCTTGTTAAAATTTTATTTTGTTCTGTCTATGGTATACTCACTTGTCATATTAGTTCTGTTCTTACTCTTATGCTTACGGTGTCTTTTGTAGATGGCTCGTCTTAGACACATTGCTCGTAAGTCAGTGATCCCTTTCCTGCCGTCTCGCCTTGCGGAGCGTCCTCTGCGCCGCACCGTGTCCGGCCAGTCGAGTCATCTGGAGAGGCTGCACCACCGCCTACGTGAGGAGCAGGAGCGCCAGCGTCAGCACAGGGAGCATCAGGGCTCTTCCTCTCCACCAGAGCAGGAGGTGGAGTCCGTGAGGCGCCGTTCCCCTGTTCCCGAGCTGGAGGCGCCCCCTGCACCACCGCAGGACGCCCCGACTGTTGGAGGAGGCCCTAGAGAAGACCCCGATGACGACGACGACAGCGACTCCGACCACAGCCCGGAGTCCTCTGAGCCGCAGGAGGCGGAAGGATGGGTCGCCCGACCCATCACCCGTGACGCCGCTCGCGGTTGTCACTTCCACGACGCACTCGACACCTTGTTGCGCCGGGCTTTCGACCGGCACACCTGGTCGATCGAGTACCTGTGTAGTCTATTAGCATAGTCGCGGGAGGTACCCGGACCGCTGGGAGGCTACCTGCCTAGTTCGCCGTACGGAGGATGACCTCCGGGGTGCAGAGGCCGTCTCGGAGCACTACTCCATCTCCAAGAGGGACACTTCAGAGGCGGCTATGCAGGATGCAGCACGGCGTGCACTCTCCCAGTACTGTTCTTTGTTTGGTGGGGTGGCCGACGGTCTTAACCTTAGGTACTACCCCCGCCGTCCTACTTGCAGCACAGAGAGTGTGGTTGTCTCGCCTATTGGTGAGGATAACCCTAGGTTGAGCAGCACAGTCAACCTAGTCGCTGTACTTAACACTGAGCTGGATCACTCTCTGGACGAGCTGAGTAGGGCTCGAACGGAGATTGCTGAGTTGCGTGCTGAGCTGACAGAGCGCCGCCACCAGGAGGGTGGTTCTCCCGCTCCTGTTGGGACTCAGCACCCTTACCGCTCGCCTCCACGTGGTCACCACACTTATGGTTCCCCTGCCTGTAGGACCAGGATAGATCTGGATCCTTAGATCGTTAGCGTCAGAGTTTGTAAAAAGTTCTTAAGTCAGATGTCTCAGTCTTAGATAGTCAGTTTAGTTTGCTTATCAGTTGCTTCCAATCAGTTTAGTTTGCTTATCGGTTGCTTACATGCTTGTTATGATGAACTTGTGCTGGATTTGAATCTTTGTAATGACTGTTGCCAACATGTGGGTTTCCCCTGCAGTTTGGCTTAGCTAGTGATGTTAATGAAGTTAGTTATTTAGTTGGGAAACCATTTACTTCTACTTTCCTTTTTATCTGAGAAGCTGTATTGGATCATAATGAGGATCAGAGAAGTTCTTTGTTCACTCAGTGTCATGAAGAATTCTGTATTCCCTTTTCTTATGCTGAAGGATTGTAAGATCAATGCTGATGTGTAAATGTCTTCCACAGATGTCTGACAATAGGCGCCGATGTAACAGACGTGCTCAGCAAGAGCAGCGTGCCCAGCGGGAGGAACAACAGAGGCAGCCTCCCCCGCCGCCCCCGATGACAGTGGAGCAGATGTTCTTGATGCAAACTCAGGCAGTGCAGGCTATTGGGCAGAGTCTGACAGCCATGCAGCAGGCTCAACAGCAACCCCAACCCCAGTTGCAAGTGCAGATGCCCCAGATGCCACGGGATAAGCGTGGCGAGTTCATGAGAGGGCACCCTCCTACCTTCGCCCACTCTGCCGACCCCATGGATGCAGAAGACTGGCTGCGTGCAGTGGAAAGGGAACTGCGCACCGCCCAATGTGACGACAGGGAGAAGGTTCTGTATGGTCCCCGCCAGCTATGGGGAGCAGCCCAATCTTGGTTGGAGTCCTACCTCGCCACCCATGCTGACCCCGAAGCCATCACTTGGGAGGAATTCAGCGAGAGTTTCCGCATGTACCATGTTCCAGAGGGTCTGATGATCGTGAAGAGGGAGGAGTTTCTGGCTCTGAAGCAGGGACCCCTGTCTGTTAGTGAATACAGGGACAGGTTCCTGCAGCTATCTCGTTATGCACCTGAAGACGTCAACACTGATGCTAAAAGGCAGTACAGGTTCATGAGGGGTTTGGTGGATCCCCTGCATTACCAGCTGATGAACCACACCTTCCCCACCTTCCAGCACCTGATCGATAGGGCAATCATGACCGAGAGGAAGCGCAAGGAAATGGAAGATCGGAAGCGTAAGATGAGTGGGCCACAGTCCGGGAGCAACAGCCGCCCCCGCTTCTCAGGCAGTTCATCTCAGCAAGGCAAGCATGGTCACCCACAGGGATATCAGCATCAGGGTCAGCGCCCATATCAGCAGTAGTCTCAGAGGCAGTACCCACAGCAGCAACAGTATCGTCAGAATAGCCAGCAGGGAGGTAACCAGTATCAGAGGCAGAACAACCAGACACCTCGCCTTCCTGCCCCAGCAGCGAATCAGAACAACCAAGCAGCCCCAGCACAAGGAGGAGGCAGAGGATGCTTCCACTGTGGAGAACAAGGCCATTGGGCGATGCATTGCCCAAAGAAGATGGCGCAGCAGCAGACCAACCCCAATGCTCCAACAAGGCAAGGTGTACCTTAACAGGCAGCAGGTAATCGTGGCCAAGCGTACAACCGTGGAAAGGTGAACCACTTGGAGGCCGAAGCGATCCAGGATGCACCAGATGTGGCAGTAGGTATGTTCTCAGTCGAATCTCATCCTGGAAAAGTGCTATTTGATACTGGTGCAACTCATTCATTTGTCACTGCAACATGGGTAGAAATGCATAACATCTCAGTAGATGCAATGATGCCGCCCATGAGGATTAATTCGGTTGGTGGCAAAGTGCAAGCAGATAAAATATGCTCAAATATAAGGGTGGAAATAAAGGGGATAGGGTTCCCCAGCGATCTAATAGTAATAGACACCCCTGGGGTAGATGTCATCCTAGGGATGAATTGGTTAATGAAGTATGAAGCGAATGTTAGCTGTGACAAGAGGACCGTAACATTGAAGTCCCCACTCGGAGAGAAGGTAGTGGCTGAGCTATGGATGCCTAACACAGCGAAGGGAGATTGTCACCAGATTTCAGTTGATAGTAAGGAGGCCAACCCGCTTGAGGCTATCAGGGTTGTGTCGGACATTCCAGATGTGTTTCCCGAGGAGCTAACGGGCATGCCACCCGAAAGAAAAGTCGAATTTGCCATAGAGCTTATCCCTGGTACCGCCCCCATTTCTAAAAGAGCCTATCGAGTGTCTGGACCAGAATTGGTGGAACTCAAGAAGCAGATAGATGAGTTGTTAGAGAAGGTTTACATTAGACCAAGTACTTCGCCTTGGGCCGCTCTAGTATTGTTTGTAGAGAAGAAAGATGGTACCAAACGGATGTGCATAGATTACAGAGCCCTGAATGAAGTCACTATTAAGAACAAGTACCCCCTGCCAAGAATAGAAGATCTGTTTGACCAACTTAGAGGTGCCAGAGTATTCTCGAAGATAGATATGAGATCAGGTTACCATCAACTCAGAATCCGACCCTCGGACATATCGAAGTCAGCATTCATCACCAAGTATGGGTTATATGAGTATACAGTTATGTCCTTTGGTTTGACAAATGCGCCAGCGTTCTTTATGTATCTGATGAACAATGTGTTCATGGACTACCTAGACAAGTTTGTGGTGGTGTTCATCGACGATATTCTCATATATTCTAAAAGCGAGGAAGAACATGTGGAGCATTTGAAGATGGTATTGCAAAGGCTACGAGAGCATCAGTTGTATGCCAAGCTGAGCAAATGCGAGTTCTGGATTCATGAAGTCTTGTTTCTGGGTCACATCATAAACCAAGATGGGTTAGCTGTGGATCCAAAGAAAGTAACAGACATCCTGAACTAGAAAGCACCGAAGGATGTTCGTGGAATCAAGAGCTTCATTGGAATGGCCGGATACTATAGGCGTTTCATTGAAGGCTTTTCAAAGATTGCTAGACCAATGACAGCGTTGCTAGCGAAGAAAGTTGAGTTTAAGTGGACCCAAAAGTGCCAAGAGGCATTTGAAGAACTGAAGAATAGATTGACTACGGCACCGGTGTTAGTTCTACCTGATGTTCACAAGCCATTATCGGTATACTGCGATGCCTCCTACAACGGATTGGGATGTGTGCTAATGCAAGAAGGAAGAGTTGTAGCATACTCATCTCGACAGCTGAAGATCCATGAGAGAAATTATCCCACACACGATATGGAGTTGGCAGCAGTGGTTCATGCTTTAAAGACATGGAGACATTACCTGTATGGGCAGAAGTGCGACATCTACACAGACCATAAAAGTCTGAAGTACATATTCACCCAGTCAGAGTTAAACATGAGGCAGCGAAGATGGTTGAAATTGATCAAGGACTATGAGTTGGAGATACATTACCATCTAGGCAAGGCCAATGTTGTTGCAGATGCTCTGAGCAGGAAGAGTCAAGTCAATATGATGGCCACGTACCCAATGCCATATGAGTTAGCCAAGGAGTTCGACAGACTGAGTCTCGGTTTTCTAAACAGTACACAAGGAGTAACAGTGGAATTAGAGCCCACCCTAGAGCGGGAGATCAAAGAAGGGCAGAAGGATGATGTAAAAATCAACAAGATCCGGCAGCTAATCTTAGAAAGAAGAGGCAAAGACTTTCGAAAGGATGAAGAGGGAGTAATATGGTTCAAGGACCGATTGTGTGTTCCCGACATCAAACCTATTCGGGAGCTGATCCTCAAGGAAGCTCATGAGACAGCTTACTCCATACACCCTGGAAGTGAAAAGATGTATCAGGATCTAAAAAGGAGGTTTTGGTGGTATGGCATGAAAAGAGAGATCGCAGAATATGTCGCCATCTGTGATAGCTGTCAAAGAACCAAAGCAGAGCATCAGAAGCCCACCGGACTGTTGTAGCCACTGCAAATTCCTCAGTGGAAGTGGGATGAAATCGGGATGGATTTTATAGTTGGCCTACCTCGTACCCGGGCCGGCTATGATTCCATCTGGGTGGTTGTGGACCGCTTAACAAAGGTGGCCCATTTCATACCTGTGAAGACAACGTACACCGGAGCAACATTAGCTGAATTATACATGTCCCAGATAGTCTGCCTACATGGTGTGCCAAAGAAGATAGTGTCAGATCGAGGAACACAGTTTACCTCTCATTTTTGGCAGCAGCTACAAGAAGCTTTGGGCACGCATTTGAACTTCAGCTCGGCTTATCACCCGCAGACAGACAGTCAGACTGAAAGGACCAATCAGATCCTAGAAGATATGTTGAGAGCATGTGCGTTGCAAGACAAGTCAGGATGGGACAAAAGGTTACCTTACGCAGAATTGTCCTACAACAATAGTTACCAGGCCAGCTTGAAGATGTCACCGTTTCAGGCGCTCTATGGACGGAGTTGTAGGACTCTGCTGCATTGGGACCAACCTAGAGAGAGACAGGTGTTTGGCCCCGACATTTTGCTTGAAGCCGAAGAGAATATCAAAATGGTTCGGGAAAATCTGAAGATAGCACAATCAAGGTAACGAAGCTATGCTGACAGAAGGAGAAGAGAACTGAGTTTTGAAGTGGGAGAATACGTCTATCTGAAGGTGTCGCCTATCAGAGGAGTCAGAAGGTTCGGAGTCAAAGGCAAGTTAGCACCCCGGTATGTTCGACCATATCAGATTCAAGCAAAGCGTGGAGAAGTAGCCTACCAGCTCAACCTACCAGAAAGTTTGTCGGCAGTGCACAATGTGTTCCACATGTCGCAATTGAAGAAGTGTCTGCGAGTACCAGAAGAACAGTTGCCGGTGGAGGACTTGGAAGTCCAAGAGGATCTGACCTACATAGAGAAGCCAACGCAGATTCTGGAGTTTGCAGACAGAGTCACCCCGAGGAACACCATCAGAATGTGCAAAGTCAGATGGGGCCACCACTCTGAGGAAGAAGCAACCTGGGTACGAGAAGATGATCTGAAAGCCAAATACCCTGAACTCTTTGCTGACCAACCTTGAATCTCGAGGCGAGATTCTTTTAAGGGGGATAGGTTTGTAACACCCTGAATTTGGGGTATAAAAATTTCTTTGCTCATACTCACAAATTCAGGTGTTACTCCTCTCTTCACATATTCCCCAACCTCCTCCTTCTCTTTTTCTATAGAAGAAGAGTGGTTTTTTTAATTGTAAAGGTAATTATAATCTAGTAGAAAACAGAACAATGGCTGTTGCATCATGTTAGAAAGCATTTGTTCTTTTTGTTTGATGAATGGGTTGCTTAATCTTTCATCTAATCATTTATTTGCGCATAGTGTCAAACTGAAATAAATAGAAAAGAGAAGGAAAAGAGAAAGAAAAGGAAAAATAGAATTCAGCCCAACTCCCTCCCTGGCCCAGCTCGGCCGGCCCAGCCGCCCCCTTCCCTCTCTCCCCTTCCCCCCCCCCCCCCCCCGCTCGGCCCACCGCGTGCGCGCGGCCTAGCTCGGCCGACCACTCCCCCCGCGCTAGCCCACGCGCGCCAGCCCAGCTTTTCCCCCGCGCGCGCGGCAGCCGCGCGGCCCGCCAGCGCCGCGGCCCAGCACGCCAGGGCGCGCGTCCCAGCCCAGCTCCCCGCGAGCTCGCCCGGCGGCCGCTGCAGCCCTGCGCGTACGCGCCTCTGCGCGCACGACCGTGGCCAGCCGCACGACCAGGCGTGCGTTGCGCGCACGCAGCGCGTGTGCGGATCCGCGCCGCCGCCTGCTGAGCCTGGGCCCGCGCGTCAAAGAGCCAGGCCGTGCCCACTGTTCATCTTCCAAAACCGAACCGCCCGTATCCGTCGCGCTCAGTTTCTCGCCCACGCTCCTCGCCTCAACCTCGCTCCCCGTCTCGCCAGCGCCGTCGCCGGAGCCCACGCGCGCAGCGCCTCGCGGTGTCTTGCCGCTTCACACGCCGCCGAGGTGAGCCCGCCCCGTCCTCTCTCTCCTTCCCCATTCTTCCTCCCCCGCCGTACGCGTCTGCTGTGTCCCTGCAGTCCCTCGTCGCGCTGTTCTTCTTCCCCGGCGAGACCTCGCCCTGCCGCTGCCCAGCTTCGCGGCCAGCTGGCCCTGCGCGCGGCTGTTTCCCTGCCGTCGCGAATCGCAGCACGCAGCAAGCCGGTGCCCCGGCGTGCAGACCCCGCGTGCCCTCGCCCTGCTCCTTCGCGCAACCGCGTTGACGTAGCAGCAGTGTCCCGTCGCCGGCGAGCCTAGTCCCTGCGCGCGGTGGCCGAGTTACTGCGCGCTTAGCACGCCCAGCCGCGTTGACGTTTAGCACCGTAGCAGCCGTTCGTCGTCGAACCTTGCCCCTGCGCGTCGCAGCCGCGTTGCTGCGCGCTCGCGCTCGCCCCGGCCGTTCGTCTACCTTCGCCGTGCCTCGCTTTTATTACCTAGTGCGTCGCGTACTCGTCAAGTCTCACGCGCGCAGATTCGCACGTGATCACGGGTATCGCGCGCGCCGTCGTCGTTGTTTGCAGAGTCCTCGCGCTGTTTCGCGCGTGTCGCGCGCGCAGTCCGCGCGCGTTAGTTAATTACTTCGCTATAATCGTCTGTACGCTTTAGTCAATTAATCCTCGTATAATTCATTTTATCTAAAATATCCCACCCAGGAAATTTATGTTAACTAAGCTGAACTTAGAAAATATAGTTTTCGCGTTTAAGCGTAATATAGGTTGTTCGTCGTCACGTCATTATTTAGCCGCGGTTTGTTAATTATTTAACGTGTCGTGCGTCGCGCAACTAGTGTGCGCGCTCTCGCGTTTGCTTGCGCGCAGTGCGTCGACGGGACTCCGTCTACGTTCGCCTACCCCCCGTCTACCCCTCATCTAACCTCCGTGTGCGTTCGTGTCGTTCGCCATCGCCCGCGCATCGCTCATTAAATCATCGCGTGCTGTTCACACGTTAATAATTCATCTCACCTAGAATAGCTCACGCTAATTAAATATATATTTAAGCAACGGTTATTCGAACAACAAACTAATCGGGACTAAGTAGTAATTTTACTCGGCATGTGATTATTGTCCGTTAATATGACTACGTCAAATTAAATATTATAATTCACATTCGCTTAGTGTAAACGTGATATCCCTCGACCGTAGCGTCAGTCGTTTCAGTTCCGTTCTCGTGTAGTCGTGGATGCGAATTCTATGTCGCGTGCATATTGATTTGATCTATATTGTGGTATGGTGTATTGTTTTTTGCCATTTCAAGAATGTTGGATGTATGTTTGCACTCGTGTAGATATCGGGCCGTTCGTGGAGTCTGAGGGAATTGCAGGAGAAGACCCTGAGCAGTAGCAGCTTGGTGAAGGCAAGTGTCCTCAGTCCCATTATGTCCCATTTATTTTATAATACACTGTCCCGCATACTATGAACAACCTAAGGATTTACTAGCTTTCTATCTACCTTGTCCTTGATTTACCTTCTGGGTTACTATGGTTAACTGCGTGCTAGCGCTTTACTCTAATCAACGAACATGATGAGAATTACTTGATGATACGATGCTTTTATTTTGGATACGATGGTGATATACTTGTGGCATTTTAGGGGGCTCGGGCCGTTTCCCGAGTACCTCTCCGTAAGGACCTGTTCGTTGAGAGACCACCCGGGATAACAGTGCAACCATGAGGGTGAAATGGGATGCCCTTAGCTAATTAATTAGAGGAACTAGAGGTGTAGTTGCTTCGCCGTCGTGCCGTCAATGGGGTCCAGGCACAGTGCTTGCTCTGCCGAGGCTGAGTGCCGAGGTTCTTTCGTTTTGCTTTTGTTAGTCACTTTTCTGCGGGGAGAGGTACTGTGTTTATCAAACTGGAGAAACCTAACGGGCGGCTACGATCTCTAGGGAATCTTTGTAACATCTACGTAGTGATACCCTGCCGGACCACCTAGGAAGTGATCAATGGGGATTAGCTCTCCCCAGGCAAAACGGGAATCACGACTCGTGGGTAAAGTGTGCGACCTCTGCAGAGGGTAGTGAAACTGATATATCAGCCGTGCTCACGGTTAAGAGCAGCCTTGGGATCCTCTTTGATTAGAGATACAGATGGTTCAAGATACAATGGTTCTATTAATGTTTTTGGTTCGGTGATGATCATGATGTTTCCTCGATGAGGAAATGACTCATGAGATGGTTATATGATAAAACTTGGCTTCCACTAATAATAAATGCCTGACCAACTAAAAGCAATCTGCTTTGACCTTAACCCCACATAAAGGTAGTCCACTTCAGCCAAATAGGGCATTTGCTGAGTACGTTGAAGTGTACTCATCCTTGCTTTACCACAAAACATCAGGTGGTCCACATTGCAACCACTGCTCAGGAGAAGACGAAGTCGTGGAAGGAGACTTCCAGGAGTTCCAAGACTACGACGAGTTTTAGGTGTGGGTTGGCGGCAACCCCCCAGTCAGCTGCCTGTGAAGGCCTTATCTCTACTGCGTTTCGCTTAGCACTTTGATTTATCCGTTAAGTTGATGACTATGTGGATGTCTCTGACCCTGTGATGTAATAAGTTAATACTCTTTTGTGTTATTATTCGAGCACTGTGCGAGGATGTTCATTTATGTAATCGCTGTGTACGTGAGTTCTGATCCTGGCACGTACATGGTTCGCATTCGGTTTGCCTTCCAAAACCGGGTGTGACAGTGACCCCGCTCCGCTCCTCCTCGATGCGCAGTGCCTCACCCTCGGAGGCCAAGGGTACCTCGGGCCGAGCCGAGGGTACCTCGGACTGTGCCGAGGGTGCCTCGGGCTAGGCCGAGGCCTTCTCGGGCTCGGGCGTGTCGTCGGTCTTGACGGAGGGTTGATGCAGGTCTCGGGAGAATACGTCCGGGGGAACCGTTGTTCGCCCCGAGGCTATTTTAGCCAGCTCGTCCGCAGTCTCGTTGTAGCGTCGGGCGATGTGGTTGAGCTCAAGCCCATAGAACTTGTCTTCCAGGCGCCGAACCTCATCGCAGTAGGCTTCCATCTTCGGGTCGCGGCAGTGGGAGTTCTTCATGACTTGGTCGATGACGACTGTGAGTCACCGCGAGCGTCGAGGCATCGGACCCCTAGCTCGATGGCGATTCGCAACCCGTTTACCAGAGCCTCATACTCAGCCCCGTTGTTGGACGCCGGGAAGTGGAGGCGTAGCACGTAGCGTAGGTGCTTCCCGAGGGGCGAGATGAAGAGCAGGCCCGCTCCGGCCCCCGTCTTCATCAGCGACCCGTCGAAAAACATGGTCCAGAGTTCCGGTTGGATCAGAGCTGTTGGGAGCTGGGTGTCGACCCATTCAGCCACGAAGTCCGCCAAGACCTGGGACTTGATGGCCTTCCGAGGGGCGAACGAGATCGTCTCGCCCATGATCTCCACCGCCCACTTTGCAATTCTACCCGAGGCCTCTCGGGACTAGATGATCTCCCCAGGGGGAAGGATGACACCACAGTTACCGGATGAGACTCGAAGTAGTGTCGCAACTTCCGCCGCGTCAGGATCACCGCGTACATCAGCTTCTGAATTTGTGGGTAGTGGATCTTGGTCTCGGACAGTACCTCACTGATGAAGTAGACTGGCCTTTGGACGGGCAATGCATGCCCCTCTTCTTGTCTCTCAACCACAATCGCGGCGCTAACCACCTGAGTGGTAGCGGCGACGTAGATCAAAAGGGCTTCTCCGGCAGCGGGGGGCACCAAGATGGGCGTGTTCGTGAGGAGCGCCTTCAGGTTCCCGAGGGCTTCCTCGGCCTCAGGGGTCCAAGCGAAGCACTCGGCCTTCCTTAAGAGGCGGTACAGAGGCAGGCCTCTTTCACCAAGGCGGGAGATGAAACGGCTCAGAGCCGCGAGGCATCCCATGACCCTCTGTACGCCTTTCAAGTCCTTGATGGGCCCCATGCTGGTGATGGCTGCGATCTTCTCCGGGTTGGCCTCGATGCCCCACTCGGAGACGATGAACCCCAAGATCATGCCTCGAGGGACCCCGAAGACACACTTTTCAGGATTGAGCTTCACGCCTTTCGCCTTGAGACATTAGAATGTCACTTCAAGGTCGGAAAGGAGGTCGGAGGCTTTCCTCGTCTTGACTATGATGTCATCGACGTAGGCCTCGACCGTTCGGCCGATGTGTTCGCCGAACACATGGTTCATGCATCGCTGGTACGTTGCACCCGCATTCCTCAAACCAAATGGCTTGGTAACATAGCAGTACATGCCAAAGGGTGTGATGAAAGAAGTCGCGAGCTGGTCAGACTCTTTCATCCTGATCTGGTGATACCCTTAGTAGGCATCGAGGAAAGACAGGGTTTCGCACCCAGCAGTGGAATCCACGATTTGATCGATGCAAGGCAGAGGGTAGGGAACTTTCGAACATGCTTTGTTTAGACTAGTGTAGTCTACGCACAACCGCCATTTCCCCCCTTTCTTTCTCACAAGCACAGGGTTGGCAAGCCATTCGGGATGGAATACCTCTTTGATGAACCCTGCCGCCATTAACTTGTGGATCTCCTCGCCTATGGCTCTGCGCTTTTCTTCGTCGAATCGGCGCAGAGGCTGCTTCACGGGTCGGGCTCCAGCTCGGATATCCAGCGAGTGCTCGGCGACTTCCCTCGGTATGCCGGGCATGTCCGAGGGACTCCACGCGAAAACGTCGGCGTTTGCGCGGAGAAAGTCGACGAGCACTGCTTCCTATTTGGGGTCGAGCTCGGAGCCGATCCGGATCTGCTTGGAGGCGTCGTTGCAGGGGTCGAGAGGGACGGACTTAACCGTCTCCGCTAGCTTGAAGTTGCCGGCGTGGCGCTTCACGTCTGGCTCCTCCCTAGAGAGGCTCTCCAGGTCGGCGATGAGGGCCTCGGACTAGGCGAGGGCCTCGGCGTACTCCACGCACTCCATGTCGCATTCGTACGCGTGTCGGTACGTGGGCTCGACGGTGATGACCCCGTCAGGGCCCGACATCTTGAGCTTGAGGTAGGTGTAGTTGGGGATGGCCATGAACTTGGCGTAGCATGGCCTCCCCAACACTGCGTGGTAGGTTCCTCGAAACCCGACCACTTCGAACGTGAGGGTCTCCCTTCGAAAGTTGGAGGGCGTCTCAAAGCAGACGGGTAGATCGAGTTGTCCGAGGGGTTGGACGCGCTTCCCGGGGATGATCCCGTGGAAAGGCGCAGCGCCCGTCCGGACCGAGGACAGGTCGATCCGCAGGAGCCCGAGGGTCTTGGCGTAGATGATGTTGAGGCTGCTGCCTCCGTCCATGAGGACCTTGGTGAGCCTGACGCTGCCGATGATGGGGTCGACAATGAGCGGGTATTTCCCCGGGCTCGGCACATGGTCGGGATGGTCAGCCTGGTCGAAGGTGATGGGCTTGTCGGACCAGTCTAGGTAGACTGGCGCCGCCACCTTTACCGAGTAGACCTCCCGACGCTCTTGCTTGCGGTGCCGAGCCGAGGCGTTTGCCACTTGCCCACCATAGATCATGAAGCAGTCGCGGACCTCGGGGAACTCTCCTGCCTTGTGATCTTCCTTCTTAGCGTCGTCGAGAGCCTTGCCACCCTCCGCGGGTGGCCCAGCCTTGTGAAAGTGGCGTCGAAGCATGGCACACTCCTCAAGGGTGTGCTTGACGGGCCCCTAATGATAGGGGCACGGCTCCTTGAGCATCTTGTTGAAGAGGTTGGCACCTCTGGGAGGTTTCCGAGGGTTCTTGTACTCGGCGGCGGCGACAAGGTCCGTGTCGGCGGCGTCGCGTTTCTCTTGCGACTTCTTCTTGCCTTTCTTCTTGGTGCCGCGCTGAGTTGACGCCTCGGGGACATCTTTCAGTGGGCAGCCCTGGGGCTGCTTGTCCTTCCGGAAGATGGCCTCAACCGCCTCCTGGCCAGAGGCGAACTTGGTGGCGATGTCCATTAGCTCGCTCGCCCTGGTGGGGTGTCACACCCGGGTTTCGGGGCACCAAGACCCGGGCGCGAACATAAACACCAGGTATGCTGGGACCAAGTCTCACACATATGATGTATAGTGGCACAGGATCGAATGTCACATCTTTATATATAACAGGAGTTCTATACAAAATAAATTACATTATAAGGAGACAACGGTCCAGCAACCCAAAGTTGACTGGGAGACGACGGCCTAGACCTCTCACGAACTCGTCACAGCATCCTCCAAGCGCCTCATCCTGCGGTACCTGTTCTTGACCTGTGGGGGGTGTGAGACAGCAAGAGTGAGCTCACATACGTTCATAGCTCAACAAGTTGTGGGGAATAATGTGTATGAACTCGCCAAAGGTGGGAGCTCACGTGAAGTGTAAGGCTTACCAAAGGAGATGGTTAGAGCTGAGCATTGCTTTTAAAGTTGGTCAAAATTTTATTAGCAGTTACTAAGTATAAGTAAATACCAACCCAATTAAATAGTAGAACAAAAGTAACAACATCACCTGCGATGCAATGCATATGGCAAATTGAATTTAGTTCCATAAATTAATCATGTGAGTGTCCGAGCTGCTCATAACCGTGAGCACGGCTAGTATACCAGTTTTACACTCTGCAGAGGTTGCGCATCTTTACCCACAAGTCGTGTTACCCATCTGCCAAGAGACGGCCAATCCCATACACCTCTACCGAGGAGGCGAGGCAGGGTAACACTACGAGGCCTTTACAAAGTTCCACTAGCTTCAGAAAACCCGCTACAGTTTATAGGAAGTTCCAATGCAGGAATCCCTTGCAGGACCGCCATCGCAGCAAAATCCTCCCGAGGGCCTCCCTAGCAGGAATCCCTTGCAGGACTGCCATCGCAGCAAAATCCTCCCGAGGGCCTCCCTACACTGACCACTCCCCTACTGCCCTTGCCCCTTTCGGGTAAGGTAGTCTTCCACTAGCTTTCCTAATTAATCAGCCAAGGGCGTCCCATTAAACCCTTGTGGTAGCACTGTTTTCCCGGGTGGTTCTCCATGTTCCAATTAACATAATGATCTTAACATGAACAGTAAATAACAACTGACAATAAAAGTATAATCATGAATAGTAATGTGTATCTCTATACCCAAAACCACATAAAGCGATAGCAAGTACTACCCAAAGATTCAGGGGTGAACAAGGTATAAAGATAGTCAAACTAGGGTAACCTATTGGGTCCCATCAAAATTAACCTATGCAGATCATTATGATTAATTAGAACATTAGTGGGTAAAAAGAAGTGATCAAGGGCACAACTTGCCTGGGACTTGAGATTCCAGGTACCAGGATGATCTTCAGGTGACTCGTGGCCTCACTGCTAAACGTAGCAATACAGACAAACATTGTATAGGAAAAATTAACATCACACCAAACATGAGAACAAACTAAATAGTAGTATTCTACGCGATGCTACGAGATCGTGGGTTCGAGAACCGCTAAATTCGGAGTTACGGTTATGAAGTTATGGTTTTCCGAAGATCCACGTAGTTGAATATGGCATAGACTAAGTGCAACATTTTAACCTATATTTCATGACAAAACAAAGTTACCAGATATTAATAAATATTATTGTGAGACTAATTCAACTAGAATGGATCAAAACAGAGTTACGGTTATTGGGTTACGAATTTATGAAGTTATTTAGCACCTAGAATAGATTAGTTCAAATGAATAATTTTAATTCAAGTTCCATGGATAAACAATGGTACTAGGTGATAAACAATATTAATACAAAATTATTGCAACTGGAATGGGTCAATTCGGAGCTAAAATGGATTTTCTAGGAATTAAACAAGGTTCGGGAATTATTTTCACACTGAAAATCGTTTTCTAAATTGATTATTCTGATTTTCTAATCCTCTGTACTACGCGCACAAATAGCAGAGAGTTCAGGTGTCGTTTCATAAGAAACCAGGGCCCCATGGTAAATACTTTACACACCGAATGGGTAGCGGGTTGATTCGGAAAAAAGACAGGGTCTCTTTAGAAAGATTCCCAGGCCGAAGGGGTATCGGACGGGGTGAGCCGTCCGATCATGATCCGACCGCATAGATCAAAACAATCGTGCCCGAACCGGTATGCGAGCATGACCATCAGATCCAGATCTAAGGGTCCAAAATTAATGAAGGCCAACCTATCCGCACCCCACCGATCTAGATCGGACGGTCCACGACGCCCGATGCCAAGAGGCCACCTAGATCTAATCGTGCGCGCCCACCATGGATCCAACAGCTGGCACGCCATCACCTTCCTCCAGCCACGACCAAGCACAGCGGCGAACACCGCCGCGGCCATGTTCACGCCGGAGATGTTCCTACAACGACTAGAGCGCATACCGAAAAGTCTTTTAAGCAGAATGCGAATAGGAGAACAAGGTTAAACGAGTGGGGTGCTTCATACCGTGAATTGATGCCCGGGTGATGTCGGCCACCGCACTAGGCGGAACCGTGGTGAAAGAGGAGCGCCGGTGAGCGATTACTCACGCGTAGACGGCACACCGAGCCCAATGACACAACATCCGCACTCCACACGAAGTGCCGAGGCCCCAGACCCATACTCCAAGGACGATACACCAACAGGGGCGGGAATCCTCGGTGGCGCCCTCTCATCTCTCTTCTCAATTTCTCTCTGCACATATACACGGCACAGAGGCAACTCGCTTCGGCTTGGCGTATCCGCAGAGGAGCGGCAGGGGTTATATAGGGGCGGCACGAGCCCGGGCTCAAGAATCACAAGGATCCGCAACAACCTCCGCCAGCGCAGGTCACGGAGCGGTAGCTGCACGCGGAATCTGTTAGAGGATAGGGACGAATCTGACTCCTGGGTCCCACACGGCAGTGACAGCGGGGAGAGCGTGCGTGCGACGGCTGAATCGTAGGCCCCACCTACCAAAGTCACTGTGCGCGGTCTATGGTGGGTGGGCAAGAGCGTGGTGCCGCTGGCCAATAGGGCCCATGTGTCGGCGTGAGGGGGTGTTTGGCTGGGGGGCGCGTGCAGCGAGTGGAGAAAAGAAGATGGGCCACGCGGTAGAAGGAGAAGTGGGCCAGAAGCGGAAATGAGCCCACGCGCGAGTTTTCTATTTTCTTTCCTTTTTCTTTTTTTTTATTTTCCTATTTTTCAATTCCAATTAGATTTTAAATTCAAACAAAGTTCTAATTTGCACACCAAAAATATATTTCAACATGAATGCAAGGTTCATGTATTATGTTTATTCATTTATTTATTACCTTACTTATTTATTTAGGCAATGTTTTCAATATGCAACACAAAATATTCATTTTATGAAATTATTTCAAATGTTTAGTCTATTAGAGGTTAATCCCAAAGCTTCATTACTTATTACTTATTCTATTTTATGAGTAAATACATTCTAGTATATAATTACCTTTAAGAGAAGATACTCTTATTTCAATTTTAGGATTATATATGTATATATACATATTTCTAAATATAATCCCATTAATTGAATATGCATAAATCAAATGATCTCCAAAGGTTCCATAATCCCAAAACACTTTTATGTAAATACATGTTTATTATTATTATTATTATTTCACCAAATTTTAGGGCTCTACAAATCCTACCTCCCTTAAAAGAAATCTCGTCCTCGAGATTAGTAAGAAAGGGATTATACCATGATTGGTTTGTAATTGAGATTGTAGTTTCTAAAAAAAATTAAGTCTCTCTCTCTCTCTTTTTAATACTATTTAGCAAGTAATTAGAAATGCATGGGTATCTTCTATGTTTAGACACACAGTTAGGTAAGAGGAGAGATGGTCAGAGTGAGGTTAGCTGATGGTAAGTAGAACTTGGTAAGGGAAGACTCCATCCAAAGTGGTAAATCTTGAATCATCTCGAGATCTGCTTTAACTCCTATTCTTCCATGTCGAGGTTGATCTCCTCCTTCTTGCTCTTTAGTGTCTCCATCCGGGTTTGGGACAAGAGGCCAAGATAGATCTGTTATGTAGGTCAAGTTGTTGGGTATGGCCGAGTTGATCTAGGTCACCAATTTAGGCTTAAGTGAATTTGGAATATGGCCTTATCCTTTATACCAGCATTAAGTAACTCACACTAGATTAGATCATATAAGATTAGATAGGATCGAGATTAGATTGGATATGACTAGATTAGACTAGTTAAGATCTCATTATTTTGGATTAGATCCTGGTTGTTGCTAGTGTGGGGTAAATATGCTTATTAGGGTAAGATGAATCCATAAGGACAAGGTAGAATCTTTTGAGGTCAGTTAGATCTATTAGAATGTCATAAGACCCTTTTCGAGATAAGACGAGTATTTTTTTAGGCTATGATGGATCTATGAGTGTAGGATAGAATATTTTAAGATGAGATGGATATTGTTAGGCTAGATACTTTAATGGGGAATAATCAAGTTTGTCTAGTTATCATTTTGATAAGCATTTTTTTCCTATATGCGTATGCAGATGTAAGTGTGGACATTACTCCACAACTCATCACACTCAATCAAAGATCCAAATCAAACAAGTATCATAAGAACAAACATTCAAGTTCATAGATATCTAAAAAAATTGTTTTATTTTTGTTTCTTAAGAGTAGGTCTCCTATTCCTAAAGGTCACTTTAGGCACAGGATTTTCAAAGTGTGAAATCCACATTTGTCTTTAGAAAAGAAAAGATAAGAATAATCAGAGTAAAGCGGAAATAGATGAGAAAAGATTAAGATAAGTTTAGAAAGAATCAGAGTAGCAAAGGTAAGTAGAGAATGGTTGTCCAGTTCTATCTAGGTTTCGTTCTACAGTCAACATTCCTCTGATACCACTTCTGTCACACCCGGGTTTCGGGGCACCAAGACCCGGGCGCGAACATAAACACCAGGTATGCTGGGACCAAGTCTCACACATATGATGTATAGTGGCACAGGATCGAATGTCACATCTTTATATATAACAGGAGTTCTATACAAAATAAATTACATTATAAGGAGACAACGGTCCAGCAACCCAAAGTTGACTGGGAGACGACGGCCTAGACCTCTCACGAACTCGTCACAGCATCCTCCAAGCGCCTCATCCTGCGGTACCTGTTCTTGACCTGTGGGGGGTGTGAGACAGCAAGAGTGAGCTCACATACGTTCATAGCTCAACAAGTTGTGGGGAATAATGTGTATGAACTCGCCAAAGGTGGGAGCTCACGTGAAGTGTAAGGCTTACCAAAGGAGATGGTTAGAGCTGAGCATTGCTTTTAAAGTTGGTCAAAATTTTATTAGCAGTTACTAAGTATAAGTAAATACCAACCCAATTAAATAGTAGAACAAAAGTAACAACATCACCTGCGATGCAATGCATATGGCAAATTGAATTTAGTTCCATAAATTAATCATGTGAGTGTCCGAGCTGCTCATGACCGTGAGCACGGCTAGTATACCAGTTTTACACTCTGCAGAGGTTGCGCATCTTTACCCACAAGTCGTGTTACCCATCTGCCAAGAGACGGCCAATCCCATACACCTCTACCGAGGAGGCGAGGCAGGGTAACACTACGAGGCCTTTACAAAGTTCCACTAGCTTCAGAAAACCCGCTACAGTTTATAGGAAGTTCCAATGCAGGAATCCCTTGCAGGACCGCCATCGCAGCAAAATCCTCCCGAGGGCCTCCCTAGCAGGAATCCCTTGCAGGACTGCCATCGCAGCAAAATCCTCCCGAGGGCCTCCCTACACTGACCACTCCCCTACTGCCCTTGCCCCTTTCGGGTAAGGTAGTCTTCCACTAGCTTTCCTAATTAATCAGCCAAGGGCGTCCCATTAAACCCTTGTGGTAGCACTGTTTTCCCGGGTGGTTCTCCATGTTCCAATTAACATAATGATCTTAACATGAACAGTAAATAACAACTGACAATAAAAGTATAATCATGAATAGTAATGTGTATCTCTATACCCAAAACCACATAAAGCGATAGCAAGTACTACCCAAAGATTCAGGGGTGAACAAGGTATAAAGATAGTCAAACTAGGGTAACCTATTGGGTCCCATCAAAATTAACCTATGCAGATCATTATGATTAATTAGAACATTAGTGGGTAAAAAGAAGTGATCAAGGGCACAACTTGCCTGGGACTTGAGATTCCAGGTACCAGGATGATCTTCAGGTGACTCGTGGCCTCACTGCTAAACGTAGCAATACAGACAAACATTGTATAGGAAAAATTAACATCACACCAAACATGAGAACAAACTAAATAGTAGTATTCTACGCGATGCTACGAGATCGTGGGTTCGAGAACCGCTAAATTCGGAGTTACGGTTATGAAGTTATGGTTTTCCGAAGATCCACGTAGTTGAATATGGCATAGACTAAGTGCAACATTTTAACCTATATTTCATGACAAAACAAAGTTACCAGATATTAATAAATATTATTGTGAGACTAATTCAACTAGAATGGATCAAAACAGAGTTACGGTTATTGGGTTACGAATTTATGAAGTTATTTAGCACCTAGAATAGATTAGTTCAAATGAATAATTTTAATTCAAGTTCCATGGATAAACAATGGTACTAGGTGATAAACAATATTAATACAAAATTATTGCAACTGGAATGGGTCAATTCGGAGCTAAAATGGATTTTCTAGGAATTAAACAAGGTTCGGGAATTATTTTCACACTGAAAATCGTTTTCTAAATTGATTATTCTGATTTTCTAATCCTCTGTACTACGCGCACAAATAGCAGAGAGTTCAGGTGTCGTTTCATAAGAAACCAGGGCCCCATGGTAAATACTTTACACACCGAATGGGTAGCGGGTTGATTCGGAAAAAAGACAGGGTCTCTTTAGAAAGATTCCCAGGCAGAAGGGGTATCGGACGGGGTGAGCCGTCCGATCATGATCTGACCGCACAGATCAAAACAATCGTGCCCGAACCGGTATGCGAGCATGACCATCAGATCCAGATCTAAGGGTCCAAAATTAATGAAGGCCAACCTATCCGCACCCCACCGATCTAGATCGGACGGTCCACGACGCCCGATGCCAAGAGGCCACCCAGATCTAATCGTGCGCGCCCACCATGGATCCAACAGCTGGCACGCCATCACCTTCCTCCAGCCACGACCAAGCACAGCGGCGAACACCGCCGCGGCCATGTTCACGCCGGAGATGTTCCTACAACGACTAGAGCGCATACCGAAAAGTCTTTTAAGCAGAATGCGAATAGGAGAACAAGGTTAAACGAGTGGGGTGCTTCATACCGTGAATTGATGCCCGGGTGATGTCGGCCACCGCACTAGGCGGAACCGTGGTGAAAGAGGAGCGCCGGTGAGCGATTACTCACGCGTAGACGGCACACCGAGCCCAATGACACAACATCCGCACTCCACACGAAGTGCCGAGGCCCCAGACCCATACTCCAAGGACGATACACCAACAGGGGCGGGAATCCTCGGTGGCGCCCTCTCATCTCTCTTCTCGATTTCTCTCTGCACATATACACGGCACAGAGGCAACTCGCTTCGGCTTGGCGTATCCGCAGAGGAGCGGCAGGGGTTATATAGGGGCGGCACGAGCCCGGGCTCAAGAATCACAAGGATCCACAACAACCTCCGCCAGCACAGGTCACGGAGCGGTAGCTGCACGCGGAATCTGTTAGAGGATAGGGACGAATCTGACTCCTGGGTCCCACACGGCAGTGACAGCGGGGAGAGCGTGCGTGCGACGGCTGAATCGTAGGCCCCACCTACCAAAGTCACTGTGCGCGGTCTATGGTGGGTGGGCAAGAGCGTGGTGCCGCTGGCCAATAGGGCCCATGTGTCGGCGTGAGGGGGTGTTTGGCTGGGGGGCGCGTGCAGCGAGTGGAGAAAAGAAGATGGGCCACGCGGTAGAAGGAGAAGTGGGCCAGAAGCGGAAATGAGCCCACGCGCGAGTTTTCTATTTTCTTTCCTTTTTCTTTTTTTTTATTTTCCTATTTTTCAATTCCAATTAGATTTTAAATTCAAACAAAGTTCTAATTTGCACACCAAAAATATATTTCAACATGAATGCAAGGTTCATGTATTATGTTTATTCATTTATTTATTACCTTACTTATTTATTTAGGCAATGTTTTCAATATGCAACACAAAATATTCATTTTATGAAATTATTTCAAATGTTTAGTCTATTAGAGGTTAATCCCAAAGCTTCATTACTTATTACTTATTCTATTTTATGAGTAAATACATTCTAGTATATAATTACCTTTAAGAGAAGATACTCTTATTTCAATTTTAGGATTATATATGTATATATACATATTTCTAAATATAATCCCATTAATTGAATATGCATAAATCAAATGATCTCCAAAGGTTCCATAATCCCAAAACACTTTTATGTAAATACATGTTTATTATTATTATTATTATTTCACCAAATTTTAGGGCTCTACATGGGGGTCTTGCGACCCAGCTTGCTCACCAGGTCGCGGCAGGTGGTGCCGGCGAGGAACGCGTCGATGACATCCGAATCGGTGACGTTGGGCAGCTCGGTGCGCTGCTTCGAGAATCGCCGGATGTAGTCCCGGAGAGACTCTCCCGGCTGCTGGCGGCAGCTTCGGAGATCCCAGGAGTTTCCAGGGCACACGTACGTGCCTTGGAAATTGCCGGCGAAGGCTTGGACTAGGTCGTCCCAGTTGGAGATCTGCCCCGGAGGTAGGTGCTCCAGCCAGGCTCGAGCGGTGTCGGAGAGGAACAGGGGGAGGTTGCGGATGATGAGATTATCATCGTCCGTTCCACCCAGTTGGCAGGCCAGCCGATAGTCCACGAGCCACAGTTCCGGTCTCGTCTCCCCTGAGTACTTTGTGATAGTAGTCAGGGTTCAGAACCGGGTCGGGAACGGTGCCCGTCGTATGGCGCGGCTGAAAGCCTGCGGACCGGGTGGTTCGGGCGAAGGACTCCGATCCTCCCTACTATCGTAGCGTCCCCCACGCCTGGGGTGGTAGCCTCGGCGCACCCTCTCGTTGAGGTGGGCCCGACGGCTGTGGTGATGGTGCTCGTTGCCGAGGCGACTCGGGGCCGCAAGCGCTGTGTTGCGCGTGCGCCCGGTGTGGACCGAGGCTTCCCGCATGAATCAGGAAGTCGCGGCGCGATGTTCCGAGGGGTACCCCTGCCTTCGGGAGGCGGAGCTTTCGGCCCGTCGGACCGCGGCGTCCTCCAGGAGATTCTTGAGCTCTCCCTGGATACGCCGCCCCTCAGTGGTTGATGGCTCTGGCATCACGCGGAGAAGCATTGCCGCTGCAGCCAGGTTCTGGCCGACTCCACTGGAAACCGGTGGCGGCCTTACCCTGACGTCGTCGGCACTGCGGTGCTGGATGCCCTGGGGGAGATGACGCGCTTCTCCGGCCGTAGGTTGGCCCGCCCATTCCGGCTCGATGTACCGGCGGATCGGCTCAAGTGTTCCTGCTCCCTCGTCGAGTCTGGCCTACATCTCAAGGATTTGCTCGAGCTGTGGGTCATGACCCCCCGCCGGGACGGGGACCACAGCTAGCTCCCGAAGGATGTCGACGCGAGGCACGGGCCTAGGGGGACCACCGTTCTCCGGTATACCAAGATGGTTGCCTTCGCCGGGACCCCCTAGATCGACGTGGAAACATTCGCGACTTGGGCCGCAGTCCTCGTCGTCGAGGCTGCGGCTACCGTCGGAACAGTCGGAAAGGCAGTAGTCACATGCGGTCATGAAGTCCCGCATGGCATTGGGGTTACCAACTCCGGAGAAATCCCAACAGAGGTCGGGCTCGCCATCTTCCTCGGACCCCGAGGGCCCGTAGGTCGAGACGGCCGTCAGCTGGTCCTAGGGTGACCGCACACGATACCCCGAAGGGTTTGGACTCGCCTCTATGAGAATGTCCACCGAAGCGGAGTTGCTTGGCGGGTCGAGGCCGAATCCAAAAGGCGCAAGATGGGAATCGGTCGGTACCTTTTGTTCGATGGGCGGTGACAAAGTCACGTCAGGGACTGACTGCACCGTCGTCTCAGGTACGAGGGTGACGCCCAGCAAGTCCTTCGCGAGCGTGCTGGCGTCGTCCGTTTGCTTGAGGTTGGTGTGTTGCGGGGAGACGGCGCTTGTCTTCGTCTCAGACGCGAGGTCGATGACCGACGCGCTCTCCGTTGGGGCGCCGGCGCCGTCGACTCGCTCGACAGCCAACGAGGTGTCGCCTCCTGCTTGGCCTTGGTTGCCCCGCCTCCTCCTCCGTCGGTGGGGGAGGGGACGGGACAAGCCCGAATGTCATCCTTCCACCACGTGGGGAAGGCGTCGACGATTTCGCCGCCGGCGGGCTGGTTGTCGACCGCCATTGTCGCTGTCGCACGGCGGGGGAAGGAGTATCATGTCGTAGCTACCGTCGAGGGACATGAACTCAAGACTCCCAAAACGGAGCACCGTCCCGGGCTGGATAGGTTGCTGGAGACAGCCCATCTGGAGCTTGACGGGAAGCTGTTCGTCAACACGCAGCAGGCCCCTACCTGGCGCGCCAACTGTCGGCATTTCGAAACCCGGGGGGTCCCTGGACCGACGAGTAAATTGTCGCCGCGTGCCCCAGCCCAAATGGGTCGGCGCGAGGCGGAACCCGAAGGCGGGAAAAGCAGTCGGAGGGAGACAGGCGTGGGAGGTGGAACCCGAGGCCTTCGTGTTAGCCCCGCGCCCAGGTCGGGTGCGCTTGCAGTAGGGGTTACAAGCGTCCACGCAGGAGGGAGCGAGCAGCCTTGCGCGAGCGCCGTCCCGTCCTTCCCCGCGCGGCCAACCCTCTGTAAGAGGGCCCTGGACCTCCCTTTTATAGGTGTAAGGAGAGGATCCAGGTGTACAATGGAAGGTGTAGCAGTGTGCTAACGTGTCTAGCGGAGGAGAGCTAGCGCCCTAAGTACATGCCATCGTGGCAGCCGGAGAGGTTTTGGCACCCAGTTCGTGTGGTGTCGTGGCCATCGGAGGAGCGCTGGAGCCTGGCGGAAGGACAGCTGTCGGGGCTGTCGAGTCCTTGCTGACGTCCTCTTGCTTCCGTAAGGGGGCTGAGAGCCGCCGTCGTCACAGGGCATGCGGGGCGCCATCATTACTCGTATAGTGGAGCGAGCCAGATGGGACGCCGGTCTTGTTCCCCGTAGCCTGAGTCAGCTTGGGGTAGGGTAATGATGGCGCCTCCTATCGACGTGGTCGGTCCGTGCCCTAGGTTGGGCGAGGTGGAGGCTCCTCCGAGGTCGAGGTCGAGTCTGTCTTCCAAGGTCGAGGTCGAGTCCGAGCCCCCGGGTCAGACAAGGCGGAGACCGTCGGCTGAGGCCAGGGCTGAGTCCGAGCCCTAGGGTCGGCGAAGCGGAGTTCGTCGTCCTTCGGGGCTGAGCCCGAGTCCGAGCCCGGGGGTCGGGCGAAGCGGAGTTCATCGTCTTCCGGGGCTGAGCCCGAGTCCGAGCCCTGGGGTCGGGCGAAGCGGAGTTCGTCGTCTTTCGGGGCTGAGCACGAGTCCGAGCCCTGGGGTCGGGCGAAGCGGAGTTCGTCGTCTTCGGGGCTGAGCCCGAGTCCGAGCCCTGGGGTCGGGCGAAGCGGAGTTCGTCGTCTTTCGGGGCTGAGCCCGAGTCCGAGCCCTAGGGTCGGGCGAAGCGGAGTTCGTCGTCTTCCGGGGCTGAGCCCGAGTCCGAGCCCTGGGGTCGGGCGAAGCGGAGTTCGTCGTCTTCCAGGGCTGAGCCCGAGTCCGAGCCCTGGGGTCGGGCGAAGCGGAGTTTCCTATGACGCCTGAGGCCGGACTTGGCTGCTGTTAGCCTCACTCTGTCGAGTGGCTCAGCAGTCGGAGCGGCGTAGGCGGCGCTGTCCTCTTGTCAGACCGGTCAGTGGAGCGGCGAAGTGACTGCGGTCACTTCGGCTCTATCGACTGGAGGGCGTGCGTCAGGATAAAGGTGTCAGGCCACCTTTGCATTAAATGCCCCTGCGATTTGGTCGGTTGGCGTGGCGATTTGGCCAAGGTTGCTTCTTGGTGAATACTGGGCCTCGGGCGAGCCGAAGGTGTGTCCGTTGCTGGAGGGGGTCCTCGGGCAAGACGTAGATCCTCCGGGGTCGGCTGCCCTTGTCCGAGGCTAGGCTCGGGCGAGGCGTGATCGCGTCCCTCGAATGGACCGATCCTTGACTTAATCGCACCCATCAGGCCTTTGTAGCTTTGTGCTGATGGGGGTTACCAGCTGAGATTTAGGAGTCTTGAGGGTACCCCTAATTATGGTCCCCGACACTATGTTCTAGGCCGATTCTAATTAATAGAGATCGTTTGCGGAAGATACTCTAAAGAAATATCTAATGTGGCATTAATCGGGATTGTAATTTGATCGGAAACCACATTTTTAAACTGGTCGGATTATATTTATGAACACGACGCATAAGACTCACTATGTTTAAACATATAATAAATTTATAAACTACACGACGTACGGGTACTATTAAATTATATCGTTTTATATTAATCGAATATTGAATATAACGTCTAAGTCAGCATAATCGCTTAACAGTTCGATCGAACTATTATTTTAACTAACCGACGCTAAATAAGAAATTAATTACTTAACATGAATGATGCGGTGAAGCGATTTTTATCAAATCGTCTGAATAGCAATTAATGTGAGCGGCGACGCGAGTGAATAGTGTGAATTAGCACGCGACAACACGCGAACCATACGAGTGGCATAAACGCGCGAACGAACGACGACGAAGTACAAGCAGCACGCGAATGGCACGCGAAACAGCGTGCCACCGCATGCGGAACACGCCACGTGACAGGCGGAGAAAAACTAATTAGATGTCGTGCTTAAACTAAACAAGTATTAAATAAATAAAAAACATTTAAGCTAATATTAACTATGCTAATGTTTATTATCAAAGCGCAAGTTGAACACAACACTTTTTAATCTAATCAGAATATTAATCTAACAATTATTAGTCGGGCAAACCTTAAGTTAACTATTTAAAATACGCGAACCGACAAATTATCATTATTAACATAAGTGTTTATAAGCGAAAACAATTTATTATCACTCGCGGACGCTGCGCGACACACGTAACTTAGCGCGCGGACAACGCGCGGCGATGCGCACGATCCGCACGCGCGACACGCTAAGGCAGCGTGCGAGCAATGCGATAGTGCGCGAACAATGCGCGACGACGTGCGAACACGCGCGATACGTGTGGACAACGCGTGACGACGCGTGCAAAACAGCACGCGAAACACCACGCACGACACGCACGATATGCGAGAAAAGCTAAACGGACGTCACATTTACATTAAACAAATATTAGTTGAAAACATCTGAGTTGGTACTAATCACGTTAACATACATTTATAATAGCGCAACTTATAAATTAAATTATATTTCAGCTAACAATAGGACAAACACATGATTGATCAATTGATTGAAACATGTGCTACGATAAAACTATATTTTTAACAGGTACCCGACCTTATTGTAAAACTAACATGACTAGAACGATACTAAATGGATTTTTAACGTGAAATATATCGAATAATTAACCATCTCGCGGATTAGACAATGTGGCACATTTCTATTGGCTCAAGATTTGACACACAAAAGGTTATAAAGAATATAATCACAGAAGATCCCAAAGGGTGGGATCTCGTGTGGCTGCTCCCTTTCTTCTATCTCTCCTCACGATGGATCACAGGAGCGGTTGCTCATGCCGCCACGCAGGGGAGGCAGGATGGCCGTGCCTAGCATGGGCGAGCCCCGCCGGGGTCACGCACCGGCTGGCCGTGGGCTGGCCACGCCGGTCGGCCACACCGGCTGCGCGCCGAGCGCCGCGCTAGGCTGCTGGCCACCGACCGCGCGGGCTGGCCGTTGGGGGCTAGCCGCGCCACGCAGGGCGAGCCGCGCCTGCTGCTGCGCTGGACAAGCCACCGGCTGGCCGCTGCGCTGGGCGAGCCGCCGGCTGGCCGCGCCAAGCTCGCGGAAGGGGGCAAGGCAGGGGATCGGACGCGTTGAGGCCTGGGTGGGCTGGCCTGGAATGGCTGCCGCGTCGCGCGCAGGGAGGACGCAGGGGCAAGGGGCGAGGACGCCGCTAGGGCTAGCCGCGACGCCATGCCGGGGACGAGGCCGGGGGTGAGCGCACTGCGTGGGGCTGTAGGGGGGCGCACGGGAGAAGCGCGCACGCGCGCTAAGCTGCCACAGCTCTACGCCTGCTGGTCACGCGAGGAAGAGAGGGAGAAGGAGAGGGATCCCTGCGTACCTGGTAACCACTGCCCTTCACGCCTGTGATCTGGATTCGAGGGGAGACGAGGAGTTATGCGACGCCTAGAGATATATTTATAGAAAAGAGAGGTCGCGAAGGCGGTTGCAAAATTTGTCGCAGATTGCGTTCTGATCGAGCAAAGGAGACTGTTGCGTGACGAGTTGCGCGAAACAGTGTAAGACGGAGCCTGAGTCAGACCGGTGGTTATGCGACAGCAGGATGGATTTATATAAAAGAGCGAGCGCGGGAGATGGTTGTCGAATTTGTCGTCAATTGCGTTGCGACCGAGCGAAAGAGGCAATTGTGAACATGGCGATGATAAACACGAGCAGCACGGCGTTTGCGAGGAAAGACATTTTAATGATCTCGCGAAAAGGACACGTGATCTAGAACGGGCTCCGCGAGAGGAACATTTATATATATATATATATATATATATATATATATATTATCGAGTTTCTAAGGTTTTGTTGCTTTTGCAAATACTAAATTTTTTAGGTATTAATATTAGAAAAACTAAAAATTCATATTTTAATACTCAAAGAAATGTTTCAAAGGTTCCCGAAAAATTCCGAAAACAAGATCAAGATAATTCGATACAGTTTGAAAAAAAGCCTTTGCACTCATAAAAACTATGCAACGACATGAATGCAACAATCAAAGTTTCTCCAGGACTTTATTTTACTAAGCCAGAAACTCAGATATATATATATATATAGTAAAGTTAATGTCCATTATTTAGAAAAAGAGAAGAAAAGCAGGTAAAGAAGAGGGTAACACCTGAATTTGGTGGATATTAGAAAAGAAATTTTATACCCCCAAATTCAGGGGGTTACATAAAACCTGGCTCTCTACTAGTAGTAATAATCTGACCAACTAAAAGCAACTGATGGACTTTAACCCCACATAAAGCTAGTCCACTATAGCCAAACAAGACAATTGTTGAGTATGTTGATGTGTACTCACCCTTGCTTTACACACCAACCCCCCCCCCCCACCAGGTTGTCCACGTTGCAACCACTGCTCAGGAGAAGATGAAGTCGTGGAGGAGGACTTCCAGGAGTTTGAAGAGTACGATGAGTTCTAGGCACGCGTTAGCGGCAAACCCCCAGTCGGTTGCCTGTGAAGGTCGTGTTTATATACGTTTCATTTCCGCACTTTGATAATTGTTAATAACTTTGTGGATGAATCGGACGTCATGATGTAATCAGCTATTACCCTCTTTTATATTATTATTTGAGCACTGTGTGATGATGTACGGTTATGTAACTGCTGTGTACATGAATTGCTGATCCTGGCATGTACATGGTTCGCATTCGGTTTGCCTTCTAAAATCGGGTGTGACATAAGTGGTATAAAAGTCGTGCTGACTATAGGACCGCTAACCTAGTGTAGAATGGTCGTTCTAAGGACTAAAGACCTCTATTATCACCTTGAGTTTGGTATCCCTTCAAAAGTTGGTCATATCGACCAAATCTATGTTCTATTATATATTATACCTTGCTGAAAATTTTGTTTTATTCTAATTCCTAATTTTTTATGGTCTACTTGCTGGTCATATTAGCTCTGTTCTCACTCTTATGCTTATGGTGTCTTTTGTAGATGGCTCGTCTTAGACAAACCGCACGGAAGTCAGTCATTCCTTTCTTGCCTTCTCGTCTCGTGGAGCATCCGCTTCGTCGTCCGGTGACTGGTCAGTCTAGCCATTTGGATAGGTTGCACCATCGCTTGCACGAGGAGCAGGAGCGTCGGTGACAGGAGTTGGAGCAGTGGGGCTCTTCTTCTTCGCCTCAGCAGGAGGTAGAGTCAATGAGGAGCTGCTCTCCTATGCCCCCACTAGAGGCGCCCCCTGCACCACCACTGGGTGTCCCGGCCGCTGGAGTAGCTGTTGGAGGAGACCCCAACGATGGAGGTGACGACAGCAGCTCGAGCCACAGCACCGACCTTTCAGAGGAGCAGGAGCCGGAGTGATGGGTGGCTCGACCCATCACTCGTGATGCCGCTCGCGGGTGTCACTTCCACGATGCGCTCGACACCTTTCTGCGCCAGGCACTTGACCAGCATACTTGGTCCATTGAGTATCGCTGTGTTGTCTTCCAGCACAGTCGTGGGGTTTACCCGGACCGCTAGTATGCGACTTGTCTGGTGCACCATCCGGAGAATAGTCTCCAGAGTGCGGAGGTCTGCTCAGAGCATTACTCTATCTCTGAGCGGGACTCAGCTGAGGTGGCCATGCAAGATGCCGCACGGCGTGCGCTTTCGCACTACTACTCAGTGCTCGGTGGGGTGGCCGATAGTCTTGACCTGAGGTATTACCCCCATCGTCCATCTGGTAGCACAGGAGGCGTGGTTGTCTCACCTGTTGGTGAGGACAATCCTAGGTTGAGCAGCATAGTCAACCTAGCCACCGTGCTAAACATGGAGCTAGACCATGCTTTAGATGAGCTGAGTAGGGCTCGTGCTGAGATCGCCCAGTTGCAGGTTGAGCGCACGGAGCGCCGTCACCTAGAGGATGGTTCCCCTGCTCCCATTGGGACTAAGCACCCGTACCGCTCACCTCAGTGTGGGTACCATGCCTATGGTAACCCGGGCTACAGGACCAGGATAAATTTAGAACCATAGATCATCAGCGTCGGATCTTGTAATTAATGATTAAAATAGAAGTCGTAGTCTTAGCCTTAGTCTTACTCTCAGTTAGTTTTAGTTAGACAGGGTAGTTTGCTTAGGCTGTGTTTTTATGTTTGTCATGATGGACTATGATGGATTTGGATCTTTATAATGACTGTCGCCAGAGTGTGGGTACCCCCTACACTTTGGTTTACTTGTTAATGTTAATAAAATTAGTTATCTAGTTGGGAAGCCCATTATTCTACTTTCCTCTTTATTTGAGAAGCTGTGCTTGTCTGTGTTAGGAGTCAGTGAAGATGCTCATCTGTTCAATATTGTGGAAGAATTCTATACTCTTTTCTTATGCTGCAAGTTTTGCAACATCAGTTCTAATGTGTGATTGCATTCTACAGATGTCAAACAACAAGCGCAGAGGAGGAAGGCGTGCTCAGCAGGAGCAGCAAGCACCACAAGATGAGGCACCTCAGCAGTAGTTGCCACCACCGCCCCCGATGACAATAGAGCAGATGTTCTTGATGTAGACTCAGGAAGTACAAGCTATTGGTCAAACTCTGGCCGCTATGCAGCAGCAGCAACAGCCCCCACCTCAGCCTCAGATGCCTCAGATGCCTAGAGACAAGCATGCTGAATTCATGAGAGGTCATCCCCTAGTGTTTGCTCACTCTACTAACCCCATGGATGCTGAAGATTGGCTGTGTACCGTGGAGCGGGAGTTGCACACCGCTCAGTGTGATGACAGAGAGAAAGTTCTGTATGGTCCCCGTCTGTTGAGGGGAGCAGCTCAGTCTTGGTGGGAGTCCTACCTTGCCACCCACGCCAATCTCGACACCATCACCTAGGAGGAATTTAGAGATAATTTTTGTCAGTATCATGTTCCAGCAGGTCTCATGACAGTGAAGAAAGAGGAATTTCTGGCACTCAAGCAAGAGCCCATGTCCGTCAGCGAGTATCGAGATAGATTTCTGCAGCTGTCCCGCTATGCTCCTAAAGATGTCAGTACAGATGCCAAGAGGCAGTATCATTTCTTGAGAGGCTTAGTTCATCCCTTGCACTATTAGTTGATGAACCATACCTTCCCCACATTTTAGCACCTGATCAATAGAGCAATCATGACAGAGAAGAAGCGCAAGGAGATGGAAGATCACAAGCACAAGATCTGTGGGCCTCAGCCTAGAAGCAACAATCGCCCCCATTTCTCGGGCAACCCACCTCAGCAGTTCAAGCAGAATTATCGTTCGCCTCAGCAGCAGTTTTAGAGGTAGTACCCCCAGCATCAGCAGCAGAATCGCCAGAATAGTCATACAGGAGGAAGTCAGTTCCAGAGGCAGAATCAGCAGGCACCTTACCTCCCCGCCCCAGCAACCAACCAGAGCAGTCAAGCAGCCCTAGTGCAAGGCGGAGGTAGAGCATGTTTCCATTGTGGAAAGCAAGGCCATTGGGTGATGCATTGTACAAAGAAGGCAGCCCAGCAGCAGTCAGTCTCAAATGCGCCAGCGAAGCAGAATGTGTCTCAGCCAGGAGCAGGCAACCGCGTCCAGACACACTACAACCATGGGAGACTGAACCATTTCGAGGCTAAAGCAGTTCAGGAAACACCAGGCATGATAGTAGGTATGTTTCCAGTCGACTCCCATATTGCAGAAGTATTATTTGACACTGAAGCAACACATTCATTTATTACTGCATCATGGGTAGAAGCACATAATCTTCCAATAACTACCATGTCAACACCCATTCAAATTGATTCAGCTAGTGGTAAAGTTCAAGACGATAGTGTTTGCTTGAATGTATGTGTGGAAATAAAGGGGATAGAGCTTCCCGCTAACCTCATAGTAATGGGTACTTAGGGAATAGATGTTATCCTAGGGATAAATTGGCTAGATAAGTACCAAGAAGTTATCACCTATGATAAGAGGACCATTAAGTTGGTGTCCCCACTAGGAGAAGAAGTGGTGGCTGAGTTAGTCTCAACTGGGCCAAGGAAAGGAGGTTGTCATCAGATGGCTATTGATAGCAAGGAGGTAGATTTACTCGAGACTATCAAGGTTGTGTCAGAGTTTCCGAATGTGTTCCCAAAAGATTTACCAGGTATGCCACCTGAGCGGAAAGTTGAGTTTGCCATAGAGCTTCTTCCTGGCACCGCCCCCATCTCTAAAAGAGCTTACCGGGTATCTGGACCTGAATTGGTTGAGCTCAAGAAGCAAATAGATGAGCTATCAGAGAATGGTTACATCAGACCAAGCACCTCACCTTGGGCCACCCCTGTCCTATTCGTGGATAAGAAAGATGGCACCAGGAGGTTGTGCATCGATTATCGAGCTCTAAATGAGGTCACAATCAAGAATAAGTACCCCTTTCCCAGAATAGAAGACCTATTCGACCAGCTGAGAGGAGCCAGCGTGTTCTCAAAGATAGATCTGAGGTCAGGTTGTCACCCGCTCAGGATTCGACCTTCAGACATTCTGAAGAAGACATTTATTACCAAGTATGGGCTATACGAGTTCACTGTTATGTCTTTTGGCCTCACAAATGCACCAGCTTTCTTCATGAATCTGATGAACAGTGTATTCATGGATTATCTCAACAAGTTTGTGGTGGTATTTATTGATGACATTCTCATATATTCTCAAAGTGAGGAGGAGCACGTGGATCATTTGAAGATGGTATTGCAGAGATTGCGAGAGGACCAGTTGTATGCAAAGTTGAGCAAGTGCGAGTTCTGGATTGATGAAATCCTATTCTTGGGTCACATAATAAACAAAGATGGATTGGTCATGGATCCGAAGAAAGTGGTAGATATTCTGAACTGGAAAGCGCCAGCATATGCTCGAGGAATCAAGAGCTTCATTGGAATGGCCGAATATTATCGGCGATTCATTGAAGGATTTTCGAAGATTGCAAAACCGATGATAGCTTTGCTAGTCAACAAAGTTGAGTTCAAGTGGACCCAGAAGTGCCAAGAGGCCTTTGAAGCGCTAAAAGAGAAGTTGACTACACCGCCTGTCTTAGTCTTGCCTGATGTGCACAAGCCCTTCTTGGTGTATTGCCACGCTTGTTACACTGGCTTGGGATGCGTGTTGATGCAAGAGGGAAGAGTTGTGGCTTACTCGTCCTGACAACTAAAGGTTCATGAGAAGAATTATACAATCCATTACCTAGAGTTGGCAGCAGTGGTTCAAGCACTGAAGACATGGAGGCACTATCTGTATGGGCAGAAATGTGATGTCTACATAGACCATAAGAGTCTAAAGTACATATTCACCCAGTTGGAGCTAAATATGAGACAAAGAACATGGTTAGAATTGATCAAAGACTATGAATTGGAAATCCATTACCATCCAGGCAAAGCGAACGTGGTGGCAGATGCTTTAAGCACGAAAAGTCAAGTCAACATGATGGTCGCTCATCCTATGCCTTATA
This sequence comes from Zea luxurians, assembly GCA_029449295.1. Taxonomy (NCBI): domain Eukaryota; kingdom Viridiplantae; phylum Streptophyta; class Magnoliopsida; order Poales; family Poaceae; genus Zea; species Zea luxurians. The sequence continues at coordinate 300,231 of JAOPSE010000565.1, read as the reverse complement.
AGTTGGCCAAAGAATTTGATAGGTTGAGTCTCAGATTTCTAAATAACATGCGAGGAGTAACAGTTGAGTTAGAACCCACATTAGAGCGGGAAATCAAGGAAGCATAGAAGAATGATGAGAAGATCAGTGAAATCTGGCAACTGATTCTAGAAGAGGCAAAGATTTTAGGCAAGATGCAGAAGGTGTGGTATGGTTCAAGGACCATTTATGTGTTCCCAATGTCTAGTCTATTCGGGAGTTGATCCTCAAGGAAGCTCATGAGACAGCTTATTCCATACACCCTAGAAGTGAGAAGATGTATCAGGATCTGAAGAAGAAATTCTGGTGGTACGGAATGAAAAGGGAGATCGCAGAGCATGTGGCCATATGTAATAGTTGTCAGAGGATCAAGGCAGAACATCAGAAGCCAGCTGGATTGTTGCAGCCATTGCGAATTCCTGAGTGGAAATGGGATGAAATCGGGATGGACTTCATAGTCGGATTGCCTCACACTCGAGTTGGCTACGATTCCATTTGGGTAGTGGTGGACCGCTTAACCAAGTCAGCCCACTTTATACCTGTCAAGACTAGCTACAATAGTGCAATATTGGTGAAGTTGTACATATCCTAGTTTGTTTGTCTTCATGGTGTGCCAATGAAAATAGTGTCAGACAGAGGAACGCAGTTCACCTCTCATTTCTGGCAGCAGTTGCAAGAAGCCTTGGGTACACATCTGAATTTCAATTCAGCTTATAATCCACAGATAGACGGTCAGACTAAAAGAACTAATGAAGTCCTCGAAGATATGTTGATAGCTTGTGTGCTACAAGATCAGTCTGGATGGGACAAGAGGTTACCTTTTGCAGAATTCTCCTATAACAATAGTTACCACGCTAGCTTGAAGATGTCACCATTTCAGGCGCTTTATGGAAGGAGTTGTAGAACTCCGTTGCAATGGGATCAGCCAGGAGAAAGGCAAGTGTTTGGGCCAGACATTTTGCTCGAAGGTGAAGAGAACATCAAGATGGTTCGGGAGAATCTAAAGGTAGCACAATCATGGCAACGAAGTTATGCAGACACAAGAAGGAGAGAGCTGAGCTTTGAAGTCGGAGATTTTGTCTACCTGAAGGTATCACCTATCAGAGGAGTCAAAAGATTCGGAGTCAAAGGCAAGCTAGCGCCCCAGTATGTTGGTCTGTATCAGATTCTCGCAAAGCATGGAGAAGTGGCCTATCAGCTCAGTTTGCCGGAAGATTTGTCAGTGGTGCATGACGTCTTTCATGTGTCTCAGTTGAAGAAGTGTTTGCGTGTGCCAGAAGAGCAGTTGCTAGTGGAAGGTCTGGAAGTCCAAGAAGAGTTGACCTACATAGAAAAGCCAACGCAGATTCTTGAGACTGCAGACAGGGTCACCCGGAGGAAAACTATCAGAATGTGCAAAGTCAGATGAGGTCACCACTCTGAGAAAGAAGCAACTTGGGAGCGTGAAGATGATTTATTGGCCAAGTATCCCAAACTCTTTGCTGGCCAACCTTGAATCTCGAGGGCAAGATTCTTTTAAGGGGGTAGGTTTGTAACGCCCTGAATTTGGGGGTAGAATTTTTTCTTCTTCGATACTCACCAAATTCAGGCGTTACTCTCTTTTCTCTTCCCGTTTCGCTCCTCCTTCCCATTTTCAAAGCAGTATAACGACTGGTGTCCGTCTCGCGTGTAAATAAAAACCTAAGTTGACAAGGGTGTTGCATCATGTCGAAGCGTATTTCTTTTGTCTGACGTTGTGTTTAATCCTGCGTCCGTCTCGCCTCGTTTTGGATTTCGATTCGCAACTGGATTCCGGTCAGTGGTCATGCGAATAGTGGGCTTCCATCTCGGCCTAGCTCGGCCTAGCCCAACCCAGCCTGACCCTGGCCTGGCGCCCCTAGCGCCCCACACCCCCCATTCACGCACACCTCTCTATCTCTCTCATTTGATTTTCTCATGTAGCAACTCCATCTCCCTCTCTTCCACCTCTCTCCAACCTCTTTGCCCTAGGTGATACACCCAGCCCAGGTGGGGTTGGCCGAGGCCCAACAAATTATGGTTGCCTAGAGCCCAACAGTTCATTAAGTACACCCAACTCAGGGAAAGGCCCAATCGCCCCAAAAGACTAGTCCAATGGGGGAAGGGTGGCTCTCCCTTTTAAAGTGGCTTCGTCCTCCCATGTTAAGCGAGGTGGGATAATTCTGAGGCTCACGTGGTCGCCGTCCGACTACAATTGGGCTAATTGGGCCAATTGCGTTTTTGCCAACGGGTAATGTGGAGGATGTCCTCATCATTCCCACCTTCTTAAAATGGGCCCTAGCTCTGATACCAGATGATACACCCAGCCCAGGTGGGGTTGGGCGAGGCCAACAAATTAGGGTTGCCCAAAGCCCAATAGTTCATTAAGCATACCCAACTCAGCGAAAGGCCCTATCGCCCCAAAAGACTAGTCCAATGGGGGAAGGGTGGCTCTCCCTTTTAAATTGGCTTCCTCCTCCCAAGTTAAGCGAGGTAGGATAATTCTGAGGCTCATACGGACGCCTTCTGACTACAATTGGGCTAATTGGGCCAATTGCGTCTTTACCAACGGGTAATGGTGGAGGATGTCCTCATCACTAGGTGATCTAGTGACGATTATCGCCGGTTTTTGGATCCCAAGGTGAGCTCCCCTCTCCTCTTCTCTCTCCCTCCCCCTCCCCTTTCCCCTTCCCTTCTCTCTCCCCTGCGCGCGACCCCCTCCCTGTGTGCCCCGTCGTGTCCCCCGGCGCCCTCCCGTCGCGGCCCCGGAGCCCTCTCTGCGTGCCCCGTCGTGGCCCTCGGGCGCGACGCCCCGGCGCGGCCCCCGGGGCGGCCCCTAGGCGCGGCAGCACGGTCCCGGCTCGGCCCGGCGTGGCCCTTCGGGCGCGGCCCCGGCGCGGTTCGCCCCCGGCGCGGTTCGCCCGCGGCGTGGCTCGCCCCCGGCGCGCGTAGCGCGTTCCCGCGCGTGCAGCCCCAGCGCGCGAGATGAATAAATTTTAGTTTGATTAATTTTAAATTTAGTTTAATTAACGTGCTAAGTCGCGCGCTTCGTCGCTCGACGATTTAGTTAAAATCCGGATTTATTAATGTGCTGTCGTGTGCTATGTCGCGCACTTCGTCACGCGACTATTTATTTTAAGTTCAGATTTATTAGTTTACTGCATCGCGCGCTTCGTCGTGTGATAGTTCATCTTAAATTCAAATTATTTAATTTGTGGCGTCGCGCGTCTAGTCGCGCGGCGTTTCTTTTTAAATTTAGTTTAAGTGACGTATGATGTCGTGCGCATCGTCGCGCGACGCTTGACGTTATTTTCATAATTAATTCAAGTGTCTCGTTGCGTGCTTCGTCACGCGACGATTTGTTCTATTTCAGTTCAGTCTAAGTGTTGTGTCGCGCATTTCGCCTCGCGACGACTCATTTTATTTTTAGCTTAGTTTGTGCGTGCTGTCGCGCGCTTCTTCGCGCGGCAACTCATCCCAGTTTTTTTGGTTTAGTCCGCGTGTGTTGTTGTGCATTTCACCGCATGACAATCCTTTTAAATTTACCTCGAATCATTTATAATAATTAAACGCATAGCGTAACTTGTTTATATGCATAATGTGATTGTCAAATTGATACGATTATGTTTAGTCGAGTACTTTAATCTATAACCACTGAACGGGATCTCTCTTCGACCGTAACCTCGACGGTTGCTTTCTCTTTCTCGCTTGGTCGTAGGTGTGAGCCGTGCGCCGAGCGTCTGCTTACTTGTTGTATTTTACTGTCTGGTGTATTGTTCCTTTTATATTGAATTTGTGGAATGTATGTTTGAACTCATATAGATAATGGTCAGTTGGCGTAGTCCAAAGGAGTTGCAGTGAAGACCCTGAGCAGCAACTAGTTGGTGAAGGCAAGTGTCCCTTGACCAATCTATGTCCTACTCATTTTATAATTCACTCCCCGCATTTACACAATTTATACCTAAGGATTGACTAGCTTTTGTTTATCTTGTCCTTGTTTACCTATATGGGTTGGGTTATTTTGGTTTAGCTTTATGCTAGTGCTTCACATTAATCAATGAACATGATGAGATTATTTATGATACGATGTTTTCCCTTTTGATTATGATGATATACTTGTGGCATTTAAGGGAACTCGAGCGGTTCCTCGAGTGCCTCTCCGTAAGGATTGGTTCGTTGGATGACCGCCCGAGAAAACAGTGCAACCATGAGGGTGGTGTCGGTGTTTAGAGCCCGACCACACACCTAGGGTTACCCCTCGCGGTGCTTTTGGGTAGGACGGTGCTATCGACTGTAGCTCAATGGTTCGTGCTAGATACCGGAGAGATGGATAAGCAATTTTCTATAGGTTCGGGCCGCTTGGAGAGGCGCAATACCCTACTTCCTGGTGTGGATCTTTATGTGGTGGATTACATGTGAAGTCTCCTGAATGGAGAAAGGCTAACGAGATGGGTAGATGATCGATGGAAATGATGGGGTACCCCCTAGGCCTTATATACTTGACCGTGGAGTACTCCATGCGTACATGAGGATTATGTATATCCTAAATAATAGTGAATTGACTGAACTAATCTTCCTACAATCTTGCCGACTTATCCCTAATCCGCCCCGATATTCAAGGGTATCGTACACGTGAAAGTCGGGCGGTTGCTGCGGCTAGTGCACGAGTCTGACGGGTTGTCTGGGCCTGAGTCTGCTTCTTTCTCAGGTCGGCCCACTCCGCCAGTAGTTCTAACCCGGCCCATGAAGGGATGGCCTAGCGAGGTAACTGGCCCAAGGCCCCGTGCGGGGCCTTCTTGCCTTCTAGTGGAACCGGGGGATATTTGTCCCCCACAAGCCCCCAATCTTTGAGTTGATTTTGAAATAATCAGCCCAAAGATTCTAGGTCTGGCTCATGGGTTTGTTATATGACACTGTTTCCGTTCTGCCGATGGGTGCACCGAAGGTGCCCCATTGGGTGTAGCCCCCGAGCTTTGAGTGGATTTTGAAAATAATCCATTCAAAGGTCTTCATCATAAGCTTTAGAAATCAGCATTCTATCATCCTCTTATGCTTTAGAAATCAGCACTTTATCTTCATGGGACTAAAAATCTATTGGGTGCACCGAAGGTGCACCCAATGGGTGTAGCCCCTGAGCTTTGAGTGGATTTTGAAAATAATCCATTCAAAGGTCTTCATCTTATGCTTTAGAAATTAGCATTTTGTCATCATCTTATGCTTTAGAAATCAACACTTTGTTTCCCTGGGAATAAAAATCTATTGGGTGCACCGAAGGTGCACCCAATGGGTGTAGCCCTGAGCTTTGAGTGGATTTTGGAAATAATCCATTCAAAGGTCTTCATCTTATGCTTTAGAAATCTGCATTCTATCATCATCTTATGCTTTAGAAATCAGCACTTTATCTTCATGGGACTAAAAATCTATTGGGTGTACCGAAGGTGCACCTAATGGGTGTAATCCCCGAGCTTTGAGTGGATTTTGGAAATAATCCATTTAAAGGTCTTCACCTTATGCTTTAGAAATTAGCATTTTGTCATCATCTTATGCTTTTGCGAATTCAAATGACACTATCTGTCCACGCCTTGTTAGGTTTGAAATTAATTTGATCGGTGACAGATTGGACGTCTGGCTGGTTGAGGCAGATGGCTCTCAGCTGGACATCACCGTGCCCTATGCTTCAATGCTTATGCTGATTATACTTGCAGTTCAGTAGCTACATTTGGACTTCCTCCCAACTCAGCCGATCTCTTCCTTTTGTCGTGGTACATTCATTGCGTATATTTTGTGGATATGACTTTTTTCAGAAAATCTTTGAAAATTCTTGGCGACACACCCAATGGGTGTGCCCAATGGGTGTCTTGGTACGCAGAGTGTTTACCACACTGTCCTGGAGTAGTAACTTGATGTAACCGTGGGGTGTAATCGTATTGCTTGAGCAGTTGACCTTGGTCCAAACGGTGTCATGTTACGCAAAGCGGCGCCAGTTGCTTGACTCATTTTCAAGCGGCTTGAATTGCTTAATGAATACTTGCGACTGTTCGGCAAGCGTGGTAGGAAGTGGACGGTCACCCCCGGCCTCTATAAATAGCCTGCTTGCCTCGTTGTTCTCTTCACTCATCCTTCGATCATCTGTTGTATTCTTCTTATTTGCTCTCTCCTTCTCCAACCAACCATGGGTAGAGGCAGGAGGGGTCGTGGTTGGCCTCGTCACGCTGACGGGAAGCGTAAGCGTGCTCGGAGTCCTCCCTCGGAGGATTTCGTGGACTCGGAGTACTCAGAGGAGGCCTCCTCCGAGTCTGACCACTCGCCTGCTTTGGCTTCTCCTCCAGCGTCATCCGAGGACTCGAATGACTCCATGGGGCTCTCCACCGCGGCACGAGCTTACTCGCGCTCCATCGAGCGTGCCGGGCTCGGTGGGTCGGATGAGTCGGGGATCACCTCGGATGAGGCAGACTCCTCCGACTCTTCCGAGGTGTGGAGCGGCGGCGACAGTGACGACGAGGGTGACGACAGCGGTGAGGGTGATGGCGGTGACAGCAGCAGTGACAACGACAAGGGCGACGGTGGCAGCAACGGCAGCAAGGGCGACGGTGGTGACGACAGCAACGATGGCGACAAGGGCGACGGTGGTAGTGGCGACGGTGACGGCAGCGGCAAGGGCGACAGCAGCAGTGGCGACGGTGACGGCAGCGACAAGGGCGACGGCAGCGACGGCAAGGCCATTGGCATAATGCCACTAGTTTAAATATTAGTATAAATAGTAGTAATAGTAGTAGTAAGTAGCAGTAGAATAATATAGCATTAGTTAGTAGTGTTGTGTAGTGTAGGTAGTAAGGTAATGTAATGTAAATGTAGTGACAAGGGTAAAAGAAGTTGACTCATAATGAGTCGGCTTCGAGTTTGTGTTACTCCCTCCATTACGAATCAAGGATGTAGTTGATCCAAGTAATCACTATTGTGTTGGTTTTCATTTGCACGCTTGAAGATTTGTCCATGCACTTGACAATGCTGGCATTTTAGAGGTAATATCCGAGTGACGACTCAGGCTTTTACTTTTCCGAGTGGTGATCTGGCACTTTAGAGGTAATGCTCGACCCAAGGAGCCCATTTATACTCGCGCCAGCGTGCCTTTTTGATTTCTGAGCCCTAACTTCACTTTTTTCTTTAGCCGCCTCTCTGCTTTTCTGAATTTCTAAGCCCAATCATTCCGCCCGAGAGATTGTAATGGCTCCCAAGCGGAAGAGGCAGAGCACCGTTGTTGTGATCGTCCCACCCATTGATCCCAACAGCCAACTTCCGTTCGCTAGTAACATATGTCCATTATCTCTGAATCTGATCTTTTTCACCTTGTTGAGACTGGGTTTGCCGCCAAAGGAACTCTGTTCTTGGCGGATCTGTCGTGGGGTCACTGTTCCGATAGAGGACACCCATGAATCCGTTATCTACGTGCCATTTCTCATCCGCAGACTTGCTCTTCCCATCTCTCCTTTTTTCTGCTATCTCCTTGATTTCTATGATTTAGATCTAACACACTTAAACCCTAACTCTATTCTTCAAGTTGCCATTTTCGTACATCTGTGCGAGGCTTTTCTTGGAATTCTTCCTCATTTCGGACTCTAGAGGTACCTCTATCACTGTCGGCCCAGGATGGCTGGGGGGCAGCATCAGCATGGTGGCGGCGCGAGTTTAGAGCTTCACCGGGGGAGGAAAGTGGAATATCTCGATATTCCCCTCAAGGACAACATAAGGGATGGCGTCTTGAATGGTTCATCATGGAGAATCATGGCAAATCCCTCCCCCCTCTGTCAAGGAGGCAACCAGACGTTCGTACGCCTAGATGGGTAGAGTCTCCCACTTTTTTAGAGATAACCGAAGCCAAAGTGCTGCTTGCTGAAATTTGCTCGTTGAAGGATAGGGGTCTGACTACTGAGGCCATGGTCACTGACTTTGTCTTCAAGAACATTCAACCTTTCAAGGACAGAGTTTATCCTGCTTATTTGTATATCGGCATCAATGATTCCACCCGGGTCACAAACAAACATATTCCCAATGAGGACTTGCTGAGCCGATTGGATATGATACTGAGGGGCAGGGTCTCAAATGCTGGTGCTCCCTTAGCTTACTCTGCATGGAACCTACTGCCAAATAGGCTCTTCTCTGACTTTGTCTCCAACCCTCCTGCTCGTGATGGTAGCCTGGGCCATAGAGTGCGGCCCTCCCCTATGGATATTGAAGCCTTGATTGCTCCACTTCAGAACCTTCCCGAGGCTGAGAGGAAAACTCATTTTGAGATGTCAGCTAGCACTGATGATGCTGAGATGGATGCTATGCTTAGCCTACTAGCCGGGGAATCGTCTGACTCTACTCGTACCGAGCCAATGGCCATCACGACTGGACAAGAGTTTAGCGAGGATGTGGAGATCTAGAAACCCAAAGGTGCCCGCCCGAAGCGTTCACACCGAGTGAACCGCCCGGCTGCACCTGTCAAGGAGGAGAAGAAGAAGAGGCAACTTCGGCGACTGTCGTGCCTGGATCAAGATGCTGGTCCTTCTACATTGTTCCTTGGTGATAGCCTGGTGGACACCATTCCCGAGGTCAATGCTGAAGGTTGTGATGATGCTCAGGCTATTGGTGCTGTGTTTGACGAGGATGAAGAGGAGGAAGAAGAAGAAATTCTGCTGATCCACAAAAACAACCGTCACTATAGAGGAAGCGACGGGGGCAGCGATATTCCCTCCCAAGCCTTGTCAGCACTCGTCAGCCTTCAAGGGCTTTCAATATCAGACTTTTCTCAAGCACTGGAAGTGGTCATTCCTGAAGATATTTTATCAGAGCCTCTCGAGGGTGACATTCCGACCATCTGTTCAGAGATCCTAGGTGGTGGTGTTTCACTGCATGATTCTGCTGGACAAGAGGTAACCTGGGTGGTATCTCGTGCATCGTCGACCTTAGAGGGCAGTCTTCCATGCAAAAGCCCTGATCCGAGTCATCCAACTCCTATGGAGGTGGCTGAGGGGCCTTTAGCCTTAGTGGTGGCTACTACAGAAGACCCAGCCCCCGAGTGTGGCGCTGGTAGCGACCCAACCCCCAAGGGTGGAGCTGGTAGCGACCCAGCCCCCGAGGGTGTTGGAGCATGCTCCCTCTCTACTGCTTCCATGGACGTCCACATTGGATTGCCCCCAGTCCGGTTCGAGGAGGCTACGGTGACGCACGTTTCTACGGCTCTCGCTGGTCAAGTCGCTTTAGAGGCCAGCGAGCCAGACGCCAGGAGCCTGCCGCCTACTGGTGGGGCTGAAGTTGCCCCGAGTCGTGCTCTTGAGATTGTTCATGCTGATCTTCCCTCATCAAGCCATGCACCGACTCTTCCTGCCTTGGGTCTTCCACTATTCCTTTCCAATCTTCAGGTGAGTCTACTTTTTGCTCTTTATTGTTCATACTGGTGATTTATCTTTTTTGCTTATCTGTCCATGACCACAGGATTTTGTTGATGGTGTATCCGCCCAACTGAGATCTTGCGGCGCTACTGTTCCCGATCAAGCTTTATCTCTAATGCAGTGGAACCCTCTGCTGCTCCAAAAACAGATAAACGATTTGAAGGCATCGAATACTGGTTAGTGAACTCATGGTTTCTCTAGTTGCTTTAATTGCTTAGCTTATCTTTAATCGTGTGTTCTCCTTTAGCTGCTTTATCAGATTTGGCTCGACGGTGCTCTGAAGTTGAGGAGAAGTACTCTCAGAGTCAGGCCGACTTAGCCTAGACTTCTGCTTCTCTAGATTGTGCACATTCCTTGAATTCTTCTCTAAATGCCTAGCTTGACTTCGAGTGGATGGCACATGAGGTAAACTTCCTTGGCTGACCCTGCTTTTCTATCCTTGCTTCAATGTTAAATGTTGTTCTTTGCTTGCAGGAAGAAAAACAAACACTTGTTGCTTCCCGTGACAATCTGGACAGGCTGTACCGTGACGCTAGTAACTCCTTGATCATCCTAGAGAGGAGCCACCACTTCACAATGTCTGACTTAGACCATCATCGCCACGAGATGCAGGCATCTCAGGATGAAGTTTCTCGACTTGGCCAGTTGTTGACCACCAAGGATTCCACCATTAGGGAACTGCGCGCCTCCAAGAAACTTGTCGCGCAGGAGCTGGAGGCCGCTCAACTTGCTATTAAGACCTTGGAGAATAACTGTGTCGTCTTGAAGGCTCAATGCGATAGGGCTATGGACAAAGCTGTTCACGCTGGGCGGATCCTTATGAGGAGACCCGGCGTTGTAGTGCCCGATGATATTGTTGTTGATGTCAAGGCCGCGCCTTATGCCGCAAGCTATCCATCCTCTTTTGTTGCCCCTGAGAAGGATGTTGTCTGCAAAGATACTTCGACATAGTGATTTCCTGTAAAACACTTATTTATCGAGTTAGCATCTCTTTAGAGAAAAGATGTAATATGAATTCTGCATGCGCGCAACAGTTATGCTAGAACTTGATTATTTCGTGAGCAGGGTGCTGGAAAACACCCCTGGCACTTGTAAGTGAGATATTTCTTTTTTCGAAGTACTCTCAATTTGAGCTGGTTATTCTGCTGCTAGGGTACGGTGGTCACCCTAAATCATGTGAATGCAAGTATGCCGCATCGACTTAAGGCGTTTCCGACTTAAGCCGATTGGTTTGATAGTAGGGCATAGTGGTCACCCTGAGTTTAGTAAGCATGAGCATGTCGCACCGACTTAAGCCGTTTCTGACTTAAGTCGATTGCTCCATTAGTAGGGCATAGTGATCACCCCAAGTCAAGTAAGTGTGAGCATGTCGCACCGACTTAATATGTTTCCGACTTAAGTCGATTGCTCTGTTAGTAGGGCATAGTGGTCACCCTAAGTCAAGTAAGCGTGAGCATGTCGCACCGACTTAAGCCTTTTTCGACCTAAGTCAATTGCTCCGTTAGTAGGGCATAGTGATCACCCTAAGTCAAGTAAGCGTGAGCATGTCGCACCAACTTAAGTCGTTTCTGACTTAAGTCGATTGCTCCGTTAGTAGGGCATAGTGGTCACTCTAAGTCAAGTAAGCGTGAGCATGTCGCACCAACTTAAGCCGTTTCCGACATAAGTCGATTGCTCCGTTAGTAGGGCATAGTGGTCACCTTAAGTAAAGTCATGGCGATTTCAAGTCAAGGCCAATCGAAGTTAGTTGTAAATCAAGAATCGGAACGTCTTTGGAAAATAAAAGCTTTATTGACGATGAAATCTTTTGGTTATAGAGTACAATTTTCCTTCAAGAGTTTTTTGAGGCCTTGCTAAGGGTAGAACTTTCTGAGGTGTTCTATGTTCCACGAGTTCCCCACTTCTGTGCCATCCATCTAAGTAAGTCGATATGATCCCGACCGTGTGACATCTGATACGATGAATGGTCCTTCCCATTGTGGTTACAGCTTATGTCGTCCCTCCCCCATTAGAATTCGGCGAAGGACTAAGTCTCCCACTGCAAAGGATCGGTGCCGCACAACTTTATCGTGGTAGCGCCTCAAGGTCTGCTGGTACCTGGCCGACTGAATTACTGTGTTCAATCGTTCTTCCTCCAACACATCAATGTCTTCCAGCCTAGTTGCTTCTGCCTGAGCTATATTTTCGAAAGTCAACCTCGGTGCCCCGATGATCAGATCAGCAGGCAGCACTGCTTCTGACCCATAAACCATGAAAAACGGGGTATTTCCATGCAGAGCTCGACTGGGTTGAGTTCGTAGGCTCTAGACCACGTATGGCAGTTCTCTGATCCATTTTCCTGCAAGCTTTTCACTCTTATCGAATACCTTCTTTCTCAGTGCTTCCAGTATCATTCCGTTGGCTCTTTCCACCTGGCCATTGGCTTTTGGGTGTGCCACTGATGCGTACTTGATTTGGATACTCCTTTGCTCGCAGAAATCAAAGAACTCAGAGCTCATGAAGTTGGATCCTAGGTCAGTGATGATGTTGTTTGGTATCCCGAACCTGAATATTATGTCCTAGATAAACTCCACTGCTTTGGTTGAGGTCAAAGAGGCAATTGGCTTGTACTCTATCCATTTTGTGAATTTGTCAATGGCATCCAGTATATGATTATAGCCTCCCTGAGCTTTCTAGAAAGGTTCGATCATGTCCAGCCCCTAGCATGCAAACGGCCACGTTATAGGAATGGTCTGCAGCTGCTGCGCGGGCAAGTGTTGTTGCTTCGACAGGTATTGGCACACTTCACACTTCTGGACTAACTTGGCAGCATCGCTCTTCGCAATTGGCCAATAGAAGCTGGATCTGAAAGCCTTCCCGACTAGAGTCCTCGATGCACCATGTACCCCACACTGCCCAGCATGGATTTCATCTAACAATTTTCTCCCAGTAGCCGAGTGAATGCATTTCATGAAGACTCCTCCTGCACCTCTTCTGTACAGTAAGCCCCATATGATGGTGTAGTGGGTGGACTGCATTGCGATGCGTTCTGCTGCAGCCTTGTCATCTGACTCTTCTTCATTCTTTATGTACCTGATGATAGGCTCTCTCCAGTCGTTGGGATCAGCCTCTGGCTGAATCTGTGACACCCCAGTGTCACCTAGGGTTTCTTCTCAGTACTAACTCAAGGACCATTATGACATGTGAACCAAATAGAAGGATGAACCCCAAATAAGTTAAGAACAAGGTTTAAGAAAGTCTTTTTCATCTTAAGAAATTCTATTTAATCATGCCATGCACCTCAAGATAAGGAGAACTCTCAAACCCGAAATAATTTTTAGTGGGCCATTTAAACACATAAAGGGAAATTGAGGAAAGACTATGGAAAAACACAAAAATTTGCTATGGATCAAATAACAAAGTTTTTATGCACTAAATAACCAACAAAATATAGTAAGAAAGTTTGGCCATTTAGATTTTCCAAAATCCCCAAATCAGCCCTGGAATCAAGGCCCTATGGGCAAATTCAGAATTCTGAATTCTGAATTTCAGAACCCTTTTACAAGTTCAAATGTGTTCCCTATTTTCCAAAACTCGAAACCAAAAAGTCCGCCAAATTTCCATGAACATGCTCTGGTAAAATTTGAACTCAAACAAAAACCGTTTGACACGATTTTGGCACAGTTTGTCCTCGGGACTCGCTATCTGACAATGGCAACTTGGTGACGCTACAACTCTCTGTCCCTAGCCTAAAACCACGCAACATCCACACACAAACGACAAAGCACAGTCAGGGGAGCAAATCCTTCACAGCGATCTTGCCCAAATTCACGAAGATTTGCGCCCAATCGGCGTTAGAACTCGGGCAGAAGCAACGGTTCCACGTGTTCGACCGTGGCTCACACGCCCGGTTCATGCCAGTTCACGCACTCATGACCAGCAGTGCATGCCCGCACGCGCTCACCGGTCCACGACCGCCTATGCACCGCGCCGTGCCTGTAAAGCAGCCCAAGGCCTCGGCTGTACCTCCCCGCGCGCTCTCGGACCTGCCCGAGCCAAAGTTCACCGGACTTCGCCTCGAGCACGCCGCGCCACCGCCCGCCAAGCCACCCGAGCCTCAGCCATCGCGGCTATCTCCCTCCAGCCACTTCCAAGCCGCGCCAGTCACTCGGTTAGCTTTGCCGGTGGCCCGTGAAGCTTTTGAAGTCCTCGGACCCGGTAGAACCTCACCGGAGACCCAAGATCGCCCTTGCTGGACTTTGGTCGCCCGTAGCCAAGCGTAGAACGAGCAATCCGGTGAGCCATTCTCAAATTCCTCGTGCACATGTCTTCCTTGAACCCTAGTGAAGCTCCCTGACCCATTCAATTGGACTATCACGCCGTGGTTAGACCGAATTCCTCACCGCCGATGAGCTTCCCCGCCTGCGCGCGTGGACCGACCTACTCCGACCACCACTGTCGACGATCCGCACCTCGACGTGATCGCTAGAGACCCCCGAACCTTGCCGCCGGTAAGCCCCTCCGCCCTTTTCTTCTGCCGTGGTCACTGTTCTATTAGGGGAAGGATCGCAGGTTCAATTTCGCTAAACCCTAGGGGGTTTTCTGCAGAGTCATAGACTCATATGAATAGTGAACCAAGGACCTGCATGTAATACACTTAAAACCTTTCGCCAGGGACTCCAGTGCAAAACCCTTTTTCCTTTATCTATTTCTGTTTATTCTTTTTAAATTCATCAGAGAACTTAGGAAATTTATATCTTGATAAATGTTTAGCCAAATCTAGTCAAACCAATTTTACTGGATTTAAAATATTAGGAACTATCACATAAAAATATTGAACCTTGTGCTTTCTGCTTTAAATTTTAGAGTTTGGAATTAATTAAGGAAACTGCCCAAACCTTATTAAAATGAAAAAAATTTGTTAGGCTTCTATGCTGAACTTAAGAAAATTTGTAGAAGTTCAAACCCCACTTAGACACTGTTTAAAAATAGTAAGTACCCTAGTATTGAAGATTTAGACAAGGTCATTTATTAAAAGCCATAATTGCCCAAAACTTAGGAAAATGAGAAAGGTACTAGAAAATAATGGACAGTGGATGTAAATATTTTTCCTAGTCCACTTATGTAATAAAGAACCTAGGAAAAATAAAAAGAACCCTAGTCCAGAACAAGTTCAAGGTGAAATGTTTTATTAGGCACTAATAAAACTAGAAAGACCATTATTAAAAATATAAGAACAATTTCAAAATTGGTAAGAAAAATTCAGTAGACTTCTAACTACAAGGACACCACTCCAAAAATGGTAAATACCCCAGCCCATCATCTTAAGTGGGTTGAACAAATAAAACTTAATATTGAGCCATATTTCAATTAAATCATAAGCAAGCCAAAAAGTGTGCAACAGTAGGCAAATAAATTTTTACGAGATTAATAATGGATTAGACCACCAGAGAAAAATGGAAAACCTAATCAAAACTACAAAATAATACCCATTGCCCCTTCTTCATGAAAATGGCCATTTAATTCAAGAAATTCCTACCATTGTTTCCCTTAAGCAAAAAGTTACCAAATTCTATAATGATTGCTCTTGCACAAATAAGAAGATAGGAAAAATTAGAAATTTGTTGTTTGATATTTTTCAGGTACAGTGGTAGTAGAAGGCACCCCTTTGGCTAGAAACTTTAGAAAATCATAGTAAAATTAACTAATAAGTATTAGTGGCTTAAAATTTGTACTAAGTCATGTTATAACATCTAGATACCAACAAAAATAAGTCTTAGAGAATACCCCCTGTTAAAAGGAAGTTGTAGTTCAAAACACCCCTTTGCCCTAACACTTGATAATTTTGTACAGAGAGAACCCCTCACTTTTTAAGCCCCAAATTTTGAGACAGAGGATTATATACCATTAAGAAGCCACTGTAATTTTTATAGAATTTTTGGAATGTATTAAGCTACCTTGTAGTTCAAACCCACCTTAAAAGCATAAAAGAAATAGAAAAGAAGAAAGAGATTAAAAAGATTAATAAGTATTACCTCATCATGACAGCTAAGAAAATTGTTAAAAATATCCATAAGATATAAAGAAGAGAATCAGTAGAACACTAAAAATGGGTTAACCATTCAGTGATCAACTGACCCTAAGTTGCTAAGTGTACCACAAAAATCTCCAGTAGTAAGAATAAGCTCTATCTTATTCAATTGATCATATTCCCATCAAATCCTAATTGGTAAAGTACATGTCATGCCATGCATATATCTTACTCATTGCATTCATTAGATTGCAATCTCGCTGACGGAGAGTATGTGCTCATCCCTGAGCAAGGAGCTGTCCACGAGGAAGACCAGGAGCAAGCTCCCGAGACTGCCATCGAGGATCTCCCCGCAGCCCCAGCAATTGAAGGCAAGCCCCGGTTTTATGCATAACCATTTATATATGCTACTTTACCACACTTAATGTTTGTAGGCTTGTAATGTGCACTTAAGTGTAGGAGTTTCTTGAAACCCTTAGTTGCATGAATTCAGGATTCCTTTTTGAGATGGATACTAGTATGCTAGGTCGAGTAGCTGCTTTGCTAAATCAGGATCTCAGTAGAAGTCGAGTGATTTTTCTAGCACTCACATGAGGTCAGGTATTGATTGTATTCATCTTGATAACGGGATCTATGATGGTCTATGGACTTGGATCCGGGGAGGATGCCTTGTCCATGAGACAGGAAAATGAATTAAGGATTTATGTGTGGATACCTGAGTCAAGCGTTTGAATGTACTAGCAAGCGTTTGAATGTACTAAGCACATGTCGGGAAATATGGTAACCGGTAAACCTAGTACCTGAGTGAAGCCGGGCATGGACTTTACCCCTCACGTGACCTGAGACTGGGTCTCCCATGCTAGCTATGGTGGGTACAAGTACGGTCACTGCAAGGCGGCAGCCTGGGTCAGTGGAGCATTGTATGTCAAGGCGGTGAGGCCTGGCCACAAACGGGGAATCGTTGGGGACGGTTGACATGTGTGGGGATGGAGTGCCCCTACATGTCATGTGTTTAGGTTTACTTGCAAGGTTTAAAACTCAATTTGAATCTTCTGCTTCTCGCAGCTAATGAGACTGCTTGACCCCTTGTACTACATCGAGTAAGAAGTGAAATGAGGTTCTACATGAGACAACTTGTTGATTGTATTAAATGATTGTTACCATGTATGCTTAGAAAGAGCAAACTTAGCTAAAATAATGATACTAGAATTGGGAAAGCTAAAAGTTGACCTTAGATATGGCTAGTGCTTTGGCAAACCAAACCCCTCAGCCAAACAGCTGCATGGTCTAGAGGTAGAGGAGTAGATTCCTCACACCGGGTAAGTCTAGCTGAGTATTAATATACTCAACCTTGCTTGTGGCATAATTTTTGCAAGTACTCTTCAGGATATGGTTGATGGTGTGACTTGGCCTACCACCCTGCCACCGGGTTGGACGGTCGAGTGGGATGCTGCTCCGGCAGGAGAGGAGCAGGAGGAGTAGTGGCTAGGCCTTGCCCTATTCCTTGCTTTCGATGATATCGATTATCCGCTGCAATTTATTTTGTGAACTTATATCAGCTACTTGAAAAACTCCGATTTATGTAATAACTCCAGTACTTTAATTTGAGGTTTTCCTGTTTTATTGTATTTCTTCTGTGACTCACCTTCGAGTGAGTTTGTGGTATTTGATCCTGGTTAAGTGGCTTTATTAGACTAAATCTGAGGGACTGACAGGTTATTCCGATTTAAGTGTGTTACGGCCCCTGAGGCGTGACTTAGGCACTTAAGCTAGAATAATTCAGGCGGTTCTGCCACAGCTGGTATCAGAGCAAATACCACCACAGAGAAGAACAATAAACCATGAATACCAAATTTCAAGAATCTAAAACTTGCTTAGAAACTAGTGTGAATCGTCAGGACTAGAACGCTAGACCTAGGACGAAAGGCCTCAGGAATAACGGGAGAAACAAGTGGCTAATTAAGTAGGCCCTATGGGCCAGTTTTTAGGCTTTTGGATGCCCTAAAAAGCACCCTTTGCTCGGAGACGAGACGTTATTTTCAGCATGCATGCATAAAAAAACTAAAATGATTAGAAATTAAAGAAGTAAAAATTTGAGCTAATCTGCTTCCTTTTAAACCACCTAGGCTCTTTTTATTTTCTTTCTTCCACCATAATCTTTACATCTGATACCCTTCCGTAGATGACCTCACCTACTTCCGCCAATGGAGGAGACACCCGTTTCAGCTCTGATTTCCTCTCACGATGGCTTTCCTTCCATATTGTGGGAAGTGCTTAACTCCGCCGGTTACCCTATGCCCCCTTTGTACACGGTGCAGCTGTACGAGGAGCATCGGGTACCACGTTGCCGAGTCTGGCTGACTCTAGAGGCTCATCTCCTTCAGCCGGGTTGGCGTTCCCTTGACTCCGAGACGATTGGATTCAGGACGGACGACACCACTGAAGCGGCAGCTATGAAGACCCTGACGACCTTCTGTGGCTACCATCCCTTGGAGATGGTGATGCACCCCTTGGGACTCTTCCCTGCTGAGAAGAAGGATGATCCCATGTGGTGCAACCGCGTGAGCCATGTGAAGGATGTATGGGCAATGTATCCTGACTTGGTTGGGAGGATCACTATTCAGTGCATGAGTGAGCTGTACCGCCTTCAGGCCCTACAGAGCGACGCTATGGCACATCTTGCTAACCTGGCTCAAACCACCAAGCTCACCCTCGACAGCTAAGAGGACTTCATGGTCGACTTGTCCTCCAAGTTGGTGGAGAAGGACCTATAGGTGGAAAGGCTGAGCCAGCGCATCACCACCTTGGAGCAGCAGGTGGAGATCCGAGACAACACCATTGATGTCTTGGAAAACCAGCTCCATGATGTGCAGCAGGAACTTGAAGAAGCTAATGACCACCTGGACATGCACCACCTAGAGATGGAGGCCAATGAGGCCGGAAGCGAGGGAGAAGATGCTCCTGAGGAGTTAGGACCAGCCCCTGGTGCCAATGTGACTGCCTCCGTGATGCCCCCCTCACCCATATCCAGTGTCGCTTCCACTACTCAGGGTTGATGAGTCGTTTGACGCTTTAGGAGGATAGAAACCCAGGCAAGCTTAGTATTGATAGATTTCGGACTAGGCTTACGGGTACTTTCCCCTAATTGATGTAACCCTTGAGAACTTTTGAGATCTTTGGAATGTTTGTAACCATGTTATCCTCGTTCGAACTTAATATTATGGTTATGGCAATTTTCTTCCATATGAGTGTAACACCCCAGGTGTTACTTAGGGTTTTCACTCAAGACTACACTAGTCAACCTATCATCACATGTGGTTTAGTTTGAGCAAAAGACACCAAACTTGGGGGTCAAGATCCTAAGTAGGTGTAACCTATCTTAGAAGTCATGCTTGGCCTTATCATGCACCTAAAGAGGAGAAAATGGCTCAAAACCTAATTCAAATCTATTTAGGCAAAGGGAGCCCTAGAAGGGAGAATACCAAAAAGGCTATGTAAATCACATTATCATGACTTGGGCTAATTATAAAAGTTATAGTACACTTAATACCCTACAAAAGTTAGTAAGAAAGTGACCCCAAAAAGATTTCATAAAACCCCCAAAAAGGTCACCAAAGAGAAGAACATAAAAGAAAAATCAGGTTTTTCTCAAGTTCAAAACCGACCCTCTTTCAAAGATCAAACATGTTCACCTTTTTCCAAACCTCAAAACCATTTGGCCTAATTGACAAAATGGCGCCTAAAGACCCCTAGAACACCTTGGAAATGTTTGAACCAAACCCTAAGTCGTTTGACATGACTTGACACGGTTTTTGTCCCAGTCTGGACAGCTCGGATAGAGCCAACTTCACACACCTATATCTCTCAACCCCGACCATATCCTTGCTTGGAACTCACATAGAAAAGGTAGGATACGATGCAGAGAAGAGATCGTATACAGGATTTTTGTTGAGATCTACACGATAAGGCGACCAAACCAGCCGTTGTACACTGGCAGAAGTAAACCACCACGTGTTCGACGCGGGCAGGCACTCGGGAACACGCCCAGAGCACGCCCTCGCACGCCCTTGGCCGCCCCCGTGCCCGCACCCGTGTCTTGCCCCGCGCGTGGCTATAAAGCCCGCCCTTGTGCTCGGCCACCTTCCCCATTACCTCCTCCGCACCGCGCCTAACTTTCCCGAGCTCGCCCGCAGCTCCAGCGACCTCCCCGCGACCCGCAAGAGCCGCCCGAGGGCAACCCGTGGCCGAAACCTTTCGCACCCACCTCTGCTCGATCCGAGCCCTCGGATAGCTTCCCCAGGAGACCATGAAGCTTGCCCAAGCTTGAGCCGAGGCCCAGCCCCACCAGAATAGTGCAATCATGCTCGCTGGAGTTTGTAACCCCGCCGGAGCGCATCGACCGCGTAACCCTCTGCACCATTTCTCAATTCCTTGCGCACATGGCCTCTACACCACCCAGTGGAGCTCCTCGTGAACTTTGATTGAACCCTATCGCCGTGGTTTGGCCGGAGCAGGAGCGCCGATGATCTCCACCGCCTGTGCTCGTGGCCTGGGCAGCTCCGACCACCTCCGACGCTGACCCGCACACCGACGTGACCGCCACGACCTCCCCGACGTCACTGACCACCCCACCGGAGCCCTACTGCCGCCGGTAAGCCGCACCACCGTGATCTTCGCCCCGGTTACTGTTTTAGCCAGCCAGGGATCGCGGGTTAGATTTAGGTTAAGTCCAGGGGATTTTGTGCAAGGTCAGTGACTTAGACAAATAGTAGACCGAGGGCTGTTTTTTGAGAGAAAAGGGGGAGAAAACCCAGGGACTTCAGCGCAAATCTGTATTTCTTTTCCATTTCGAATTTACTTTCTTTTAAATATGGCAGAGAACTAAATAAATGCATAACTTGAAGAATAATCATCCAAAATTGGTCAAACCAATTTTGCTAGACTTTGTGAAAGTTAAATTATCAAGCAAAAAATATTAAACCCCATAGTTCCTGTAATATTTTCTAAAATTTTGATTTAAACAAGAAAACTGCCCAAAACTTAATATTAAAGGGAAAAATAGAAGTGTCGTTAGACCAGAGTTAAGAAAAATATTGGAGACCCTAACCTAGTAGTTACACTATTTAAAATTAATAAACACCCCAGTATACAAGGTTAAGGAAGGTTTATTCACTAAAGCTTCTTTATGCTCAAACTTAGGAAAATTAAGAAAAGGGATTGAAAATGGAAACCAGAGGAAAACCATATTTTTCCTAGCATGCCTAAGTGATGTAGTTCACAAGAAAAATTTGTTGAACCATAGTCCAGTGAAAAGAAATTGCACTCACATTTATTCATGGAAAACAGGGAAAATTTGAAAAATCATAAGAAAATAATCCTTAGGAGAAAACACCCCTACCTTAGGAATGCCTATTCTTGTGCTAAGAAGAACCTAGGAAAAATACAAGTTCTGTTGTTTGATATTTTTCAAATAGCAAATTAGTTATAAGGGTCTTTTTGGCATTAAACTTTAGAAAATCATAACTACATAACCACTAAGAAACCCTCTGTGATTTTTGGCACAGAAGCATGTTATTACCCATAGATACCAGCAAAAATAACTCTTGGTACAGAACCCACAACTAGGTAAGAGTTGTAGTGCAAAGTAACCCCTCTGCCCCAACTTTTGTTATTTTTGTCCAGGGCATAATCTATCTATTTTTGACCTCAAATTTATAAGACAGACTAGGGTGACCAATGTTAACCCACTGTAATTTTTACAAAATTTTTGGAAAAATTAAAACCACTGTTGTAGTTCAAACCCACCTTAAAAGAATAAATAGAAAATGAAAAGAGGAAATTAGAAGTGGAAAGTAAATGTTACCCTAACCAACCCAGCAAACCCCTTGAGGACCTACTAAAATCTTTAAGGGCAATCCAAGTCTTAATCCACTATGTTTACCTCTAGGCAAAACCTCAAACCTAAATTGATAAGCATAAACCACTAAGAGCCTCTTATAACAAGGAAACCCTAAGTTATTAACTAACTTAGTTTTTCTTCACTAGGCATAATTGTTACTAAATTCTGCATATCATAGCATACATATATCTTATTCATTGCATTCGATAGATTGCAACCTCGCTGATGGAGAATACATCCTCGTGCCGGAGCAAGGAGTTGCTCAGGAGGTAGCCCAGGATCTAGCACCAGAACCTGCCATCGAGGATCTGCCTGCCCCAGCTTTGGAAGGCAAGCCCCGGTTTTACGCATAACCGTTATTTATATGCTATTTTACTGCACTTAATGTTTGTAGGCTCGTATTGTGCACTTAAGTGTAGGAGTTGTTTGAAACCCTAGTTGCATAAACTCAGGAACCCTTTTGACATGGATACTAGTATGCTAGGTCGAGTAGCTGCTTTGCTAATTAGGGATCTTGGTAGAAGTCGAGTGATTTTTTTAGCACTCGTGCGAGGTCAGGAATTGGTTGTATCCACTTTGATAATAGAATGATGATAGTCTGTGGACATGGATCCATGGGGATGCGTGGTCTACGAGATGAAAGTGGAATAAGGATTAACGTGCGGATACCTGTGTCAAGCGTTTGAACGTACTAAACATAAGCCGAGAAATATGGTAAATCGGTAAGCCTAGTACCTGATTGAACGTGGCAGCAGATTGCCCTCCTCAAGCGACTTGAGACGTAGTCTCCCATTCCGGTTATGGTGGGTACAAGTGCGGTCACTGCACGACGGCAGTCGAGGTCAGTGAGGCATTGTACGCCAAGGCGGTGAGCCCCTCTCTGCTGGTGGGGAATCGATGGGGACGGTTGATGTGTGTGGGGACGGAGTGCCTCGCCATGTCGTGTGTTACCTTGCAAGGATAAAAACTCGATTCGAATCGTCTACTTCTCGCAGCTAATGAGACTGCTTGATCCCTTGTACTGCATTGAGTAATAAGTGGAAATGAGTTGACTTGGCAAAAGTTGTTGATTGCTAAATGCTTGATACCATGTATGATTAGATAGGTACACATTTAGTCTTAAGAGAGTCACACTAAAACATGAAAAAGCTAAAACTTGATTTTTAGACTCAGCTAGTGCTTTTGGCAACCAAACCCCTCAGCCAAACAGTTTCATGTCTAGAGGTAGAGGAGTAGACTCCTCACACCGGGTAAGTCTAGCTGAGTATTAGTATACTCAGCCTTGCTTGTGGTGTTGGGGACTTGTTCTCAAATGCTTCGAGTTAAGAACAAGGCAACACAAAAAATGTTAAATATAAATGCCCTTCGTCCGCTGAAGCATTATCTCCCTAAGGATTTAATGATCTTCGGACGAAGGTCGAGAATAAAACATTTACGAAGATCTCATCTTCGTAATCAAATTTATAAAATAATAAACAATGAGAAATAAAATATAAAATATGAAATGAATTCACATATTTTATTATATGAATATTTAAGTACTAAAACATGATGTTTGAACATATTTATACCTTCGCCTTGGCGAGAAGTGATAATTCAAGCGTGATGTGCTCGTAATTGCAAGAGTGCGTGAATAGTAAAGGAGTACTGTTCATCTATTTATAGGCACAAGACACAGCCTGTGAGAAATTACAATCATGCCCCTTACAAAAGATTACAATTATGACTCAGACCCGTATGGACTAAGAAGTCATTTCATCTTTAAGTCAGTTCAAACCTTCGCCTTCAGATGCGTTATAGTACCGAAGCTTCATGGGTGGTAACTTCGGCACTTCGTTTAAATAGATTTGCTGAAGATGTATCTTCCTGCAGGACCTTCGATGATGAAGTATGGCCCCAACAGTAGCCCCTTCATGGTGCTAGATCGTTTTTCGTAACGAGCTTGATTCGTGCAAGAATCTCTTAGGCTTCGGGAAGCCGAAGGTCCGAAAAACACCTTCCTTGAGCTCGTTGCCGGGAAACGATAAAATTTCCGAGCGTGGAGTAGTCCCACCATGCATATTTACCTTCTCGGGTTTTGTGGCCCACCGTTCAGTGGGTGCGGGCGACTGTTCGTCCGGTGTAGGAGACTTGACGATTCACCTTCTTACCTGCAACACTATATAAACAGACGAGTAGGTGTGAAGTTACCACAGCATTCATTGCTATTGCATTGTTTTGCTGCCAGGAATTTAACCATAGCCGAAGCTTGACCCTTGCACTCAAACGAAGCACCACCATGGATTCTGCTTCGTTACAAGAAGAGCTTCGAAAAAAAGGTTATTAATTTCAAAAAGCTTTAGGAATTCATAATCAAATGGCTAGACTGCGTTCTACTGCCAGGATTGAGCGTGAGGGAGACGAGGCCGAAGCCACTGAAACTGTTCCTATTTCCAAAGCAATGAGGTGGTCTAGGCTGGCAACATCAGAGGATATATCTGCTGCCGAAGCAAAACAAGCTGACGTTGAAGAAAATGAATCTGAGGATGAGTACGGTGCGATGCCATCTAAACCCAGCCATCTAGAGTTTGGGAAGTCTACTATTACTGAGGGTGACATGGCTAAGTTACTGAAGTTGGGCTATTTCAGTGAAGATAAAAAGGAGCTGATTCGCTTCAGGGAGAAGAGATTACCCTGAAGCCTGAAAAAGATGAGGTAGTGGTTTTTAAGAGCTTCTTCAAAGCAGGGTTAAGATTTCCCCTTCATGGAATGATTGCAGATGTTTTAGAGAGATTTGGGATTCACCTTCATCAGTTAACTCCTAACGCCACTGTTAGGCTTAGTGTTTACATCTGGGCACTCCGAAGCCAGGAGGCAGAGCCACTTGCCGAAGGTTTTTGCCGGGCACACGAGCTTCATTACTAGACAAAAGCTAGAGAAGACGGGCTACATGATAATTTCGGCTGCTACAATTTTGCATATTGAAAGGATGCCAAGTATCCAGTTATCAGCTATCATACAAAATGGCCAGCTGGCTGGAAGAATGAATGGTTTTATGTCAAAGTAGATGAGAAGGAGAAGCTAGTTCAGAGCCCTTTGAGTTTAACCTTCGGAGAAACTAGGCCCCAATGCATCATGGATCCAGGTAGTCCATGCCAGATTGCATTGGGCGAATTTCGGATTGTTGTAGAGCACATTGGTACCAGGGATCTGGTCCAAGAATTCTTAGCCTTCAGAGTATTCCCAACTTTGAAGGAATGGGACAGGCCGAAGCTGAAAGGGGAGAAGAAGAAGAAAGAGCTTGTTCGGCTACCTTATTATTACAAGTTTAAAAAATATTTTAAAGCACCATGCCAAGAGTGGTTGGACACAATTGAGGTTATGTGTAACGAGATCCTTGGTAACTATTCTAAGAAAGAAGATCAGTTAATGAATGCGGCTTTCGGTACTCGTCCGAAGCGAAGAATGAATCGGGTGTTGGATGCCTTGAATTTTGATTATCCTGACTATGAGCAGTTGGGCAGAGGGGCTGAAGGCCAGAAAAGAAAAAGAGTTGCCAGCGTCGTCGACAAAGAAGTTACCAAATTGGCTAAAAAAGAGAAAGAAATATTTGAGAAATGAAAATCGAGCCCTGAGCCGAAGATATCTACTTCAAAGAAAAGGAAAACTACGGCCCCAAAACCAAAAACGTCGGGCCAAGAGGGAGAAGCTCCTGCGATGCCTTCTGCTGCCGATGTGGAAGAAATTCTAAAGGTAATGACTGAACTTTTGCCTATCAAGCTAAGTCCGCTGGCACCAGAACTGATGAAGCTTTTTCATAAGGAAAAGGAGCCTTCGACAACGGAAAATCCTGCTAAGCTGAAAAAACGGAGGATTATCCAAGTGGCCGATGTTATTCATCAGACACCGCCGCCGGCATCAGCGCCAAAAATACCAATTACTGAAGGCGTTGGCGCCGCTGAAAACGCTGGTGCTGCCGAAGGTGCAACCACCGAAGTCGAGGGTGCCGAAGCTAAAACCGCCGAAGGTTCTCATCTAGAAACCACACTTGGTGATATTGATAACATGCTTCTGAAAATGGCTGAGGAAGAAGCTGCT
The DNA here is from genome assembly GCA_029449295.1 of Zea luxurians. Taxonomy (NCBI): domain Eukaryota; kingdom Viridiplantae; phylum Streptophyta; class Magnoliopsida; order Poales; family Poaceae; genus Zea; species Zea luxurians. The sequence goes on along the minus strand of JAOPSE010000565.1, from coordinate 274,796 downwards.
GCGGCCGCGGTGGACACAACAATTGTGAAATGAAAATAGCAAATTGAAGATACTTTGGAAGAGGAAAACTTCAATTTTCAAGATATACTAGGGCAAGAGTTATCAGAAACTGAAAAAGAAGAACTGAAGAAATATGCTGTATCCTGTGGGTACAAACCAGGGGCTTTACTGTTTGGCGGAGTCAATGAAGGGAAATTAAGGTGCCTTCGGAATCGAACCGAGGCAAAGGTCGTTAGGACTTTCTCGAAGAATGTTGGCCTGCCGAAGATTGAGGCGGACCTCTACAGGTACTGGCGACAGCATATCGCCGGTAGCCTGTTTTATGCTAATTTTAAGGTAAAACTCTTAACTTTTTATTATTTTAATTAAGATGTTTTCTGACAAAAGTTGTTTTGGCAGATTATCTTACTAAGTAATGTGCTGAGGATGCAACAAGATCTCGAAGACGAGAAAAACGAAGCTACAATTAAAGATCTAGAAGATAAAGTCAAAGATCACGAAGCTGCTTTGGAGAAAAAGGACTTCGTCATCCAAGATCTAGAAAATACAGTCAAAGAACACGAAGCAGCTTTGGAGAAAAAAGACTTCGTCATCCACTCTATGGAGGGTTCGCTGTCAGAAGCTCAAGCCGAAATTGACAGATTAAACAACGAATTACTCAGAAAATCAGAAACATCTGAGCAAGAAAAGAAGAATCTTGAAACAAATCTCAAAACCGAAATTCAGAAGAGTTCAAATTTGTAGAAATCACTGAAGGAGCTTCAGGATAAATGTTTAGACTTCGGCAACCGATGCGTACAGCGGCTGAAGAATGTCTTTCACTCAGTTGGAGCTAGCTCTGATAAGTTTGCACCTTCAGTTGAAAACCTGCCAAGCACCTTTGAATATATTGAGGGCGAAGTTGATGCGCTCGACGAAGTTATCGCTGGGCATGCCGATTTCTACGCCCTGTTAGCTTCTCGGGGCACAGCTACTGCTTTCCTCAAGAGTGGCTGCACGCACGGGAAAATTGTTAATAAGCCAAACTTCAGTTTGTCACTAGCAGATTTGATTGACATCCCCAGCCTAGCTCGAAGCATAGGAAACAGGTTTATGACTCAAATTTGGATGAACGGCGGGCGAAAAATGGCTGGTGACGAAGCTCGAAGCCACCTAAAGCCAGTGAGAAACTTATACTTGTTACTTTTACCTTCTCCTTGAACTCTGCACTTTTCTCATTTTGTTTTAATATGTACAGGATGATGAGGCTAAAGAATGACGAGCTGAAACCTTGACAAATGTTCCGAAGGATTTTACTGCAGAAGACTCTAGAGAAAATTTTGTAATTTGATTGTAAAGAAATTTATGTAAATTTGTGCATACCTCGTAATATATTTTTACCCCTTTGTCCGTGTATGAACTGCTTTGCTATGGACGAAATTTTCTTTTTGAGCCGAAGGCGAAAAACACCTTCCCTTCTTTTCGTACACAACGAAGCATGAAAATTTCTTCTTTCTGTTTTTCCCGAAGCTCTATCCTTATAGCCGAATCATCTGCCTTCTCTACATGACATGATGATAATGATCCTATACATGTCTAAATAAATGTTTATGAATGCAACTGTCATGATGTAATGTATCGTGCAAATGGATGTCCAAACACATATTCGAAGCCATAATCAAAACCTTCATTTCCTTGGGAATGACTCAAATCTTCTTTGCCGCTTATTTTTCGGCTTCACCGTTTGTCTTTCGGTGTATCAGCGCTGACTTTTCGCTGTAAGCCTCCCTTAGAAGCTTCTTCGCCTTTTACTTCGGCGGAATCAGCGTTTATTTTTCGCTGTAAGCCTCCCTTAGGAGCTTCTTCGCCTTTTACTTCGGCGGAATCAGCGTTTATTTTTCGCTGTAAGCTTCCCTTAGGAGCTTCTTCGCCTTTTACTTCGGTGGAATCAGCGTTTATTTTTCGCTATAAGCTCTGCATTCCCTTAGGAACAACTTTTGAGCTTCTTCCTGTTTTCTTTTCTTTTTTGTTTGCACTCGATGGTGCGTTCTCAGCTTTTACATTTACATCTTTGGGGGATAATGCTCTTATAGAGCTTAAATAAGGAAAACGAGAAATTACATGCTACGGCCCCATTAAAAACCTTTCTCCCCCTTTGGAAAGGAAAAGGGTGCCATAAGAAAAAATAGAAAAAATTACATCAAGCTAGACATAATATCGCCGAAGCTCATCCGCATTCCATGATCTAGGAATGTCGTTGCCATCCATATCCTTCAATTTGTAGGAACCGGGTCTTGACGAAGATACTACCAGAAAAGGTCCTTCCCACATCAGCTGTAGCTTGCCTACTGTGTCTGGGTTGGCCACTCTCCGAAGCACCAAATGTCCTGGCTTAATATTCTTTAGCCGAACCTTTCTATCACGCCATTTTATTGTTTCGGCTTGATATTTATTGATGTTTTCCATAGCCTGAAGCCTGATCCCTTCTATAGCATCTTTGTCCACAGAGTAATCAGCTTTGTCTTCTGCCGAAGCCACTGTTCTTATTGATCCTGCTTTTGCTTCTTTCGGAGTTATTGCTTCGTCACCGAATAATAACTTGAATGGTGTAAAGCCTATTGACCTTGATGCCGTTGTATTGTGGCTCCACACCACTTTAATTAATTCATCTGCCATTTTCCTCTGGGTTGATTGAAGATTAACTTCATTATTCCTGTCATTATGATGCCATTAGCTCTTTCGACAAGTCCATTTGACTCTGGATGCCGAACTGATGCAAAATAAACCTTCATGCCAATTTGTCCACAGAACTCTCTGAAAGCTTCGGAATCAAACTGCGTTCCGTTGTCCACAGTAATGGCCTTCGGCACTCCGAAGCGACAAACAATATTTTGCCAGAAAAACTTTTGAACAGTAACCGAAGTTATTGTGGCTAAAGGCTTTGCCTCAATCCATTTAGAAAAATATTCAACTGCCACTACAACATATCTTAAATTCCCTTGTGCTGGTGGAAGTGGGCCTAGCAAATCAAGGCCCCATCTTTGCAATGGCCAAGTGGGCTGTATTAATTGAGTTAGAAACGAAGGTTGTTTTTGATCTCTTGCACATTTTTGACAACCTTCGCATTTTTGGACTAACTCTGCTACATCTGAAGCTGCCTTCGGCCAATAGAATCCTTGACGAAAAACTTTTCCCAATAAAGGCCTGGATCCGATGTGAGATCCAAACATGTCTGCATGTATTTCTTTCATCAGCTCTATACCTTCGGTTCTGGATAAACATTTGAGCAATGGAGAACAGACTCCACGCTTGTATAACTCCCCTTCTATTATTACATATGGACGGGCTCTTGCCACTATTCTCTTTTGATAAGCTTCGTCATTTGAAAGGAAATTGCCCTGGAGAAAAGACATGATCTCAGTTCTCCAATCTTCGCCACCGGGTTCTCTAGAGGACATGGTTACTGGAGTGACTTGGCCGTCCATCTTGCCACCGGGTTGGACAGTCGAGTGGGACCCTACCTCGGCTGAGGAGGAGCATGAGGAGTGATGGGACAGGCTTCCCCATCTCTCCATTTATTTATCGCTAGTTTCATTCCGCTGCATTCCAAACAATGATCACTACTTTTGCTAAACTCTGATGATGTTGTAAAAAATTTAATACTCCTTAATGTATGGTTTTATGCTTTATTGTATTTGCTCTGTGCCTCACCATCGAGTGAGTACGTGGTACTTGATCCTGTTAGTGGCCTCATCGGACTAGATCCGAGGGACTGATGTCTTATTCCTATTTAAGTGTGGTCTAGCCTTTAAGGTGGGACTTAGACACTTAAGTTGGAATAATTCGAGCGGTTCCGCCACAATGAGATAATAACATGATGTTCAAAATTATGAATTGGGATAACAATGGCGACAATCTCTGTTTTCAGATGGCAGCTAGGCAGCGTCGCGGGCATAACGAGCAAGTTCCCCCGCCACCTCCTCTAGCTCCCATGGTGCAGGAGCTGATGGCTCAGCAGAACGAAATTCTACGACAGCTTTTGCAGCGCCAGCCCCACCCTCAATAGTATGGTGGAGGCCAGCCACAGCGACCTCCGGTAGTAGCAACCTACCAGGAGTTCCTAAGTACGCAGCCGCCCTTGTTCACCAAGGCAGAGGATCCATTAGATGCTGACGTGTGGTTACGCGTCGTGGAGTCCAAGTTTCCCCTCCTCACGGGAGACTGCCCTGATGATACTAAGGCTTGCTTCGCCACGCAGCAGCTTCGCGGACCTGCTCGGACATGGTGGGACCATTTCCGTGCTATGCTACCTGCTGGTCATGAAGTTTCTTGGGGGGATTCAAGACTACTTTCAGAGGGCACCACATCCCAGCTAGAATTCTTGATCGCAAGCTGAATGAGTTTCTGGCACTCAATCAAGGAACCTGCACGGTATTGTAGTATGCTCAGGCCTTCAACGACCTATGCCAGTACGCAGGTTATCATGCTGATTCCGATGAGAAGAAGAGAGACCGCTTCCGCAGGGGTCTCAACACCAAGTTGCGTGAGCGTCTCAACACTGTTCAGGCCAATAGCTTCAATGAGTTGGTCAACTTGGCCATCTCCCAGGAGGATTGTATTGTAGCTCACCGGGTAGAGAAGAAGAGAAAGGCACCAATGGCAGCACCCTCCGCTTAGACCTAGAGGTTCAGGATTGTTTCCCATAATCAGAGTAGGGGATTTCAGCAGCTGGCAGACAGATGGGTGATCAGGCCACCTCAGCAGCAGCCAGCACCCACTCGTTTTCTAGCTCCCGCTCCAAGAAACAATTAACCTCCGCCGCAGCAGTAGTTCCACTAGGGAAATGGGAACAAGTGCTTCACTTGTGGAAATGTGGGCCACTATGCCAAGAATTGCCAATGAAATCAGCAGAGGCAGATGCCAGCACCAAATCAAGACAAGGGAAGAAAGCAGAAGGTGCAAGTCAGGCAAGGGAAGCTCAACTTCACTACTCTGGAGGAGTTACTTGAGGGAGCCCCCATCATGACTGGTATCTTTTCAGTTTATAATCAACCTACATTAATTCTGTTTGATTCTAGTGCATCTCATAGTTTCATTAGCCAAAAGTTCAGTGCTAAATGTCAACTGCCTTTCTATCATAGAAAAGGGTCATTCATGATAGCCACACCTAGGGTTAAAATTGCAACCAACCAATTAAACCAAAGTGTGCCTCCTCAACTGGAAAGCCACATTATCAAAACCACCCTCCATGTTTTGGGTTTGGAGAATGTGGATATTATTCTGGGAGCCAATTGGATGACCCGACACCAAGTAGTGCTTGATGTAGCCAACCGCATCGTTGAAATCAATTCCTCAATCTGTGGGAGTTTCACCTTGTTTCTGCCTAGTCAAGATTCTACTCAGTCATGTGCTTTTGCTATGATGGAGTTACCCCTGAAGAAGATTCCAGTGGTCTGTGATTATGCGGATGTTTTCTCGGATGAATTACTAGAATGCCACCAGACCGAGATATCGAATTCGCCATCGAGTTGCAACCAGGAATGACACCTATTTCTAAGAGGCCTTACAGGATGCCACCCACTCAGTTGGCAGAATTGAAGAAGCAATTGTAAGAATTGCTGGACAAAGGTTTTATCCACCCAAGTACTTCACCTTGGGGATGTCCAGCCTTGTTTGTGAAGATGAAAGATGAAAGCTTAAGGCTATGCATAGATTACCGCCCACTTAATGCGGTGACTATCAAGAACAAGTATCCTTTGCCTCGTATTGATGTTCTTTTCGATTAGTTGATCGGGGCCAAAGTGTTTTCTAAGATAGACCTTCGCTCCGGCTATCATCAGATCAAGATATGAGCAAGTGATATTCTGAAAACTGCCTTCTCAACCAGATATGGGCTATATGAATTTTTGGTGATGTCATTTGGGCTGACTAATGCACCAGCATATTTCATGTATCTGATGAATTATGTTTTCATGCCTGAACTAGACAAGTTCGTAGTGGTTTTCATTGATTATATCTTGGTGTACTCAAGGAATGAAGAAGAGCATGTCGGTCATTTGCATGTAGTACTTCAACGTCTGCGAGAGCAATGTCTTTATGCCAAATTGTCAAAATGTGATTTTTGGCTAAAGGAAATCAAATTCTTGGGTCGCACTATCTCTCAGGTAGGATAGCTGTTGATTCTGATAAGGTGCAAGAGGTGATGAACTGGAAGCCACCAATGACTGTCTGTCAAATTTGAAGTTTTCAGGGATTGGCTAGTTATTATCGAAGATTCATTCTGGATTTCTCTCGAATTGCGAAGCCCATATCTAAATTGTTGAAGAAAGAAGCCAAGTTTGTTTGTGGTCAGAAGTGCGAAGATGCCTTCCATTCATTGAGGCAACATCTGACCATAACACCAGTGTTAGCGCAACCCGACAGCAGTAAGCCCTTTGATGTGTACTATGATGCCTCTGACACTGGACTGGGTTGTGTCTTGATGCAAGACAACTGAGTCATCGCTTATGCATCAAGAGCACTCAGGCCTCATGAGCAAAATTATCCCACTCATGACTTGGAGTTAGCAGCCGTAGTCCATGCATTGAAAATGTGGAGACACTATTTGATGGGAACCCACTGCAATATCTTCACAGATCATAAGAGCATTAAGTACATCTTTACTCAGGACGATCTCAACATGAGGCAGAGAAGATGGCTAGAGCTGATCAAGGACTATGACCTCGAGGTACATTATCACCCAGGGAAAGCTAATGTGGTAGCAGATGCCTTGAGTCGGTAATCACATTGCAACTGTGTTATGATGGATTCTCGCATCAACACCCTATGTGATGAGTTGAGCAAAATGAAGATTGAAGTGATTCCTTCTAGTGCTTTGTCTCACATTTCCGTTGAGCCAACTTTGCAAGACTAGATCATCATGGCCCAACTCAGTGACAAGGGAGTGCAAATCATTAAAGAGAACCTCCGTCAGAAGACCAAGAAATATAAATGTTTCCGCCAAGATGGAACGGGTATATTATGGTTTGGAAGTAGATTGGTGGTTCCTAAAAATAAGGATCTCAAGAAGAAAATCTTGGATGAGGCCCATCTCTCTAAATTCTCCATGCATCCAGGAAGTACCAAAATGTACCCTGATCTGAAGCCCTTGTATTGGTGGACCAGAATGAAGAGGGAGATAGCCCAATATGTTCAGAATGTGACACCTGTCAGAGGATAAAGGCAAGCCACTTGAAATCAGCTAGAGCTTTGCAACCCCTATCTATACCTTCATGGAAATGGGATGACATCAACATGGATTTTATTGTGGGTTTGCCCAACACCTCTCGTCATTATGATTCAATTTGGTTTATTGTGGACCGATTAACAGAAGTGGCACATTTTCTTCCAGTGCACACCACTAATAAGGCTCAGAAGTATGCAGAGCTGTACATTGACCGAATCGTGTGTTTGCACGGATTGTCCCGGACCATTGTCTCTGATCGAGGAGCCCAATTTGTTGCCAGATTTTGGGAACAACTGCAAGAGTCTTTGGGAACCAAGCTAATAAGAAGTTCAGCTTACCACCCACAAACTAATGGTCAGACCAACAGGGTAAATCAAATCCTGGATGATATGCCGAGGGCTTGTGCGATCGATTATGGCAAGAACTGGGATAAGCAACTCTCTTTAGCAGAGTTTGCTTATAACAACAATTATCAATCCAGCCTAAAGATGGCACCCTTCGAAGCCTTATATGGAAGAAGGTGTCGAACACCCCTCAATTGGTCTCAGCCTGGAGAAAGAGAAGTTTTCGGACCTGACTTAGTGACTGAAGCCGAAAGGAAGGTCAAACTAATCAGGAAGAATCTAGAAGCTGCTCAAGCCAGGCAAAAGAGTTACCATAATAAGAGAAGGAAACCTCTCCAGTTCGAGGTGGGAGGTTTCATATATTTGAAGGTATCACCCACCAAGGGAGTGCAGAGGTTTGGGATTAAAGGCAAGTTAGCCCCTCATTACATTGGACCTTATGAGATCATAGAAGCATGTGGATCTGTGGCATATAAATTGAAGTTAACTCCAAAAATGTCTGCCGTCCACAATGTATTCCATGTATCTCAACTGAAGAAGTGTGTTCGATTACCGTCTGAGATCATAGCAGAACCAGAATTGGAGATAGAACCATATCTATCGTACCAAGAGTACCCTTCAAAGGTTCTGGATTGTAAAGAAAGATCAACTCGAGCTAAATTGATCAAAATGTATAAGATCCAATGGAGTAATCACTCACAAGAAGAGGCTACTTGGGAGATTGAGGAATTTCTGCGTTCCAACTTCCACGGTTGTCTACCTAAGGAAATTGGTACGTAATCATGCCCAACCCCTCCCCCTGCCCTTTGAATCAAAACATAAGAAAAATGATCTTAAAATAGAAAGAGTTAATTATAAGACTAAAGTTAAAAGGACTTCCTTCTGAAGTTGCAAAGAGGATGACGTTCAAAGAGCAGTTTGCCTTAATAAATAAAGCACCCACTTCAAGCAAGCCTTAACCCTCACTTCACCCCGAGAGGACTCCGACCCAAATCTCGAGACGAGATTCCTGTAAGGGGGGAAGGCTGTGACACCCCAGTGTCACCTAGGGTTTCTTCTCGGTACTAACTCAAGGACCATTATGACATGTGAACCAAATAGAAGGATGAACCCCAAATAAGTTAAGAACAAGGTTTAAGAAAGTCTTTTTCATCTTAAGAAATTCTCTTTAATAATGCCATGCACCTCAAGGTAAGGAGAACTCTCAAACCCTAAATAATTTTTAGTGGGCCATTTAAACACATAAAGGGAAATTGAGGAAAGACTTAGGACAAACACAAAAATTTGCTATGGATCAAATAACAATGTTTTGATGCACTAAATAACCAACAAAATATAGTAAGAAAGTTTGGCCATTTAGATTTCCCAAAATCCCCAAATCAGCCCTTGAATCAAGGCCCTATGGGCAAATTCAGAATTCAGAATTCTGAATTTTAGAACCCTTTAACAAGTTCAAATGTGTTCCCAGTTTTCCAAAACTCGAAACCAAAAAGTCCAAATATCAATGTGGCGCCAAATTTCCTTGAACATGCTCTGGTAAAATTTGAACTCAAACAAATACTGTTTGACATGATTTTGGCGCAGTTTGTCCTCGGGACTCGACTATCTGACACTGGCAACTTGGTGATGCTACAACTCTCTGTCCCTAGCCTAAAACCACGCAAAATCCACACACAAACGACAAAGCACAGTCAGGGGAGCAAATCCTTCACAGCGATCTTGCCCAAATTCACGAAGATTTGCGCCCAATCGGCGTTAGAACTCGGGCAGAAGCAACGGTTCCACGTGTTCGACCGTGGCTCACACGCCCGGTTCATGCCAGTTCACGCACTCATGACCAGCAGTGCACGCCTGCACGCACTCACCGGTTAACGATAAAAAATTGTTAAAAATATCCATAAGATATAAGGAAGAGAATCAGTAGAACATTAAAAATGGGTTAACCATTCAGTAATCAACTGACCCTAAGTTGCTAAGTGTACCACAAAAATCTTCAGTAGTAAGAATAAGCTCTATCTTATTCAATTCATCATATTCCCATCAAATCTTAATTGCTAAATTACATGTCATGCCATGCATATATCTTACTCATTGCATTCATTAGATTGCAATCTCGCTGACGGAGAGTACGTACTCATCCCTGAGCAAGGAGCTGTCCACGAGGAAGACCAGGAGCAAGCTCTCGAGACTGCCATCGAGGATCTCCCCGTAGCCCCAGCAATTGAAGGCAAGCCCCAGTTTTATGCATAATCATTTATATATGCTACTTTACCACACTTAATATTTGTAGGCTTATAATGTGCACTTAAGTGTAGGAGTTGCTTGAAACCCTTAGTTGCATGAATTCAGGATTCCTTTTTGAGATGGATACTAGTATGCTAGGTCGAGTAGCTGCTTTGCTAAATCAGGATCTTGGTAGAAGTCGAGTGATTTTTCTAGCACTCGCGCAAGGTCAGGTATTGATTGTATTCATCTTGATAACGAGATCTATGATAGTCTATGGACTTGGATCCAGGGAGGATGCCTTATCCATTAGACGGGAAAATGAATTAAGGATTAATGTGTGGATACCTAAGTCAAGCGTTTGATTGTACTAAGCACATGTCGGGAAATATGGTAACCGGTAAACCTAGTACCTGAGTGAAGCCGCGGACTTTACCCCTCACGCGACTTGAGCCTGGGTCTCCCATGCTAGCTATGGTGGGTACAAGTGCGGTCACTGCACGACGGCAGCCGGGGTCACTGGAGCATTGTATGCCAAGGCGGTGAGGCCTGGCCGCGAACGGGGAATCGATGGGGACGGTTGACATGTGTGGGGACGGAGTGCCCTTACATGTCGTGTGTTTAGGTTTACTTGCAAGGTTTAAAACTCGATTCGAATCGTCTGCTTCTCGCAGCTAATGAGACTGCTTGACCCCTTGTACTACATCGAGTAAGAAGTGAAATGAGGTTCTACATGAGACAACTTGTTGATTGTATTAAATGATTGTTACCATGTATGCTTAGAAAGAGCAAACTTAGCTAAAATAATGTTACTAGAATTGGGAAAGCTAAAAGTTGACCTTAGATACGGCTAGTGCTTTGGCAAACCAAACCCCTTAGCCAAACAACTGAATGGTCTACAGGTAGAGTAGATTCCTCACACCGGGTAAGTCTAGTTGGGTATTAGTATACTCAGCCTTGCTTGTGGCATAATTTTTGCAGGTACCCTTCAGGATATGGTTGATGGTGTGACTTGGCCTACCACCCTGCCACCGGGTTGGACGGTCGAGTGGGATGCTACTCTGGCAGGAGAGGAGCAAGAGGAGTAGTGGCTAGGCCTTGCCCTATTCCTCACTTTCAACTATATCGATTATCCGCTGCAATTTATTTTGTGAACTTATATCAGCTACTTGAAAAACTCCGATTTATGTAATAACTCTAGTACTTTAATTTGAGGTTTTCCTATTTTATTGTATTTCTTTTGTGACTCGCCTTCGAGTGAGTTTGTGGTATTTGATCCTGGTTAAGTGGCTTTATCAGACTAAATCTAAGGGACTGGCGGGTTATTCCGATTTAAGTGTGTTACGGCCCCTGAGGTATGACTTAGGCACTTAAGCTGGAATAATTCGGGCGGTTCTGCCACAGAATCAAGGCGTTGCACTCTTCCGCCTAATCCGTGAGGATGCTTGGCTGTGATATTTCTTGGATGAAGATTCCGGGTGGAGCCTGGGCCCGACTGGATCCTAGTTTCGACAACGCATCAACTGCAGCATTGCGATCTCTTTCCACGTGATGGAACTCCAACCCCTCGAATTTGTCTTCCAGTTTTCGCACAGCTGCACAGTACATGCCCATTGAATCAGTTGAGTAGTTCCAATCCTTGTTTATCTGGCTTATGACTTCCAACGAGTCGCCATATACCATCAGCCTCTTGATGCCGAGTGATACTACAATGCTCAGCCCATGGACAAGTGCTTCGTATTCTGCCGCATTGTTTGATGCAGGAAACAGCAGCTGGAGTGCATACTTGAGTTGTTCACCTCCAGGAGCAATAAAGAGAATCCCTGCACCTGCTCCTTGTAGCTTTAGTGAGCCATCGAAGTACATTCTCCACACCTCAGTAACTTCCAGGCTATCCAAGACCTGGTGCTCAGTCCATTCTGATACGAAGTCGACCAGCACCTGAGTCTTTATCGCCGTGCGGGGCCAGAACTCTATGACGTGAGCTCCCAGCTCGCATGCCCATTTGGCTATTCTTCCAATAGCTTCTTTGTTGTGGAGAATGTCCCTTATCGGAAATCCTGTGTCTACTATGAGTTTGTGGTCGTCAAAGTAGTGTTGGAGCTTGCGAGCGGTTAGAAATACCACATACAACAGCTTCTGGACTTGAGGATACCTTATCTTTGAGGGCCCGATGACTTTGCTGATGATGTAAACTGGATGCTGCACTGGGTATGCGTGTCCTTCCTCTGCTCGCTCGACTACTAACGCGGTGCTTACCAAGTGAGTCGTGCAGGAGATGTACAGGAGCAGATCTTCTGCCGGCTGAACGGGTGTAGCTCGGTGCGGCGGCTTGAGTACTGGTGGTGCGCTCAAGAACTTCTTTAGTGCCTCTAGAGATTCCTGTGCCTCTGTGGTCCACTAAACTTGTCCACCTTCTTGAGCAACTTGTAAAATGGCATCCCTTTCTCGCCTAGTCTTGATATGAACCTGTTCAGGGCTGCCATGCATCTAGTAAGCCTTTGCACCTTTTTCTTTGATCGTGGCGCTTCCATTCTCATGATCGCCTAGATCTTTTCTGGATTAGCTTCAATTCCTTGGTGGCTGACAATGAATCCGATACTCCGAAGACACACTTTTCTGGGTTCAGTTTCCACCATTAGCGCCTCAGGATGTTGAAAACCAATTGCAAATCTTCGATGAAGTTTTCTAAGTTTTCTGTCTTGATCACCACATCATCGATATAGGCTTCCACCCGCTTGCCCCAATGATTGGCTAAGCATGTCCGGATGGCTCTTTGGTAAGTTACTCCAGTGTTCTTGAGGCCGAACGGCATGGAGGAATAGCAGAAAGCTCCAAACAGGGTGATGAAAGCAGTCTTCTCCTCATCTTCTTTTACCAAGCTGGTCTGATGGTATCCGGAATAGCAGTCTAGGAAGGAGAGCATATAACAGCCAGTAGTCGAGTCAACTACCCGATGTATTCTAGGGAGCCCAAAGGGATCCTTCGGACAATGCTTGTTGAGATCAGTATAGTCAACGCACATGCGCCAATCCACTTTATTCTTTTTGAGTACAAGAACAGAATTCGCTAGCCACTCGGGGTGCAGTACTTCCCTATTGAATCATGCAGATACTATGCGGGCTAACTCGTCGTGAATAGCTTCACTTTTGTTAGGCGTGAAACGACGCAGCTTCTGTCGAATCGGCCTTGCTTGAGGATAGACCTTCATATTGTGCTCAGCCAGTTCTCTCGGGACTCCCTGTAACACCCCTAGTGTTACTAGCACTAAAACTTGAGAATGACATCATATGCATTGACATTTCATTTTGTTTGTCACACCTAGAATGCATTCACTAGGTAAAATTTCAAAACATGTGTAATGTGGTGACTTGAAGTGTGCTTAACCCTAGGGTAGGGTACTTAACCCTAGGATTAGGGCATGTGGAGAATAGTAGGCCAAAGTGAGCAATGTCTCAAAAAGTCATTAGAAATACTCAAAAGAGATCAAGAGTGATGAAGTTGAGAGACACAAAAACCCTAGAGTGCCCAAAACCCTAAAAGAAACCCTAGAAAACCCTAAATGGTACCTTAGGTTGTGTGCTGGCCGCCGTACCCACTTGCTCTGCGGCCAGCCAAAATGATCCTCGCTAGAGTTGGCCGCTTGCCGCCCGTGTGCCACGTAATCAGTAGTGTTTCCATGTCGCCATAGGTCGTAATAGAAGGCATGTCTGTCCTCTGAGTCGTTGCTCCAGTGAATGCCACGGTAACTCGCGCCAGTGACCTCCCCCTCTCTCCGGCCGCCCGCGTGTCTTCCCCAAATTGGATGCCACCACTGATGGACTCTATAAATTGATGCCCCAGTGAGCTCCGTTAGGTTGTTACGAGCCTAGTGCACCAGCCCTCGCCTCCGATTAGCCACCATAGCTCGCGAATTTCAAACTTTCCCCAACTCAGTCGGAACGCCACCATGAGACATCTCGCTGTGGCCAGCCCTCTACAGGTTAGTTCGAGCTTCTCTGCTTGATGTTCTAGCACCCCTTAAGTCTCCTATTGCTCGTAGACCCGTTTGATTAAGCTAGACCTCCCTGAATCACCAAGAACACCTCGATTTCCCCTTGGGTTTCACTGTCATCCTGGGCAGAAAGGCTCCAGGCCGGAATTGTGCAATTGATGGTCAGCTTAGGGTCGCCAGGGGTAGGATTAGGTGTCGACCATGTTAGAGCATAGGTGGTTGTGCATCTCGGCTGGTACAAGTTTACCGGAGAGCGCGCTCACCGTCGTTCAACGTTGTGGACTTGGCGCTATGAAGAAACAGAAGTCGGAGGGTCTCTGTGCAAACGTCAGAGAGACAGTGAATAGTGGCTAGGGGTTCTTCACCGGTTATTTGAATGACCAAGGGCCTTTTCGTAAAGTTGACAGCGCGGTCGCGGGCACGCCCGAATTCTGTGTAGACCTGGGCCGATTGGGCTGGTTTCGGCCCAACACTGTTGATAGTTTCTCTTTTTCTTTTTCTGTTAAAGTTTGGGAACCTATAGAAAATTCTAGAAAAATGATAAAAATATAAGACCAATTTTACTATACTCCTAAATTCCCCTAGTATTTAATAAAACTAGTTCCAAGATTTTTAGTCCCAACCATGAATTAAGTAACATTTAAAGATGCCTAAGCCTAGTCTTTTAGAATTAAATTGGTAGCTCCAAAAATCATAAAACTTTTTGGATAAGCTTAATATGATAATTAAAGCCCTTGGGTAAAGTTTGGTATGTTTTGGACATTGTTTGATCCCAAACCCAAAACCCTAGCTTCCTAGGGTAAAACTGGCCTAACCCTAATAGGGCACTAACTCAGAAAACCCTAGTGACTTAGGAGTACCGTGAAGGAAAGTTATATTCAAGATATAACTTAATGTGTTCTAGCATAACTGCATATTCATAGCATTCCATGGGCATTTATGTATGTATATTGTGTAACACCCCTAGTGTTACTGGTACTAAAACTTGAGCATAACATCATGTGCATTGACATTTCATATGTTTGTTACACCTAGAGTGCATTCACTAGGTAAAAAGTTCAAACAAGTTGTTATGATGTGGCTTGAAAAGTGCTTGACCCTAGGGTAGGGTACTTAACCCTGAATTAAGGTTAATGAATGAAAGTGGAGCCAAAATGAGCAAAATCTCAAAGGACATTAGAAATGTTCACAAGATATCAAAGTTGATGGACTTTTGTGGCACCAAAACCCTAATGTGCCTAAAACCCTAAAAACAAACCCTAGAAACCCTAATTGAAACCCTAGGGGGTAGATGTAAATTTGATGCACTTTTGGACCAAAGTGCAAATACCAAAGTGATAGAACACCACAAATCATGTGTTTTTCACATTTGTAAATTTTCAAGTTAAATATTAGAATTTGGACTTAATTGCAAAAAGCACCCCATGAACTCTATGTGATTAAGTCTGAATTCAGTTTAATGGGGTCAACTTTGGAGCTCTATATCTCAAAATTCTCGAAGATTTTGCTCTAGATCAATATAGCAAACTTGTAGAGCTATGTAAAGAGAACAAAATTGATTAAGGGAGTAAGTCCTTGCACTACTTAAAAGTGGGAGAAAAATTTACCTGAAGTTGATCTGTCAGTCGAGTGTAGCTCTGAAACTGAACTGACAGTGAACCAGGACCAAGTTTGGGAGCTATTTTGAGTATGATCCAGTGAGTATTTAAGTGTGGTTGCTATAGCAAGATTAAAGCTGGATTATAGGGCAATAACTTTGTTACAGGAAGATTAGTAAGTTGTCACATGGAAAATGGAGAACAAGGCTCCTCAAATCGCGCTGTCAGAATAACTGAACATGATGCCCATGGTACAGTGCGCAAAAGATCTTCAGGTACATTACCCTTCAGCGCCGGTGACCCTCGCAGCGTGATCTGTGCCGTTGCTACGATTCGTGCTCTCTGGCAGGGAGATATTTGCGGCGGAGTAAAGATCTTGGCACTGGAGTGGCCTAGACTCGGTCACGGTTAAGCTCATCGTACCCACTTGGACTGCGGCTGGCCGGAATGATCTTCACTGGCGTTAGCCGCTTACCGATGGTGCGCCACGTGCCTAAGCGCAATACCACGTCTCAGTGAATCACCTTATCATGTCCGTTCATCGCCGGTAGCCATGCCACGGTGAAAGCCACAAATCACATGCGCTAGTGACCTCCCCTCTCTCCGGCCGGCAGCGCGCCTTCGCAAAATTAGATGCCACCACCGATGGAACCTATAAATTACCGCCCCAGTGAGCTCCGCTTGGTAATCACGCATCCAACGCACCTGCCTGTGTCTAGGATTGTCCACCAGAGAGCTCTAATTTAGAGTTTCCCCTAATTCAGTTCTCCGCGCCGCCGTGAGTGAGCTCGCCGTGGCCAGCCTTCTGCAGGTCCGTTCATGCCCTCCTCGCTCTCGTTTCAACACCCTTGTGTGCTATAGATGCTTATCGGCCCAGCCAATTGAACTAGCCCGTGTTGGATCACCGGGAACACCTCAGATTGTCCTCGGTGTGCGCCATCACCGTGGACAGAGAGTTTTTGAGCTAGAACTTCGCAATTTCTTGTGGGATTAATGTTATTAAGGGTGGAATTAGGTGTCGGCCACACTTGAGCACCGGTCATTGCGTTTTCCGGGCAGTATAGGCTCGTCAGAGCCACTTCTCCGCCGTCCGTGGTCGGGGATCTCGCCTTGCGAACAAATAGAAAGGGAAGAGCTGAAAGGGAAATGTGCCCTTGGGCCATTTCTAAGTATTTTGGTGATTGAGTGCCAACACAAGTGCTTTTATGCTAATCTATGCAAAGTGGTGGACAAAGTGCAAATCTTGTCAAAAGGTATGTTTCTAGACTTAGTACATTGTTTTATGGACTAATGTATTGTGTCTAAGTGCTAGAAACAGGAATGATTGAATTGGAAATGAGATGGCTTTGTTCAGCCAAGGTCTGCTCAGTCTGGGTGCACCGGACTGTCCGGTGGTGCACCGGACAGTGTCCGGTGCGTCAGGCTGGCTCTGGCGAACAGGCTGCTCTCGGGACTTCGACGGTGGTGTATGACTAAAATTCATCGGTCGGTCCGGTGGTGCACCGGACTGTCCGGTGGGCCACTCACAGGTGAACTCATCGCTCTCGGGAAACCATTAACGGCGTACGGCTAAAATTCACCGATCTGTTCGGTGGTGCACCGGACTGTCTGGTGAGTCAACAGTCAGTTGGGGCAACGGTCGGCCGAGGATTACGCGCGTGACGCGTGGGCGAGCCAACGGTCACATTGGTGCATCAGACTGTCCGGTGTGCACCGAACAATGTCCGGTGCGCCAACGGCTCTCAGACTCCAACGGTCGGCTTCGCCAAATAAGGAAGGATATCTGCACCGGACAGTGTCCGGTGGTGCACCGGACTGTCCGGTGCGCCAGTCGACAGAAGGCAAGGTCTGCCTTCCAGGATTGCTCTCAATGGCTCCTAGCTGCCTTGGGGCTATAAAAGGGACCCCTAGGCGCATGGAGGAGTACACCAAGCATTCCCTGAGCACTCTTGATCACTCACACTCCATTCTTGCGCACTTATTCGACATTCTAGTGATTTGAGCTCCGTTCTAGTGTGCTAGTCTTTTGAGCTCAAGTCTGGGTCTTGTGTGTGTATTTGCTGTGATCTTAGTGTCTTGTGTGAGTTGCTAATCCCTCCCTTACTCCGTGCTTCTTTGTGAACTTCAAGTGTAAGGGCGAGAGGCTCCAAGTTGTGGAGATTCCTCGCAAATGGGATTAAGAAAAGCAAGCAAAACACCGTGGTATTCAAGTGGGTCTTTGGACCGCTTGAGAGGGGTTATTGCAACCCTCGTCCGTTGGGACGCCACAACATGGAGTAGGCAAGCGTTGGTCTTGGCCGAACCACGGGATAGCCACCGTGCCAACTCTGTGATTGATATCTTGTGGTTATTGTGTTTTGTTGAGACTCCTCTCTAGCCACTTGGCGATTATTGTGCTAACGCTTAACCAAGTTTTTTTGTGGCTTAAGTTTCAAGTTTACAGGATCACCTATTCACCCCCCCCCTCTAGGTGCTCTCAATTGGTATCGGAGCCGTTCTCTTCACAAAGGACTAATCGCCCGAAGAGATGGATCCTAAGGTGAAGGGAATCGTGATCAACGACAAAGAGAAGGAGTCCTTCGTCAACGAGCCTAAGGATGATAAGCCTACCGACTCGGGCTCGAGCCATAGACGCAAAGATGGAAGGAAGAAGAAGACGAGACGCATAAAGGAGATCGTCTACTACGACGACAGTGATGAGTCCACTTCTTCCCATAAGGACAACGACGACCACGACTATGACAAACGAAAGACGGTTAACTCAAACTTTTCTTTCGATTATTCGCGTATTCCTCAAAGTTCAAATTCACATTTACTTTCCATTCCTCTCGGCAAGCCTCCACACTTTGATGGGAGGACTACGGATTTTGGAGTCACAAAATGCGTAGTCATTTGTTCTCTCTCCATCCAAGCATATGGGAGATTGTTGAGAATGGAATGAAGTTTGATAGCTCGGATAGTCCTATTTTTATTAATGAACAGATTCATAGAAATGCACAAGCTACTACTGTGTTGTTAGCCTCCTTGTGCAGGGACGAGTACCATAAGGTGAGCGGCTTAGACAATGCCAAGCACATCTGGGACACCCTCAAGATCTCTCGTGAGGGGAATGATGTCACCTTGCTCACCAAGATGGAGTTGGTAGAAGGCGAGCTCGGAAGATTTGCGATGATAAGGGGCGAGGAGCCAAACCAAACATACAACCGGCTCAAGACCCTTATCAACAAAATAAGGAGCTACGGAAGCACGCGATGGACGGACCACGACGTCGTCCGACTATTGCTAAGGTCTTTTACCGTTCTTGATCCTCATTTGGTGAATAATATTCGTGAGAATCCCAGGTACACCAAAATGTCGCCCGAAGAAGTCCTTGGAAAATTCGTAAGCGGGAGAATGATGATCAAGGAGGCAAGGTACGTGGACGACGCACTGAATGGTCCAATCAATGAGCCTCAACCCGTTGCTCTCAAGGCAACGAGAAGCAAGGAGGTGTTACCTAGCAAGGTGGCGCAAGTTGAGGCGGCAGGGCTCAATGATGAAGAGATGGCCCTCATCATCAAGCGCTTCAAGACGGCGCTTAAGGGTCGCAAGGGACAGCCAAGCAAGACCAAAGCCAAGGGGAAGCGCTCATGCTTCAAATGCGGTAAGATTGGTCATTTTATTGCTAACTGTCCTGATAATGAAAGTGACCAGGAACACGGGAGCAAGAGGGAAAAGAAGAAAAATTACAAGAAGGCCAAGGGCGAGGCACATCTAGGAAAGGAGTGGGATTTGGATTGCTCCTCCTCCGACTTCGACAATGAAGGACTCGCCGCCACTGCCTTCAACAAGTCATCCCTCTTCCCCAACGAGCGTCACACATGCCTCATGGCAAAGGAGAAGAAGGTATGTACTCGAGACAGTACTACTTATGATTCTTCTAGTGATGATGAGTCTAGCGATGAGGAAATAGATTACTCTAGCTTGTTCAAGGGATTGGATAGAAATAAAATTGATAAAATCAATGAATTGATTGATGCCTTGAATGAGAAGGATAGACTCCTAGAGAAACAAGAGGACCTTTTATATGAAGAGCATGATAAATTTGTTAGTGCACAAAATTCACTTGCTTTAGAAGTTAAACGAAATGAAATGCTTTCTAGTGAATTGTCTGCATGTCATGACTCTATCTCAAGCTTAAAGAGAATTAACAATGATTTAAATGCTAAATTAGAAGTAGCAAATAAATCTAACTCTTGTGTAGAACATGTCATGATTTGCACTAGGTGTAAAGATTTTGATATTGATGCTTGTAGTGAACACCTAGTTTCAATTTCCAAATTAAATGATGAATTGGCTAGTCTTAATACCCAACTTAAGACTAGCAAAAGTGAATTTGACAAACTAAAATTTGCAAGGGATGCCTACACAATCGGTAGACACCCCTCAATTAAGGATGGTCTTGGCTTCAAGAGGGAAGTCAAGAACTTAACAAGCCATAAGGCTCCCATCTCCGCCAAGGAGAAAGGGAAGGCCCCTATGGCTAGTAGTGTGCAAAAGAACCATGCCTTTATGTACCATGATAGGAGACAATCTAGAAATACTCATAGGAGTTGTAATGCGTATGATGCTTTTGATTCTCATACCATGTTTGCTTCTAGTTCTTCCTATGTGCATGATAGAAATGTTGGTAGGAGAAATGTTATTCATAAAATTCCTAGGAGAGTTAGTGAACCTTCTACAATATATCATGCTTGCAATGCCTCTTTTGCCATTTATAGAAAGAATAAGAAGGTGATTGCTAGGAAGTTAGGGGCAAGATGCAAGGGAGATAAAACTTGCATTTGGGTCCCTATGACAATTGTGACTAACCTTGTAGGACCCAACAAGAGTTGGGTACCTAAGACCCAAGCCTAAATTTGCCTTGCAGGTTTATGCATCCGGGGGTTCAAGCTGGATTATCGATAGCGGATGCACAAACCACATGACGGGGGAAAAGAGGATGTTCTCTTCCTACGTCAAGAACAAGGATTCCCAAGATTCAATAATATTCGGTGATGGGAACCAAGGCAAGGTAAAAGGGTTAGGTAAAATTGCTATTTCATCTGAGCACTCTATTTCTAATGTGTTTTTAGTTGAGTCGCTAGGATATAATTTGTTATCTGTTAGGCAACTATGCAAAATGGGATATAATTGTCTATTTACAAATGTAGATGTGTCTGTCTTTAGAAGATGTGATGGTTCACTAGCTTTTAAGGGTGTACTAGACGGCAAACTTTATTTGGTTGATTTTGCAAAAGAAGAGGCCGGTCTAGATGCATGCTTAATGGCTAAGACTTGCATGGGCTGGTTGTGGCATCGCCGCTTAGCACATGTGGGGATGAAGAACCTCCACAAGCTTCTAAAGGGAGAACACGTGATAGGTCTAACTAATGTACATTTCGAAAAAGATAGACCTTGTGCAGCTTGTCAAGCAGGGAAACAGGTGGGAGGCTCTCATCACACCAAAAATGTGATGACCACATCAAGACCCTTGGAGATGCTTCATATGGACCTCTTCGGACCCGTCGCCTATCTAAGTATAGGAGGAAGTAAGTATGGTCTTGTTATAGTTGATGATTTTTCCCGCTTCACTTGGGTATTCTTTTTGCAGGATAAATCTGAAACCCAAGGGACCCTCAAGCGCTTCCTCAGGAGAGCTCAAAATGAGTTTGAGCTCAAGGTGAAGAAGATAAGGAGCGATAACGGGTCCAAATTCAAGAATCTTCAAGTGGAGGAGTTCCTTGAGGAGGAGGGGATCAAGCACGAGTTCTTCGCTCCCTACACACCTCAGCAAAATGGTGTGGTAGAGAGGAAGAACAGGACGCTCATTGATATGGCGAGGACTATGCTTGGAGAGTTCAAGACCCCCGAGCGTTTTTGGTCGGAAGCCGTGAACACGGCTTGCCACGCCATCAACAAGGTCTATCTTCACCGCCTCCTCAAGAAGACTTCATATGAGCTGCTAACTGGTAACAAACCCAATGTGTCTTATTTTCGTGTATTTGGGAGCAAGTGTTATATTCTTGTGAAGAAAGGTAGAACTTCTAAATTTGCTCCCAAAGCTGTAGAAGGGTTTTTATTAGGTTATGATTCAAATACAAAGGCGTATAGGGTCTTCAACAAATCATTGGGTTTGGTTGAAGTCTCTAGCGACGTTGTATTTGATGAGACTAATGGCTCTCCAAGAGAGCAAGTTGTTGATCTTGATGATGTAGATGAAGAAGATGTTCCAACGGCCGCGATACGCACCATGGCAATTGGAGATGTGCGGCCTCAGGAACAATTGGAGCAAGATCAACCATCTTCCTCAACTGTGGTGCATCCCCCAACCCAAGATGACGAACAGGTACCTCAAGTGGAGGCGCATGATCAAGGGGGAGCACAGAATGTTCAAGTTGAAGAGGAAGAAGCACCTCATGCACCTCCAACCCAAGTTCGAGCGACGATCCAAAGGGATCATCCCGTCGACCAAATATTGGGTGATATTAGCAAGGGAGTAACTACTCGTTCAAAATTAGTTAATTTTTGTGAACATTACTCCTTTGTCTCTTCTATTGAGCCTTTCAGGGTAGAAGAGACCTTGCTAGATCCGGACTGGGTATTGGCCATGCAGGAGGAATTCAACAACTTCAAGCGCAATGAAGTTTGGACACTGGTGCCTCGTCCCAAGCAAAATGTTGTGGGAACCAAATGGGTGTTCCGCAACAAACAGGACGAGCATGGGGTGGTGACGAGGAACAAGGCTCGACTTGTGGCAAAAGGTTATGCCCAAGTTGCAGGTTTGGACTTTAAGGAGACGTTTGCTCCTGTGGCTAGGCTAGAATCAATTTGTATTTTGCTAGCATATGCCGCTCACCATTCTTTCAGGTTGTACCAAATGGATGTGAAGAGCACTTTCCTCAACGGGCCGATCAAGGAGGAGGTGTACGTGGAGCAACCCCCTGGCTTCGAGGATGAACGGTACCCCGACCACGTGTGTAAGCTCTCTAAGGCGCTCTATGGACTTAAGCAAGCCCCAAGAGCATGGTTTGAATGCCTTAGAGACTTTCTAATTGCTAATGCTTTCAAGGTTGGGAAAGCCGATCCAACTCTTTTTACTAAGACTTGCGATGGTGATCTTTTTGTGTGCCAAATATATGTCGATGACATAATATTTGGTTCTACTAACCAAAAGTCTTGTGAAGAGTTTAGCAGGGTGATGATGCAGAAATTTGAGATGTCGATGATGGACGAGTTGAACTACTTCCTTGGGTTCCAAGTGAAGCAACTCAAGGATGGCACCTTCATCTCCCAAACGAAATACACGCAAGACTTGCTAAAGCGGTTTGGGATGAAGGACGCCAAGCCCGCAAAGACGCCGATGGGAACCGACGGACACACCGACCTCAACAAAGGAGGTAAGTCCGTTGATCAAAAAGCATACCGGTCCATGATAGGTTCTTTGCTTTATTTATGTGCTAGTAGACCGGATATTATGCTTAGCGTATGCATGTGTGCTAGATTTCAATTCGATCCTAAGGAGTGTCACTTAGTGGCTGTGAAGCGAATTCTTCGATATTTAGTCGCTACGCCTTGCTTCGGGATCTAGTATCCAAAGGGGTCTAACTTTGACTTGATTGGATATTCAGATTCCAACTATGCTTGATGTAAGGTCGATAGGAAGAGTACATCGGGGACGTGCCAATTCTTAGGAAGGTCCCTTGTGTCGTGGAATTCTAGGAAACAAACTTCCGTTGCCCTATCCACCGCTGAGGCCGAGTACGTTGCCGTAGGACAGTGTTGTGCGCAACTACTTTAGATGAGGCAAACCCTCTAGGACTTTGGCTACAATCTGAGCAAAGTCCCACTCCTATGTGACAATGAGAGTGCTATCCGAATAGCGGAAAATCCTGTTGAGCACAGCCGCACAAAGCAGATTGACATCCGGCATCACTTTTTGAGAGACCACCAGCAAAAGGGAGATATCGAAGTGTTTCATGTTAGCACCGAGAACCAGCTAGCCGATATCTTCACTAAGCCTTTAGATGAAAAGACCTTTTGCAGGCTGTGTAGTGAGCTAAATATCCTAGATTCGCGGAACTTGGATTGATTTATAGCATACATGTGATTATGCCTTTATCATGTTCCTTATGCATTTTATTGCTTACTATGGTGCTCAAGTTGTACAATCACTTCCCGGACCTCACAAGTCCTTGTGCAAGTGATGCACATATTTAGGGGGAGTTGTGCTACAACTTGACCCTTTGAGACTAACCGTTTGCTTGAGTTTGCTTGTTTTAGTCTCAAAGGAGGTTTGAAAGGGAAAAGGTGGACTTGGACCATGAAAGACTTCCACTACACTCCGATGAGAGGGTAACTTATTCCAAGTTCATATCATTGCCTTTGTATTCTTATCTGAAGATTTTGGTGAGGCAATGGGGTTAAAGGGCCAAGATTGATCCCGTTTTGGTGCTTGATGCCAAAGGGGGAGAAAATAAAGGCCAAAGCAATAGATGGATCAGCTACCACTTGAGAAATTTTGAAAATAGTAGATTAGAGCTTTTGGTTTGTCAAAACTCTTTTATTGTCTCTTTTGTCAAAAGTTGGCCTCTTGTCGGGAGAAGTGTTGATTATGGGAAAAAGGGGGAGTTTTTGAAATCCTTGCTCAATTTCCTTTGGAATACCTCTCTTTATGTCTCTACAAGTGGATTTGACTTAGAGATAGGAATTTGAGTTTGATTTGCAAAAACAAACCAAGTGGTGGCAAAAAGTGATCCATATATATGCCAAAATTGATTCAAAACAACTTTTGGTTTTCATTTGCATTGATATTGCACTTGTTCTAGTTGCTTTATGTTGTGTTGGCATAAATCACCAAAAAGGGGGAGATTGAAAGGGAAATGTGCCCTTGGGCCATTTCTAAGTATTTTGGTGATTGAGTGCCAACACAAGTGCTTTTATGCTAATCTATGCAAAGTGGTGGACAAAGTGCAAATCTTTTCAAAAGGTATGTTTCTAGACTTAGTACATTGTTTTATGGACTAATGTATTGTGTCTAAGTGCTAGAAACAGGAAAGATTGAATTGGAAATGAGATGGCTTTGTTCAGCCAAGGTCTGCTCAGTCTGGGTGCACCGGACTGTCCGGTGGTGCACCGGACAGTGTCCTGTGCGTCAGGCTGGCTCTGGCGAACAGGCTGCTCTCGGGACTTCGACGGCGGTGTACGACTAAAATTCACCGATCGGTCCAGTGGTGCACCGGACTGTCCGGTGGGCCACTCACAGGCGAACTCATCGCTCTCGGGAAACCATTAACGGCGTACGGCTAAAATTCACCGGTCTGTCCGATGGTGCACCGGACTGTCCCGTGAGTCAACAGTCAGCTGGGGCAACGGTCGGCCGAGGATTACGCGCGTGACGCGTGGGCGAGCCAACGGTCACATTGGTGCATCGAACTGTCCGGTGTGCACCGGACAATGTCCGGTGTGCCAACGTCTCTCAGACTCCAACGATCGGCTTCAACCAAATAAGGAAGGATATCTGTACCGGACAGTGTCCGGTGGTGCACCGGACTGTCCGGTGCGCCAGTCGACAGAAGGCAAGATCTGCCTTCCAGGATTGCTCTCAACGGCTCCTAGCTGCCTTGGGGCTATAAAAGGGACCCCTAGGCGCATGGAGGAGTACACCAAGCATTCCCTGAGCACTCTTGATCACTCACACTCCATTCTTGCGCACTTATTCGACATTCTAGTGATTTGAGCTCCGTTCTAGTGTGCTAGTCTTTTGAGCTTAAGTCTGGGTCTTGTGTGTGTGTATTTGCTGTGATCTTAGTGTCTTGTGTGAGTTGCTAATCCCTCCCTTACTCCGTGCTTCTTTGTGAACTTCAAGTGTAAGGGTGAGAGGCTCCAATTTGTGGAGATTCCTCGCAAACGGGATTAAGAAAAGCAAGCAAAACACCGTGGTATTCAAGTGGGTCTTTGGACCGCTTGAGAGGGGTCGATTGCAACCCTCGTCCGTTGGGACGCCACAGCGTGGAGTAGGCAAGCGTTGGTCTTGGCCGAACCACGGGATAACCACCGTGCCAACTCTGTGATTGATATCTTGTGGTTATTGTGTTTTGTTGAGACTCCTCTCTAGCCACTTGGCGATTATTGTGCTAACGCTTAACCAAGTTTTTTGTGGCTTAAGTTTCAAGTTTACAGGATCACCTATTCACCCCCCCCCCTCTAGGTGCTCTCAAGAGCCTAACTACGAATGTTAGTGACACATAGGAATAGTGCGCATGATTCTTTACAGGTTATTTAAAAGATCAGGGTCCTCTGCGCAAAGTAAACCGCGCGGGTGCGTGCGGACGTATTTCACTGGTCATGGGCCGACTTGGGCTGATTTCAGCCGGATACTATTTATCATTTTCGCTTTTTCTTTTGCTGCTAGAATTGGGAAATTCATAGAAAATTCTAGATAAATGCTAAAAATATGGGACCAATTTTGCTAGACTCCTAAATTCCTATAGTATTTAATAAAAATAGTTCCCAGAATTTTAGTCCAAACCATGAATTTTTTAGTAATTAAGAAGGCCAAAACCTAGACTTTTGGAATTTTAGAAATTATTTAATGACTCCAAAAATCATAAACTTTTTGGATAAGCTTACTTTGATAATTAGAACCCATGGGTGAAGTTTGAGATGTGTTGGACATTGTTTGATTCCCAAACCCAAAACCCTAGCCCCTTTGGGTAAAACTGTCTAACCCTACAAGGTGTTGACCTAGAAGACCCTAGTTTCCCTGGTGCTCCGTGAAGGAAAATTGTATTCAAGATACCACTTGATGTATCTCTATTATAATTTCATATTCATAGCATCATATGAGCATTCATGGTTATATATGGTTATGTATAGAAAATGAGGAAGAAATAACTGTTGAAGAAGAGGAGACTACACCATCAACTGAAAATCCACCTGCTGGGAACTGTTTTTATTTTGATATCTGTGGAACAGAGCCCGACTCCCCTACAACACAAGGCAAGCCCCAGTGCATTTACCTTTTCCTTGTGATCTTAAACTATTTATCACTTGAATGATGCATTAGGTGATAGGAGTTGGGTGCTAAACTAATTGCTGCATTTCCTTTCTTGAAACTGTTTACCATTCCTTGATTACCTGTTTTATTGAAAGGTTTTCTGATGCTTAGTCCTACTTTAGAAAACAAAAAGGGTTTTGTTTTAAACCAAAGATGATGCTTCAGATGGAATGGGTTGTTTTCAAAAATAAAACTTGATGGTGGATCCATCATGGCCGTGATGGGTTCAACATCACACAAGATGTACCTCTGCCAGGTACCTAACTTTGGGATTTTAAATGATAAAGTTGTGACCGGGCGGGTGACTTGCACGAGAAGAGAGTCTCAGTGTAGTGTCTCCGTCTGAGTCGATTATGGACCGTGTCGATGTAGGCTTGATGATCGAGGACCTTTTATCTGGTCACATGCCTCATCATGGGTAAGCTTTGCCTTGGGCAGACTAATACAGGAAAGGCCAACACGCAATGGGATTGGAGAGATGGCGAGAGTAGCATGTACCCTCCGTGGCAAGAGGCTGGACGGTAGTGTATCTATGCTCTCGGTTGGCTTGAACCCGGTGTGGTCTTAAGAAACCCGGTGGCGAGTTGACATATGCAAGGGTTAAGTGCTACATATGTCGTGTGATTGGAGATCCCCAGCTGGGTATTAATCGATTCGTATCGTCGTTACTTCTCGGATATGATGACTTGGTCACTTCCCTACACGTAGCAATCCAGTAATGTAAAAGGGGTGATAAAAGATGGCTAGTATAGGTCAAGTGCTTGAACTAGGGTAGAAAAAACTCTAGCTATAGGTAATGACTTAACCTGCTAATAAAACTGGATTTTTAAGGATCCACTATTAGTAAGCATTTTTGCAAAACATAGTCGTTGATTCTTGAATAGCCTTACCTTGACTCCCTTAAGACAGTATACCCTTGAGAGTCTTTTCTTTTGACGCGTAAGACTTGCGAAAGTACACTCTGTACTTAGGGTTTTCGAACCCATGTTGTTGTAGATGAGGAAACAACAGACTTTTGCTGTTTTTATTCTAAGGTGGTGCCCAAGGAAGAGCCTCAGCAATGAAGTCGCGGGAGGATGTTGGCCTCCCACTTGGAAAACAATATACTTTTATGCGGGAGGGTTTTTTGCCTCCTGGGTCTGTAATAATACTTATGCACACATATACCCTGGTTTTGTATTAACAATAATACTCTTTCTCTATATTTGAATGAATGTAAACTAAATTATTGTAATTCGCTTCCGCTATTCTTTCCTCCGATGTGATGTAATATATGCGTGACGGGTGAAGCGCTCTTGGGCAAGGTAATGAGGACACAGTTACCGAACTTGTCGAGTGATTACGTGCATCTACAGGGTTGTCCAAGGTCCGTAGGACAAGGACAACTATAGGTGGGCCTAATGACTTGGGAGGTTCTGTCGCAGCTGGTATTGGAGCGAAGCCCATCTCTTCAGATATTATGAAGCATTTCAAAAAGAATTTTCAAATACTACTCAGAAATATTCTTTCATTCTTTCCTTACCACTTTCTGGTAGTCCCTTATCTAGTAAAGATAGGGTAACAAAGTGCAATATATATGGAGATGGGGATCAACAAAAGTTGATTCCATAATTATTAAGTTATGCATGCATCATGTTACGAATACACTAATAAACTTCCCCTCTTATGGAGATATGGCACGTACAAGGAAAACTGCACGCAAATCTACGGGGCCCTTTGTCTTGCTTCGCCATCAGTTAGCCCCTAGACATGAAGGGAGCAGTAGTGGCTCCAACGACCCCATTGGAGACCTGGAAGCTAAGGTGGAGCAACTCCGATCGGAGCTACACCATGGGAACAGGGCACGAGAGCAGGACAATCAGCGGATAGCTGAATTGTCAGCCAAAGTCAGCCGCTTGCGGTTTGAGATCTCAGAACGGGATTCAGCCATTGATTGGGCCATCAACTCGTGTTTGATTAGGCCATCAACACCGCGAAGCAAAAGCTCGAGCTCGTGTGGATGAGCTTAGCATGGCCCTTGATAACCTGCAAGTGTACTGTAATACTTTACATGAGGAAGTACATGTATTGTATGCTCGACTGCACCCGGATGTGCCTTCTAACGCTGCCGTAATGGAAGCAGGACCCTCAGGAACAGCAAACGAAGGACCTGAGGGGGAGTTGGACCTTGTTAAGCCCCCTCCTTCTACGAATCTTGCAGATGAACGGTGTCCCGCAGCAGGAAGTGAGGCAGCAAAGGATGACGAAGATTAGCATAGTATAGTTTAGATGTATACTTATGTAAAATAAGTAATGAAATCAAGTTGTACTCCAGAGTCTGTATGATTATTACGTGTTGGTAATGTAATATGATGGTATATGCTGGCATGTTATATTTTTCCCAAATGATTCTTTGCCTCAGATGCCATCACGGACTCGCGCACACGATGGTGCAGGAATTTCCCGTGGTCGGGAAGATACTCCTAACCCGCCACAAGTACCACCAACGTTGGCCGAGGCTATCGCTGCCTTGGTCAATGCCACTGTGGATAATACACGCTTCTTGCGCAAAATGGTGAGTAATCAGTTCCAATAGCATGGAGGCAGGGCTCCTCCACAAGGACCGCGTGAAACTACATACCAGGAATTCTCAGAAACTCGTCCCCCGCTCTTTATTAAAGCAGAAGAACCTCTTGAAGCTGATGAGTGGGTAAGAGTGATGGAGCAGAAGTTTGGCTTGATTCGTTGTATGGAGACACAGAAGCCATTATTTGTTGCTCAACAACTGAGAGGGCCTACCAGTACTTGGTGGGCAAATTTTGTAGCAGTTCAACCGGCTAGACATCAAATCACCTTGGAGGAGTTCAAATTAGCATTTCGTGAACACTATGTTCTAGAGGGAGTGCTTCATATGAAATAGGAAGAATTCATCCGGTTAAAACAAGGGGGAGATACTATAATGCAGTATCTCAACAAATTCAATCATCTATCCCAGTATGCCATCGACCAAGTAAATACATATCTGAAGAAAAGGAATTGTTTTATGAGGGGACTCAACAACAGGCTATAGAGGAAAATGGCCACCTGTCTGGACCTTACTTACAGCAGAACTGTCAACACAGCGCTGGCAGTAGAAGCCAAGAATATAGGCCATGGGAAAACAAAGGGAATTGGAGGTGACAGGTCTAATCAGGGACCTGAGAAGCGAACCAGGTTGGTTGTCCGACCTTTTAATCAGAATCGTTCTTTGCCTCGCCCACCCTCCTATCCGTTCAAGCAGCCTGTTTTCATTCGTCCTACCACTGCCCCCACTTCCACAAATCAGCCGGGTGCCCCTGGTACTCGTTTCCCCACTCTCCCTAGTTCTTCGACTGGCTGCTTCAACTGTGGAAAGTCTGGTCATTTTATAAAGGACTGTCCATACCCGAAGTAGAAAAAATTCAACACTCAGCAGAACTCTGGGAGCTCCAATCAAGGCAAAGGGAACATGGCTAATAATTCAACAAGCAAAAATGTCAAGAAAACAGGACGAATTTATTATACTCAAGTGGCCACTACACCGAAAGGCGAGCTAGTAATGATGGGTACGTTCCTTGTGGCCAATTACCTAGCAATCATTCTCTTTGATTCTGGTGCTTCACATACCTTCATAAGCAAGAATTTTGTGGAAAAGCATTGCATTCCTTGCACTGAACCAAGGGAAGGATTTATTATCCATTCACCTGGGGAACAAATATTTACTAAGGAAATAGTTTTCCATATACCAGTAACATTGGTCGGAAGGGAATTCCCTACCAACATGATTGTTTTAAAAGGCCAAGACATAGATGTGATTTTGGGCATGAATTGGTTAGCCCAGCATAAGGCCATCATCAATACAAACTTAAGGACCATCAAGTTGAGCCATGGCCATGAAGAGATTCATTTGTCCATCCCTATAGCTGTCCCAGCCAAATCATTTGGACGGGTCTATGAAGCTATCGTGCCAAAAATTCAGGATATTCTTGTGGTATGTGAATTCCCAGATGTTTTTCCTGAAGACCTGCCTGGGTTACCTCCAGAATGGGATGTAGAATTTGTGATTGAACTGAACCCTGGTACGGCTCCTATTTCTAGAAGGTCGTACCGAATGCCACCTAAAGAATTGGCAGAACTCAAGATTCAATTACAAGACTTGCTTGAGAAGGGATTCATTAGACCAAGTTCATCACCTTGGTGATGTCCCGCAATTTTCGTTAAGAAGAAGGATCAAATATTACAAATGTGCGTGGACTACAGACCCCTTAATGAGGTCACTATCAAAAACAAGTACCCCCTTCCCCGAATCGATATTCTATCCGATCAACTTACTGGAGCTCGGGTATTCTCCAAAATTGACCTCAGATCAGGATATCATCAGATCTGTATTCGACCCGAAGATATACCCAAGACCGCATTTACTACGCGGTATGGATTATTTGAATATTTAGTTATGTCCTTCGGATTGACAAATGCTCTAGCCCACTTCACATACTTAATGAACTCGGTATTTATGCCCGAGTTGGATAAGTTTGTGGTGGTCTTCATTGATGATATTTGGATTTATTCTAAAAATGAAGAAGAGCATGCTAAACACTTATGGATTGTGTTAACACGCTTAAGGGAACACCAATTGTATGCTAAATTCAGCAAATGCACGTTTTGGTTGGGAGAAATCCAGTTTCTGGGACATGTATTATCTGCCAAAGGAATTGCGGTCGATCCTAGAAAGGTCCAGGATATTCTATAGTGAAAACCACCATCTATAGTGCATCAAGTTTGGAGCTTCCTTGGACTAGCTGGTTATTACCACAGGTTCATTCCAGATTTCTCCAAAATTGTGAAACCAATCACAAGTTTGTTGAAGAATGATACGAAGTTTGACTGGTCCTCAAAATGCAATGAAGCCTTCGAGCAGCTAATGATATTATTGACCACTGCTCCAGTATTGGCTCAACCAGATATAGAAAAGCCTTTTGATGTGTACTATGACGCATCAGGCAGTGGGCTCGGGTGTGTCTTAATGCAGGAGGGCCGAGTCATCGCTTATGCTTCAAGACAACTATGCCGGCATGAGGAGCATTATCTGACTCATGATTTGGAGTTAGCCACAGTTGTTCATGCCCTCAAGATATGGTGTCATTATCTACTGGGAAATACATGCCATTTGTATACAGATCATAAAAAGTCTGAATTATATTTTTACCCAGTCAGAACTAAACATGAGGCAAAGAAGATGGCTTGAGCTGATTAAAGATTATGATTTAGAAATCCACTATCACTTAGGAAAAGCCAATGTGGTGGCAGATGCACTAAGTCGCAAGGCTTCCTGCCATTGTCTTACAGTAAGGACCTCTGACACCACACTATGTCAAGAAATGAAAAAGTTAAACCTGGGAATGATACAACATGGAACTTTGACCCAACTGAAGCTTGAGTCAGTTCTTCTACAAAAGATAATTGATGCCCAAAGAAGTGACAAGGGTATGAAACATATTCTTGAGAAAATAGAAGCCGACAAAGATAAGTGCTTCAGAAAAGATGACCAAGGGATAATATGGTTCAAGAATCGCATAGTTGTGCCTAAAGACACTAAGGTCTGCCAACAAATTTTGGATGAAGCTCATCTTAGTCAATATTCCATTCATCCTAGAAGTACTAAGATGTATCAAAACATAAAGCAGCACTATTGGTGGACGAAAATGAAGATTAAGATTACACGCTATGTGGCAAGGTGTGACACCTGTAGACGTGTCAAGGCAGTGCATATGAAGACTGCTGGACCACTGCAGTCCTTGCCCATCCCAACTTGGAAATGGGAGGACATTAGCATGGATTTCATTATGGGGTTGCCCAAAACAACAAAAGGTTTCGACTCCATATGGGTCATAATTGATCGGCTTACGAAAATTGCTCATTTTCTGCCCGTCAAGACAAAATATCCAGTGGTTGCATATGCGGAACTCTATATTGCTCGCATTCTCAGTTTCCATGGGGTTCCAAAAACAATAGTG
The DNA here is from genome assembly GCA_029449295.1 of Zea luxurians. NCBI lineage: Eukaryota > Viridiplantae > Streptophyta > Magnoliopsida > Poales > Poaceae > Zea > Zea luxurians. Next base: position 242,345 of record JAOPSE010000565.1, on the reverse strand, counting down.
TCGAACCGCGGATCACAATTCATATCCAAATTTTGGGAAGAGCTTCACAAGTTTTTGGGTACTAAGCTGCTGCACAGTTTGGCATATCATCCTCAAACCAGTGGACAAACTGAGAGGGTAAACCAAATACTTGAAGATATGTTGTGAGCATGTGTCCTGGAGTTTCCGCAGAAATGGGATGAATGTCTGCCATTGGCAGAATTTTCTTATAATAACAGCTATCAAGAGAGCATTAAGATGGCACCATTCGAGGCACTGCATGGACGACAGTGTCAGACACCCTTAAATTGGTCAGAACTGGGAGAACAGTAGTATTTCAGGCCTGATTTAGTCAAAGAAACAGAAGCAAAGGTTCAATGGATAAGGCATCACTTGAAAGAAGCTCAAGATCTGTAGAAAAGTTATGCAGACAAATGACGCCGACCCTTGTTCTTTCAAGTCAAGGATTATGTATACCTAAAAGTATCACCAATGAAAGGTGTGAACCGTTTTAGGGTAAGAGAGGAAAGCTAGCACCCCAATACATTGGCCCATCTCCCATTGTTGAACAATGTGGACCAGCGGCATACCGACTACAACTGCCAGAAACATTGTCTGGAGTGCATGATGTGTTCCCTGTATCTCAATTGAAGAAGTGCCTTCGGGTTCCAGATCGAACTATTGATGTGGTGGATGTTATCTTAGAACCAGACTTAACTTATTCAGAACATCCCATTCGAGTTTTGGATCAGAAAGACAAGATCACCCGAAAAAGGACTCTTAAGTTCTATAAGATACAGTGGAACCAACATACTAAAGATGAAGCTACCTGGGAGACTCAAGACTTCTTAGAAAAGAATTTCCCTAGCTTTTTAGCTTCATGTAACTTGTAAGATATGTACATTGATTGTAAAGGAGAAATAAACCCCCATACCACCCCTGCCTTGTAAGACAAACAAGGAAATAAAGATGTGTTGTGTTTCCTTTTCCATTACTTACCCATACCACCCCTGCTTCATGTGGGGAAGGATGTAACACCCCCGGTGTTATTGGTACTAAAACATGAGCAAAACATCATGTGCATTGACATTTCATATGTTTTTTACACCTAGAGTGCATTCACTAGGAAAAAGTTCAAACAAGTTGTTATGATGTGGCTTGAAAAGTGCTTGACCATAGGGTTGGGTACTTAACCCTGTGTTGGGGACTTGCTCTCAAATGCTTCGGATTAAGAACAAGGCAACATAAAAAGTGTTAAATGTTAAGGCCCTTCGTCCTATCAAACATTATTCCCCTTCGGGAATAATGAGTTCCGGACGAAGGTCACAAGAGATATACCTTCGTAAATTCAACAAGTAATAACGAAGGACTCATATAAAACATGAAATGTAAATCATAGAATCATCTCTATTTTATTAACACAGAGAAATAGAAATGATTACAAATTACAAATGTACCTTCGGTCTTGAGAGAAGGTAAAAAGTACAAGCGTGACGCAAATGCCAATGCCAAGTCAGCGTGAACAGTACGGGAGTACTGTTCATCTATTTATAGACGCGGGACGCAGCCCACATAAAATTACATTCATGTCCATTACATTTGTTAATGGCTTATGGGAATCTGTCAAGGCCCACGTAGTCTTTTCATCTCTAAGTCGGTTTCCCCCTCTGCCATCGCGCCGAAGCTTCCCTGCGCACAGCTTTGGCTGCGCTCGTCCTTCGTCTGGTTCAGGCTTCGTCCTGGCCGTGCTTCATATTTATAATTCTGAGTCCGAAGATACCTGTTCACATAATCCACTTGGAAAACATTGTCAAATCATGTTTTTGAGGACCTTCGGAGGACGAAGGCCCCCAACAGTAGCCCCTCGCAATATTAATTTGTTAATAATAAATTCAGATTGCGATATGGACGAAGGCCTTGAGCCGAAGGTCCGAAAAAACACCTTCCCTTTGCTAGAATAGCAACATTCACTGACAAGCGGGACCTTTCAATTTTCAACGCCCTGGGCGTATAAATAAGATCGCACCGCAAACTTATTTGGTACGCACACTTGCCATCTGCTTCGGCCCACTAAAAATTTTAGCTCTTGTGCACTAAGATTTGCTGGTCTTTGTGATTTTGAAGCTTCGGCCTCGGGAACAATTTTTTAGCGTTTCCGAAGATGCCTGAAGGCAAGAAGATCCCTGCTGAGACGAAGCTGAGTCTCGAGGAGGAGAAGAATCTGGGGTTCCTGATAGCGATGGCAGAGACAAATACAGAGAAAATCACCAAGGAGATTCTCGAAGGTTTGTCCGAAGATACTGGTGACAGCGACAGCTATGATGTGGAGAGTGGTGGTGAAGAGGCCGAAGATCGTCCATGGCGGCCAAGTCACACGGTTTTCGGGAAAACCACTATCAAGCAGAGCCATATTGATAATATGAGGGGGCGGTATTTTCGAGATATAACTATTGTGAGGGCTGACGCTGGAGAAAAGACTTCTCCCACCCCCGAAGAAGATGAAGTTGTGATTTTCCGAAGCTTTCTCAAGGCTGGGCTTCGATTCCCTCTGAGCAACTTTGTTGTTGAGGTACTGAAAACATTTCAAGTCTATCTTCATCAACTCACTCCCGAAGCTATCATAAGAATGGGGATTTTTGTCTGGGCTGTGAGAAGCCAAGGTTTGGAACCAAACGCTAAAAGCTTCTGCAATATTCACGAGTTATTGTATGAGACGAAACCCTGGGGAAAAGAGCAATATCACAACAATTTTGGGTGCTACAGCTTCGGCGCCCGCTCCGGGTCAAGCTGCCCTGTGCCGACCTTTCGGAAGAGGTGGCCCGGAGCCTGGATGACTGAATGGTTTTATGTGAAAAATGACCTAACAGCGCAAGATAATGTCAAAAGTATCATTATGCACCCAATCTGGCAACGCTTCGGACTTCGAAGGCCGAAGGTTGAAATGGATGAGGCAGCCGAAGAGTGCCAAAGAGCCTTCGGCGTAGTTTGCTCCTTTATTGGGACAAGGGACTTAGTCCAAGAGCACATTGCCTTCAGGGTATGGCCACTTGCAGAAAAGTGGGAAATGCCGAAAGAAACTATTAAAGAGTCCGACGAAGGCGGACTAGTTAAACTGAAATTCACATTCAAATATGCAGATAAATTTGTTGAACCTGATGATGACTGGCTGAAGAGCATTGAAACTTTAAGTGATGAACTACTTGGGGCATATTCGAAGGCCGAAAATACTGCGCTATCAGCAGCCTTCGGAGGCCGAAAGAAGAAAAGGCTCAACCGTGTGTTTGACGCAGTCGGGTTTATGTACCCTGACTATCACTATCCGGTATTGGGTCGCAAAAGGAAAAATACTTCTCCTGCGACAGTAGCTACCACAAGTGCCCCTAGTGAGCCAGCGCCTCAAAGAAAAAAGATGAAGGTGCTCACCCATCGGACACGCTTTATTGAGCCGGCCACAGTGCCAGAATTCATTGGTGAAGCTTCTTTGGCCTCTGAAGCTACAGAACCAGCTCCAGTGCCGAAGATGGAAAAGAAGACTGAAGCGCCTTCAGCAGTAGAAAAGCCGAAGATTGACGAACCAAAAATGTCTGAAATCTTAAGTCCTTCGGTAAATGTCGAAGTAATAAAAAACCAAAAGGGGCCATCGGTGACCCCAAAAAGGAAAAGAATGGTAAACGTATTAGATGTCTTGGAGACAATTAAGTCTTCAAGCACAACTCCAAAAAAGAGTGTTGAAGCTGCTGAAGCTTCTACTGAAGCTTCGACGCAACAAGCTGAAGCTGAAGCTGGGCCTTCAGAGCCCTACAAGGAGCAACCTTTGGAAGCCGAAGCAATAAAAATATCAGAACCAGTTGTAGTTGAAGAAATTGACACTGCCATCCCCGAAGCTCCTGCCAGCATATGCGATTACATTATACGACACGCTTCGGGGAAGAAACTATCTGCAGAAGAAACTTATGAAGCCAACCATTATGCAAAAGAGCTAAAATATCCGAAGGGGGCAGTAATATTCAATGGGACAAATGAAGATGATTTCTTATACTGCCTACCTGATAATAAAGAACTAACTGTCTGCCGAGAGATGGCCAGGAGTATAGGCTTCCCGAAGCTCGAAGCTGGACTAAGCGCCATGACGAAAGAAGATCTCGCAGACAGTCTTGCATACAATAGCCTAAAGGTTTGGGAATTAAGCGTGTGAAAAAACTTTTTTGATTCGTAATTCATTCCTATATTCTTATATGGATTCTTTTTCGTACAGGGCTTAATTCTAAGCAACGCATTAAGAGCTCAAAAAAGCGCCGAAGATGAAAGCTATGAGATTGCGTTCAATAATTTGCGCTCCGAAGTTATCAAACTGAGAAACGAAGCTCTGGAAAAGGATAAAATTCTGCTTACGCTGGTAGACAAAGTAAAGAATGACGAAGCTGCTTCAAAAACCCAGATCGAAGCCCAAAAGCGTGAAATTAAAGATCTTCAGAAACAGCTGGCTAGAGCTAGAGAGGAGCGCGTGCTTGAGGAAACAAAACGAGAACTCAGTGATCATATGGTCAACAAATTGGAGTTAAGAGTTAAAGAGCTTCGTGCATCTCAAAGGAAATGTTATGTTAAATCTATAGAATGCGTGAATAAAATTAAAACCAGCTTCGCCAGCGTGGGCGCCTTTTCCAGCGAAGAGAATTTCACTCGAGGCAATCCCGAAGGTCCACTGGAATGGATTAGTCACGAAGCAGAGGCCTTCGAGGAGATCCTGAGCAGTCGTGGCGATATCTGCGCTTTTTCGGGCGCCAGAGGAGTTGCTTCTGTCTTAGAGAAGAAAGGTTGCGGGCATGTAAAATTTTTAGCTCAGTCCGAAGCTGCCTTATCTTCCGAAGACATCAAGGACCCCTCGGCCGAAGCAAGCGTTGTTTGTGGCAAATTTTTTACTGATATCTGGAACGACGGCGACCGAGGAATGGCGCAAGAAATCATCCAAAGGAGCGAAAAAGGCATCCATGATGCTAGGAAAGTGGCAGAAGCTGCCGAAAAAAGTACAGAGCCTGAAAGACAATTAGGTATTAATTAGTCGTTCTTATTGTGTTGTAATTTTTGTTTCAAACTTTGCTCACGGTTTGTAATAGTAATGAAGAAATATTCTTTTGCCTTAGAAGCTGCTGAATCGACTGCCGACCCGCACACAAAAGGTGATGATGAAATTAAACAAATGGCCGAAGCTATCATGGACAAAGTTGTTGATCAGCTTCTAAATGAAGCCGCCGAAGCAGTATTAAGAGAAGACTAGATGCTATTTAGAAAAAACATTTAAATTGTGATCTATGTAACATTTTGTACATTTGAATGTAATATACAAGTTTCTTTTCATTATTCAATTCTTTACGATGCATGAAACTCTACATACATACTATTTTTGAGCCTTCGGCGAAAAAACACCTTCCCTTCTTTTCATGCTTCGTGAAGAAAATATTCTTCGTTAAAACTGTTCCGGGAAGTCACATCCATGCTTCGTGAAAGCATTCTCCGAAGCTATACGATTTCGATATTGCTCTGACGAAGCTTGTCCATGCTTCGTAAAAATATTCTCCGAAGCTGTATTCCGAATTTATACAATTTCGATATTGCTCTGACGAAGCTTGTCCATGCTTCGTAAAAATATTCTCCGAAGCTGTATTCCGAATTTATACAATTTCGATATTGCTTTCTCAAAGCATTCTTCCGAAGGTCGATACTGTGTACCCTTCTCTTGCAAAATGCAATATGATGTATGATGCTTATGCTATGCAAGATGATGTGATGATGTTATGTTATGCAAATGACCTTTGTTCCGAAGATACACACAAAATTTATTCGTAAGCTCTGCATTCCCTTAGGAACGTCTTTGGAGCTTCTTCGTCTTTTACTTAGACGGTATCAGCGTTGACTTTTCGCTGTAAGCCTCCCTTAGGAGCTTCTTCGTCTTTTACTTAGACGGTATCAGCGTTGACTTTTCGCTGTAAGCTCTGCATTCCTTTAGGAACGACTTTTGAGCAGAAAACTTACACTGCGCTCCCTTTGGAACGGCTTTTTGTGACTTCATGAACTTACTCTGCGTTCCTTAGAACGACTTTCTGTTAATCCGAAGGATTTTTAATATTTCGAAGGTCCTCCTTGTTAACAAAAACTTCATCAACTTAATCCTGTGGAGAAAATAGATTTTCCTTGTGGGAAACAGCGAAATTATTACATGGAGACGATCAATGTTTTTTGCTACAGAGAATAGAACTGAATGAAAAAAGACTGGTATCAAAGGTAGGATATGTGTCAATAAATGTGCTTCGACTCTGGCACAGTGCTGTTGACTGTGCGAGCTTCGGATTGTTCTCTGAAGTCCCTTTGATGTGGAGCATATTGACTCCCTTCTGGCTGTTGACCCTGTTGCAATGGAGGTGGAGGCGGGGGCTGCTGCCAGGAAGCTTGAGGTTGACTTGCCGAAGCTACAGAAGCTGCAGGGTGGTTGTCTATGTACTGTGGGATGTAAGGCGGATGATACGAAGCAGTATGCATGACCTGCTTCGGCTGAACTTGTTGAGATGTAGCTTCGACTATCTCCTTTTGCTTCTGGATTGTAATATGACACGTCCTGGTGGTATGGCCCTTGCCTTCTCCACAGAACAAGCAAAATAATTTCCTTGGTTGATCTCCGAATCTTCCGCCGAAGCCCCTGGCGCCTCTGCCTCTCGGAGCTGGTGGCCGGAAGAAAGCTTGTTGTTGCCCCGAAGCCTGTGAGGAGCACTGCGGTCTGCTCTGCTGACTCCCCTTATCATCATTCTGAGTGGAGCTGTGGATGGACCGGACATGCCTCGGGTAGTATCTTCCTCCGAAGCCCCTGGTCATTTCAGAAAATCTGAAGGCCTCCTCCCTTCTTTGGCGAAAATCATTGTCAGCACGAATGTACTCATCCATCTTTTGTAGCAGTTTCTCCAGGGTCTGAGGCGGCTTTCTAGCAAAGTATTGAGCTGCAGGCCCAGGACGAAGCCCCTTGATCATGGCTTCAATAACAATTTCATTGGGCACCGTTGGTGCCTGCGCCCTCAAACGTAAGAACCTTCGGACATAAGCCTGAAGGTATTCTTCATGATCCTGAATGCACTGGAACAAGGCTTGAGCTGTGACCGGCTTCGTCTGAAATCCTTGAAAGCTGGTCAGTAACATATCCTTCAGCTTTTGCCATGAAGTGATCGTTCCTGGCCGAAGGGAGGAATACCAGGTCTGAGCAACACTCCTGACGGCCATAACGAAAGACTTCGCCATGACTGCAGCATTGCCCCCATACGAAGACACTGTTGCTTCGTAGCTCATCAGGAACTGCTTCGGGTCTGAGTGGCCGTCGAACATGGGAAGCTGAGGTGGCTTATAGGATGGAGGCCAAGGTGTAGCCTGCATCTCAGCGGACAAAGGAGAAGCATCATCGAAAACAAAATTTCCCTGATGGAAATTGTCATACCAGTCATCTTCGTTGATGAAGCCCTCCTGATGAAGGTCTTTCTGCTGAGGCCTTCTGTTTTGCTCATCATGGGTAAGATGGCGGACTTCCTCAGAGGCTTCGTCTATCTGCCGTTGCAACTCAGCTAGCCGGGCCATCTTCTCCTTCTTCCTTTGCACCTGTTGATGTAGAATTTCCATATCCCTGATTTCTTGGTCTAGCTCTTCCTCCTGAAGCGTCGGGCTTACGACCTTTCTCTTCTGGCTTCGGGCCTCCCGAAGAGAGACGGTCTCCTGGTTGTGGTCCAGCAGTTGCAGTGCTGAAGCCCCAATCGCTGAAGCTTTCTTCGGCGCCATAGCGAGGGTCTATAGCTTCCGAAGGTGTTCAAAAAAGCTCGAAGTGGAAGTGGAAGTGAGTTCACCGGAGGTGGGCGCCAATGTTGGGGACTTGCTCTCAAATGCTTCGGATTAAGAACAAGGCAACATAAAAAGTGTTAAATGTTAAGGCCCTTCGTCCTATCAAACATTATTCCCCTTCGGGAATAATGAGTTCCGGACGAAGGTCACAAGAGATATACCTTCGTAAATTCAACAAGTAATAACGAAGGACTCATATAAAACATGAAATGTAAATCATAGAATCATCTCTATTTTATTAACACAGAGAAATAGAAATGATTACAAATTACAAATGTACCTTCGGTCTTGAGAGAAGGTAAAAAGTACAAGCGTGACGCAAATGCCAATGCCAAGTCAGCGTGAACAGTACGGGAGTACTGTTCATCTATTTATAGACGCGGGACGCAGCCCACATAAAATTACATTCATGTCCATTACATTTGTTAATGGCTTATGGGAATCTGTCAAGGCCCACGTAGTCTTTTCATCTCTAAGTCGGTTTCCCCCTCTGCCATCGCGCCGAAGCTTCCCTGCGCACAGCTTCGGCTGCGCTCGTCCTTCGTCTGGTTCAGGCTTCGTCCTGGCCGTGCTTCATATTTATAATTCTGAGTCCGAAGATACCTGTTCACATAATCCACTTGGAAAACATTGTCAAATCATGTTTTTGAGGACCTTCGGAGGACGAAGGCCCCCAACACCCTGAATTAAGGTTGATGAATGAAAGTGGAGCCAAAATGAGCAAAATCTCAAAGGACATTAGAAATGTTCACAAGATATCAAAGCTGATGGACTTTTGTGGCACCAAAACTCTAATGTGCCTAAAACCCTAAAAACAAACCCTAGAAACCCCAATTGAAACCCTAGGGGGGTAGATGTAAATTTGATGCACTTTTGGACCAAAGTGCAAATACCAAAGTGATAGAACACCACAAATCGTGTGTTTTCACATTTGTAAATTTGCAAGTTAAATAGTGGAATTTGGACTTAATTGCAAAAAGCACCCCATGAACTCTATGTGATTAAGTCTGAATTCAGTTGAATGGGGTCAACTTTGGAGCTCTATATCTCAAGATTCTTGAAGATTTTGCTCTAGATCAATATAGCAAACTTGTAGAGCTATGTAAAGAGAACAAAATTGATTAAGGGAGTAAGTCCTTGCACTACATAAAAGTGGGAGAAAAATTGACCTGAAGTTGGTCTGTCAGTCGAGTGTAGCTCTAAAACTGGACTGACAGTGAACTAGGACCAAGTTTGGCAGCTATTTTGAGTATGATCTTGTGAGTCTTTAATTGTGGTTGCTATAGCAATATTAAAGCTGGATTATAGGACAATAACTTTGTTACATGAAGATTAGTAAGTTGTCACATGAAAAATGGAGAACAAAGCTCCTCAAATCGCGCTGTCAGAACAACTGAACATGATGCCCATGGTACAGTGCGCAAAAGATCTTCAGGTACATTACCCTTCGCCACCGGTGACCCTCGCGCCATGATCTGCGTCATTGCTATGATTTGTGCTCTTTGTCGGGGAGATATTTGCGACGGAGTAAAGATCTTGGCACCGGATTGGCTCAGACTCAGTCATGGTTAAGCTCGCCGTACCGACTTGGACTGCAGCAGGCCAGAATGATCTTCACCGGCATTAGCCGCTTACTGATGGTGCGCCACGTGCCTAAGCACAATACCACATCGCAGTGAATTGCATTAGCATGTCCGTTCATTGCCGATAGCATTGCCACGGTGAAAGCCATGAATCACTTGCGCCACTGACCTCCCCTCTCTCCGGCCGCCAGCGCGACTTCGCAAAATTGGACGCCGCCGATGGAACCTATAAATTACCGCCCCAGTGAGCTCCACTAGGTAATCACGCATCCAGCGCACCCACCCGTGTCTCGGATTGTCCACCAGAGAGCTCCAATTTAGAGTTTCCCCCAATTAAGTTCTCCGCGCCACCGTGAGTGAGCTCGCCATGGCCAGCCTTCTGCAGGTCCATTAACGCCCTCCTCGCTCTCGTTTCAACACCACTGTGTGCTATAGATGCTTATCGGCCCAGCTAATTGAACTAGCCCATGTTGGATTACCGAGAACACCTCAGATTGTCCTCGGTGTGCGCCATCACCGTGGACAGAGAGTTTTTGAGCTAAAACTTCGCAATTGTTTGAGGGATTAGTGTTATTAAGGGTGGAATTAGGTGTCGGCCACACTTGAGCGCCGGTCATTGCGTTTTCCGGCCAGTACAGGCTCATCGAAGCCACTGCTCTGTCGTCCGTGGTCGGGGATCTCGCCTTGCGAAGAAATAGAAAGGGAAGGGCCTAACTGTGAATGTCAGTGACACATAGGAATAGTGCGTAGGATTCTTTACGGGTTATTTAAAAGACTAGGGTCCTCTACACAAAGTAAACCGCGCGGGCATGCGCGGGCATATTTCTCTGGTCATGGGCCGACTTGGGCTCATTTCAGCCCGATACTATTCATCATTTTCCCTTTTTCTTTTGCTGCTATACTTGGGAAATTCATAGAAAATTCTACAAAATGCTAAAAATATGGGACCAATTTTGCCAAAACCTCGACTTTTGGAATTTTAGAAATTATTTAATGACTCCAAAAATCATAAAACTTTTTGGATAAGCTTACTTTGATAATTAGAACCCATGGGTGAAGTTTGACATGTGTTGGACATTGTTTGATTCCCAAACCCAAAACCCTAGCCCCTTAGGGTAAAACTGTCTAACCCTACTAAGGTGATGACCTAGAAGACCCTAGTTTCCCTGGTGCACCATGAAGGAAAATTGTATTCAAGATACCACTTGATGTATCTCTATTATAATTGCATATTCATAGCATCACATGAGCATTCATGGTTATATATGATTATGTATAGAAAACGAGGAAGAAATAACTGTTGAAGAAGAGAAGACTACACCATCAACTGAAAATCCTCCTACCGGGAACTGTTTTTATCTTGATATTTGTGGAACGGAGCCCAACTCCCCTACAACACAAGGCAAGCCCTGGTGCATTTATCTTTTCCTTGTGATCTTAAACTATTTATCACTTGAATGATGCATTAGGTGATAGGAGTTGGGTGCAAAACCAATTGTTGCATTTCCTTCCTTGAATCTGTTTACCATTCCTTGATTACCTGTTTTATTGAAAGGTTTTCTGATGCTTAGTCCTGCTTTAGAAAACAAAAAGGGTTTTGTTTTAAACCAAAGATGATGCTTCAGATGGAATGGGATGTTTTCAAAAATAAAACAATATACTTTTATGCGGGAGGGGTTTTTGCCTCCCGAGTCTGTAATAATACTTATGCACTCATATACCCTGGTTTTGTAATAACAATAATACTCTTTCTCTCTATTTGAATGAATGTAAACTAAATTATTGTAATTCGCTTCCGCTATTCTTTCCTCTGATGTGATGTAATATTTGCGTGACGGGTGAAGTGCTCTTAGGCAAGGTAATGAGGACAAAGTTACCGAACTTGTCGAGTGATTACGTGCATCTACAGGGTTGTGCAAGGTCCGTAGGACAAGGACAATTGTAGGTGGGCCTAATGACTTGGGAGGTTCCATCGCATATTGTTATGTTTAGAAAACAAAGAAGAAATAGTTGTTGAAGAGGAAGTTGCACCATCGACTGAAATTCCACCTGACGGGGACAATTTCTACTTTGACATTTGTGGAACAGATCCCAAGTCCCCTACGACACAAGGCAAGCCCCGGTGCATTTACCCTTTCCTTGTGATTTTAAACTCTTTATCACTTGAATGATGCATTAGGTGATAGGAGTTGGGTGCTAAACAATTGCTGCATTTCCTTCCTTGGAATTGATTACCATTCTTTGAGTACTTGTTTTACTTAAAAGATTTCTGATGCTTAGCTGTGCTTTAGAAAACAAAATGTTTTGTTTTTAAAACAAAGATGATGCTTCATATGGGAAGGGAGGGAAGTTTTCAAAGAAAAGACTTGATGGTGGATCCATCATGGCCATGATGGGTTCAACATCAGAAAATATGTACTTCTGTCAGGTACCAAACTTTGGGATTGTATATGATCAAGACGGGACCAGGCGGGTGACTTGCACGAGAAGGAAGTCTCAGTGTAGTGTCTCCGTTTTAGTCGATTAAGGACCGTACCGATATAGGCTTGATGATCGAGGACCTTTTAACTAGCCACATGCCTCGTCATGGGTAAGCTTTGCCTTGGGTAGACCAATACCAGAAAGGCCAACATGCAATGGGAGTGGAGAGATGGCGAGAGTACCATGTACCCTTCATGGTAAGATGCTCGACGGTGGTGTATCTGTGCTCTCGGTTGGCGTGAACTCGGTCTGGTCTTGAGAAACCTAGTGGTGAGTTGACATATGCAAGGGTTAAGTGCTACATATGTCGTGTGGTTGGAGATCCCCAGTTGGGTACTAATCGATTCAGATCGTCGCTACTTCTCGGACATGAAGCTTGGTCACTAACTTATAGCAATCCAGTGAAATTGTAGGGTGATAAAAGACAGCTAGTGTAGGCCAAGTGCTTGAACTAGGGTAGAAAGAATTCTAGATGCAGGTAATGACTTAACCTAATAATAAAATTGGAATTTCAAGGATCCACTGTTAGTGAGCATTTCTGCAAATAGAGTCTTCGATGCTTGGATAACCTTACCTTGACTCCCTCAAGCCACCATATCCTTGAGAGTCTTTTTCTTTTGTTGGGTAAGACTTGGGAAAGTACACTCCATACTCAGGGTTTTCGAACCCATGTTGTTGTAGGTGAGGAAACAGTGGAGTTTTGTTGTTTCTGTTCAAAGGTGGTACCAAAAGAGGAGCCAAAGAAGTGATCGTGCGTGCGGGAGGATGTTTGCCTCCCGGTTTGAAAGCAATAAACTTTTGTGCGGGAGGATGTTTTGCCTCCCTGGTTTGTAATAATACTTATGCACTCTTAACACCCAGTATTGTAATAATACTCTCTCTCTATATTTTATAAATGTAAATTAGGTATTATAATCTTCTTCTGCTTAATCTTTACTCCAATGTGATGTAATATCTGCGTGATGAGTAAAACGCTCTTGGGCGACATAAGGAAGATACAGAGGACCGAACTTGTCAAGTGATTATGTGCACCTAGAGGGTTGTCTGAGGTCCTCAAGACAAGGACAACTGTAGGTGGGCCTAATAACTTGGGAGGTTCTGCCACAGCTGGTATCAGAGTGAAGCCCATTTCTTCAGATATTATGTAGTACTTCAAATGAATTTTCAAACACATATCTAGAAATATCTTTCATTCTTACCTTATCACTTTCTAGTAGCCCCTTATCTTGTAAAGTCGGGTAACAGAGTGCAATATATGTAGGAAGTAGGGGATCAACGAAGGTTGATTCCCTAATTATTAAATTATGCATGCATCATATTTAAAATTATACTAATAGATCTAGCCCTCTTATGGAGATATGGCGCGCACTAAGACTACCCAGCGCAAATCGACTGGACCTCTAGGTGTGCCACGACATCAGCTAGCCTCTAGGCACAATGGAAGTAGTAGTGGCAGTAATGACCCAATTGGAGACCTGGAAGCCAGGGTGGATAGCCACCATATCGTGGAGCTATCAGCCGAAGTGAGTCATCATAGTATGAAATTTCAGAACGCGATACGACCATTGATTGGGCCGTTAACTCGCGCTCTTTTGCTTGGGACTGCGAAGCAAAAGCTCTAGCTCGCATGGCAGAACTGAGCGCATCCCTCGAAAACTTGCAAGCGTATTGTAATACCTTACATGAAGAAGTGCATGTACTGTATGATCAGTTGCACCCGGACGTGCCACCAGACGTCGCTGCAATCAGAGTCGGACCATCAGGAACAACTAATGAAGGACCTGATGGGGAGTTGGACCTTCTTAGGCCCCCTCCTTCCATGAACCTTACTGACGAACAGTCTCCTGCAGCAGGAAATGGAGCAACGAAGGATGAAGAAGACTAGAATAGTATAGTCTAAGTAATGTACTTATGTAAAATAAGTGAGAAAAGTTGAGTTGTATAATGGAGTCTGTATAATTATTACATTTTGGCAATGTAATACGATGGTGTATGTTGGTATGTTATATTTTTCAAATGTTTCTTTGCCTCAGATGCCATCACGGACTCTCGCACTTGATGGTGCGGGGACATCCCGCACTAGGAACGATACTCCCAACCCACCACCAATACCACCGACTTTGGCCGAGGCTACCGCTGCCTTGGTCAATGCCACTACTGATAATACGCGCTTCTTGCGCGAAATGGCGGGCAACCAATTCCAACAGCATAGAGGCAGAGTTCCCCCTCAAAGTCCGCGTGATACTACTTATTTGGAATTCTCTGAGACTCGACCACCGCTCTTCGTTAAAGTAGAGGAACCTTTAGAAGCCGATGAATGGGTGAGAGTGATGGAATAGAAGTTTGGGTTAATTCGATGCACAGAGATGCAAAAGTCCCTATTTGTCGCACAATAGCTATGAGGGCCTGCCAGTACCTAGTGGGCAAATTTTTCAGCAATCCAACCTGTTGGGCATCAGGTTACCTAGAAAGAATTCAAGTTGGCATTCCAGAAATATTATGTTCCATAGGGAGTAATCCAGATGAAGCTAGAAGAGTTTATCCGGTTGAGGCAAGGAGGAGATACGGTGATGTAGTATCTCAACAAATTCAACCACCTCTCTTAGTATGCCATTGACCAGGTGGATACCAACTTGAAGAAAAAGAATTGTTTTATGAGGGGATTGAATGACAGGCTCCAGCGAAAAATGGCAACATGTCTGGACCTTACCTATAGTAGAGCTGTCAGTATGGCACTAGCAGTGGAAGTCAAAAATGCAGGACATGGAAAATCAAAGGGGTTTAGAGGGGAAAGGTCAAATCAAGGGCTCAAAAGAGAACCAGGTTGGTAATCCGACCATTTAATCAAAATCGTTCTTCGCCTCGCCCACCTTCATATCCATTCAAGCAGCTTGTCTTTATTCATCTTACTACTGCCCCCGCTCCTAACAATCAGCCGAGTGCCCCTGGTACTCATTTCCCTGCCCTTCCTAGTTCCTCCAGTGGTTGCTTCAACTGTGGGAAGTCCGGACATTTCATCAAGGACTGCCCATACCCGAAGAAAAATAAATCCAACTTTCAGCAGCCCTCTGGGAACTCAAATCAAGGAAAGGGGAACACAACCAACACTTCAACGGGCAAGAATTTCAAGAAAACTAGACGGGTCTATTATACCCAGGTGGCTACTACACCAGAGGGCGAACCGGTGATGATGGGTACGTTCTTTGTTGCCAATCACCCAGCAGTTATCCTCTTCGATTCTGGTGCATCCCATACCTTCATAAGCAAGAATTTTGTGGAGAAATATTGCATACATTGCACTGAATCAAGGGAGGGATTTGTTATCCACTCACCTGGGAGATGGATATTTACTAAGGAAGTAGCCTTCCACATACCAGTAACATTGGCCGGACGGGAATTTCCTACAAACATGATTGTTATAAAGGGGCAAGACATAGATCTAATTCTAGGCATGAACTAGTTAGCCTAGCATAAGGCCATCATCAATACGTACTTAAGAACCATTAAATTGAACCATGGCCATGAAGAGGTTCAATTGTCCATCCCTGTAGCTGTCCCAGCCAAAACATCTGGATGAGTTTATGAAGCTATCATACAAGAAATCCAGGATATTCTGGTGGTATGTGAATTCCTGGATGTCTTTCCTGAAGACTTGCCTGGGTTGCCTCTAGAATGGGATGTGGAATTTGTGATTGAACTAAAGCCCGGTACGGCTCCTATTTGTAGAAGATCGTACCGAATGCCACCAAATGAATTGGCAGAACTCAAGACTCAACTTCAAGACTTGCTTGAGAAAGGATTCATTAGACCCAGTTCATCACCATGGGGATGTCCAGCAATTTACGTCAAGAAGAAGGATCAAACCCTATGATTGTGCGTGGACTATAGACCCCTCAATGAGGTTACCATCAAGAACAAGTACCCTCTTCCTCGGATCGACATCTTATTCGATCAACTTACAGGAACTCAGGTATTCTCCAAGATTGACCTCCGGTCAGGCTATCATTAGATCCGTATTCGACCTGAGGATATACCCAAGACCGCATTCACTATGCAGTATGGGTTATTTGAATATTTAGTCATGTCTTTCGGATTAAGAAATGCTCCAGCCCACTTCACATATTTAATGAACTCGGTATTTATGCCCGAGTTGGATAAATTTGTGGTGGTCTTCATTGACGACATCTTGATCTATTCCAAAAATGTAGAGGAGCATGCCAAGCACTTGCGGATCGTGTTGTATGCCAAATTCAGAAAATGCGCGTTTTGGTTGGAGGAAATCCAGTTTCTTGGACATGTATTATCTGCAAAAGGGATTGCGGTCGATCCCAACAAAATCAAGGATATTCTAGAATGGAAACCGCCTACTACAGTACATCAAGTTCGAAGCTTCCTTGGACTGGCTAGATATTACTGCAGGTTCATTCCGGATTTCTCTAAGATTGTTAAACCTATTACGGGTTTATTGAAGAATGATACAAAGTTTGATTGGTCTTCAAAATGCAATGAAGCCTTCGAGCAGCTGAAGGTGTTGTTAACCACTGCTCCAGTATTAGCTCAACCAGATATTGAAAAGCCTTTCGATATGTATTGTGACGCATCAGGCAGTGGTCTCGGATGTGTTGTAATGAAGGAGGGCCGAGTCATAGCTTATGCTTCATGGCAACTACACTGGCATGAGGAGCACTATCCAACTCACGATTTGGAATTGGCTGCTGTCGTTCATGCCCTCAAAATATGGCGTCATTATCTGCTGGGAAATAATTGTCATCTATATGTGGATCACAAAAGTCTGAAATATATCTTTACCTAGTCAGAACTGAATATGAGACAACGAAGATGGCTTGAGCTAATTAAGGATTATGATTTGGAAATCCATTATCACCTAGGAAAAGCCAATGTGGTGGTAGATGCATTTAGTCGCAAAGCTTTCTGTCATTGTCTTACAGTAAGGACACCTGACACCACCTTATGTCAAGAAATGGAAAAGATGAACCTAGGTATGATACAACACGAAACTTTGACACAATTGAAGCTTGAGTCAGTTCTTCGATAGAGAATTATTGATGCCCAAAGAACTGACAAGGGTATTGATGCCCAAAGTTCAACGGATAATACACAACTTGAAAGAGGCACAAGCTCGACAGAAGAATTATGCGGATAAGCGACGCCAACCTTTGGTCTTTCAAGTTAATGATCAGGTATACCAGAAAGTATCACCAATGAAGGGTGTGAACCATTTTGGGGTAAAAGGTAAATTGGCACCCAGGTATATTGGCCCATTTCTTATTCTTGAACGATACGGACCAGTGGCATACCGACTTCAACTGCTAGAAACATTGTCTGCAGTACATAATGTGTTCCATGTATCTCAGCTAAAGAAGTGCCTTCAGATTCCTGATCAAATCATCGATGTAGTGGATGTTGGTTTAGAACTAGATTTGACTTATTCAGAACATCCCATTCGAGTTTTGGATCAGAAGGACAGGATCACACAAAAAAGGACTCTTAAATTCTATAAGGTACAATGGAACCAGCATACTGAAGATGAAGCTACCTGGGAGACTCAAGATTTCTTGGAAAAGAATTTCCCTAGGTTTTTAGCTTCATGTAACTCATAAGATATGTATATTTGATTGTAAAGTTGGAATAAACCCCACACCACCCCCTGCTCTGTAAGACAAATAAGGAAATAAAGATGTGACGTGTTTCCTTTTCCACTACTTACCCTAGGACCTTAAATCTCGGGATGAGATTCTTTTATGGGGGAAGGATGTAACACCCTTGGTGTTACTAGCACTAAAACATGAGCATGACATCATATGCATTAACATTTCATTTTGTTTGTCACACCTAGAATGCATTCACTAAGTAAAATTTCAAAACATGTGTAATGTGGTGACTTGAAGTGTGCTTAACCCTAGGGTAGGGTACTTAACCCTAGGATTAGGGCATGTGGAGAATAGTAGGCCAAAGTGAGCAATGTCTCAAAAAGTCATTAGAAATACTCAAAAGAGATCAAGAGAGATGAAGTTGAGAGGCACAAAAACCATAGAGTGCCCAAAACCCTAAAAGAAACCCTAGAAAACCCTAAATGGTACCCTAGGGGGTAAATTCAAAATCTATGCACTTTTGGACCAAAGTGCAAATATCAAAGTGATAGAACATCAAAAACAAAGTAACTTTCACATTGGAGGATTTTCAAGTAGTGTGAAGGAATTTGGACTTATTTGCAAAAAGACCCCAGAACTCCTGAGTGGCCAAGTCTGAATTTCAGTGGAATTGGGTCAATTTTGGAGCCTTGTATCTCTGAATTCATAAGGATTTTTCCCTAGGTCAATACATCAAATTGGTAGATCTATGATAGGAGTACAATTTTGATTAAGAGACTACGCACTGATGTAATATAAAAATTGGAGATAAATGGACTAGAAGTCTGGCTGTCAGTCACCACTGAAGTCTAAAATTGGTCTGACAGTGGGTTCTGATGAACTTTGGGGTCGGTTCAAGCTTGATCGAGTAAGTAAATGATCAAGGTTCCTATAGTTGAATTGTAGCTGGATTATAGGTTAACAACTTTGCTACAGAGGGCTGGTTGAGTTGTCACATAAAAATGGAAGAACTAAGTCCTCTAATTATCTCTGTGAGACGCACAGATGAAAAACTCTGATGGTACAGTACTAAAGAAGATCTCAGGTGCACTGAATCTCGCCGTCGGTGACCACCGTGCCCAGAATCACGCTGGCGCTACAATTTGTGCTCTCTAGGGCGCGGATTACGACCGATAGTGAAAAGATCTTATCACGGATGAGGTTGTGTGCTGGCCGCTGTACCCACTTTCTCTACGGTCGGCCAAAATGATCCTCACCGGAGTTGGCCACTTACCGCCCATGTGCCATGTAATCAGTAGTGTTACCACGTCGCCGTAGGTTGCAATAGATGGCCTGTCTGTCCTCTGAATCATTGCTCTAGTGAATGCCACGGTAACTCATGCCTGTGACCTCCCTCTCTCTCCGCCCGCCCGCGTGTCTTCTCCAAATTGGATGCTACTGCTGATGGACTCTATAAATTCATGCCCCAGTGAGCTCCATTAGGTTGTTACACACCTAGTTCACCAGCCCTAGCCTCCGATTAGCCACAATATCTCATGAATTTCAAACTTCCCCCAAATCAGCCGGAACACCGCCGTGAGACATCTCAACGTGGCCAACCCTCTACAGGTTAGTTCAAGCTTATTTGCTTGATGTTCTAGCCACGCTTAAGTCTCCTGTTGCTTGTAGACCCGTTTGATTGAGCTAGACCTCCCTGAATCACCAAGAACACCTCGATTTCCCCTCGGGTTTCACCATCGTCGTGGGTAGAAAGGCTCCAGTCCGGAATTGTGCAATTGATGGTCGGCTTAGGGTCACCAGGGGTAGGATTAGGTGTCGACCAAGTTAGTGCATTGGTCGTTGCGCATCTCGACCGGTACAAGTTCGCCGGAGAGCGCGCTCACCGTCGTTCACCATCGTGGATTTGGCGCTCTGAAGAAACAGAAGTCAGAGGGTCTCTATGCAAACGTCAGAGAGACAGTGAATAGTGGCTAGGGGTTCTTTAGTGGTTATTTGAATGAACGAGGGCCTTTTCACAAAGTTGACAGTGCGGTCACGGGCGCGCCCGAATTCTGTGTAGACCTAGGCCGATTGGGCTGGTTTCGGCCCAATAATGTTGATAATTTCTCTTTTTCTTTTTCTGATTAAGTTTGGGAACATATAGAAAATTCTAGAAAAATGATAAAAATATGGGACCAATTTTTCTAGACTCCTAAATTCTCCTAGTATTTAATAAAAATAGTTCCAAGATTTTTAGTCCCAACCATGAATTATGCAACATTTAAAGATGCCTAAGCCTAGTCTTTTGGAATTTTAGAATTAAATTGGTAGCTCCAAAAATCATAAAACTTTTTGGGTAAGCTTAATATGATAATTAAAGCCCTTGAGTAAAGTTTGGCATGTTTTGGACATTGTTTCATCCCAAACCCAAAACCCTAGCTTCCTAAGGTAAAACTGGCCTAACCCTAATAGGGCACTAACTCAGAAAACCCTAGTGACTCAGGAGTACCGTGAAGGAAAGTTATATTCAAGATATAACTTAATGTGTTCTAGCATAACTGCATATTCATAGCATCACATGGGCATTTATGTATGTATATTGTTATGTTTAGAAAATGAAGAAGAAATAGTTGTTGAAGAGGAAGTTGCACCACTGGCTGAAAATCCACTTGTCGGGGACAGTTTCTACTTTGACATTTGTGGAACAGATCCCGAGTCCCCTATGACACAAGGCAAGTGGTGCATTTACCCTTTCCTTATGATTTTAAACTCTATATCACTTGAATGATGCATTAGGTGATAGGAGTTAGGTGCTAAACAATTGCTGCATTTCCTTCCATGGAATTGATAACCATTCTTTGAGTACTTGTTTTACTTAAAAGTTTTCTTATGCTTAGCTATGCTTTAGAAAACAAAATGTTTTGTTTTTAAAACAAAGATGATGCTTCATATGGGAAGGGAAGTTTTCAAAGAAAAGACTTGATGGTGGATCCATCGTGGCCATGATGGGTTCAACATCGGAAAAGATGTACCTCTATCAGGTACCAAGCTTTGGGATTGTAAATGATCAAGACGAGACCGGGCGGTTGACTTGCACGAGAAGGAAGTCTCGGTGTAGCGTCTCCGTCTGAGTCGATTAAGGACCGTACCAGGCTTGATGATCGAGGACCTTTTAACTGGCCACATGCCTCGTCATGGGTAAGCTTTGCCTCGGGCAGACCATACCAGAAAGGCCAACACACAATGGGAGTGGAGAGATGGCGAGGGTAGCATGTACTCTCCGTGGCAAGAGGCTGGACAATGGTGTATCTATGCTCTCGGTTGGTGTGAACCCGGTCTAGTCTTGAGAAACCTAGTGGTGAGTTGACATAATCAAGGGTTAAGTGCTACATATGTCGTGTGGCTGGAGATCCCTAGCTGGGTATTAATCAATTCGGATCGCCGCTACTTCTCGGACATGAAGACTTGGTCACTGACTTACACGTAGCAATCCAGTGAACTACAAGGGTGATAAAAGATGGCTAGTGTAGGCCAAGTGCTTGAACTAGGGTAGAAAGAAATCTAGATGAAGGTAATGACTTAACCTGATAATAAAACTGGATTTTTAAGGATCCATTGTTAGTGAGCATTTCTGCAAACAGAGTCTTTGATGCTTGGATAACCTTACCTTGACTCCCTCAAGCCAGCATATCCTTGAGAGTATTTTTCTTTTGTCGGGTAAGACTTGCGAAAGTACACTCCGTACTCAGGGTTTTCGAACCCATGTTGTTGTAGGTAGGAAACAGCGGAGTTTTGCTGTTTCTATTCAAAGGTGGTACCAAAAGAGGAGCCAAAGCAGTGATCGTGTGGGCGTGCGTGCGGGAGGATGTCCCAGTTTGAAAGCAATAAACTTTTGTGCGGGAGGGTGTTTTGCCTCCTTGGTTCGCAATAATACTTATGCACTCTTAACACCCAGTATTGTAATAATAATCTCTTTATATATTTTATAAATGTAAATTAGGTATTGTAATCTGCTTCCGCTTAATCTTTCCTCCGATGTGATGTAATATCTGCGTGATGGGTAAAACGCTCTTGGGCGATGTAAGGAAGATACAGAGGACCAAACTTGTCAAGTGATTATGCGCACCTAGAGGGTTGTCTGAGGTCCTCAGGACAAGGACAACTGTAGGTGGGTCTAATACCTTGGGAGGTTCTGCCACACTCCCGGCATATCTGCAGGTTGCTATGCGAATACGTCTCAGTTATCTTGCAGGAACTGGACGAGCGCGCTTTCCTATTAATCATCAAGGCTAGAACTGATGATGGCGATCTTGCGCTCATCAGCGAATCCTAGATTGATCCTCTTAGTCTCTTCAGTCGGCCGTATTGAGGTCATGGCTTGAGCTTCATTAGTGGGTATTGTGAGACCCTCCTTCGACTTGGTGTTTGTCTATGTGAGGGGAGCTGTCCGGGGTCTAGCAGTGAGGGATGCTTGGATGGCTCCCTGAAAGCACTCCGTGATGCTTTGGAAGTCAGCATGCACAATGATGATTCCTTGAGGTCCCGGCATCTTCAATATCATGTGTAATGCGGAATGGCCATGAACTTTGCCAGTCCTGGCCTGCAGATGATGGTGTTGTATCCACAGTTGAAGCGTGCCACCTCGAACCTCAGGAACTTGATTCTGTAGTTCTCCAGATTCCCAAAGGTGACGGGCATGTAGATGTGCCTGAGTGGGTACTCCCTTCAGTCGGCACGATACTGAAGAAGGGGGTATCTGACTCGGTGAGGTCTTTGAGTGCGACCCCCAAGGCTAGGAGCGTCCGGGGGAAGGTAACTTTAATGCTACTTCCCCCGTCCACTAGTACTTTCTTCACCCGGCTCTCTCGAATCACTAGATCAACGAGAAGCGAGTACATGCCGGGGTGGTCGAAGTTGAGCCATTGATTCGCTCGGCTGAAGGTTATTGCATGCTCCGACCATCGATAAGGAGTTGGGGCACTGGTGGTTGCCGCTAGAACCTGTCGGTTGTTGAGCTTTTGCTGCCTCCTGTTCTCCTGTTCTCCTGTGCTCCATGTCCTTCGAAGATGACGTTGACCTCCTTGTCAACGCGTGGGAATGCTCTGCCCCCTCCCCTTTCTTGCTGTTGAGGCTGCCTAGGCTCGCCTGGCCCTCCTCGCGGTGGGGGAGGTGGTAGAGGCAGGAACGGTCGGCCGTGTCCAACGGAGTGCTTGAAATCCCTGCAGTTCCTTAGGGTGTGGCGCATGTCCTTGTGGTACGGGCACTGGGCATCGAGGATTTCATCTAGTGTATGTACGCCTCCACTGGGCGGACCACGGGCTCGAGCGACGGGTGGTCCGGCGGCATGTACCTCCTCACGAGGCCTCTTCTCCCAGCGCATGTTAGGTTGCTGGTTCGTGTCTCGTCGTGGCACGGGTGGTGCAGGTTTCGTACCTCCGATGAGGTCCTGGACCTGCTCGTCGGTGGTGATGTAGAGGTCTGCCTCTCAAAACAGTTGTTCGGAGGTGGCGAGCACTTTCTGCAGTATGGCTCGGACGAAGGCCGAGTCATTAGATCCCGGGTAGAAATCTTCAATTACTGCTCCCTCGGCGACTTCGGGGATGCGGTTCCTCATGATCTGAAACCTCTTGAGGTATGACCGGAGTGTTTCATCGCCCTGGCGCCTGATGGATTTGAGGTCCCATGGCTGCGCCGGCTTGTTAGAGAGAGACTGGAAATTGGCGATGAACCACCGACTGGAGTCGCTCCAATCGTCGATGCAGTGTCGTGGCAGATGTCGTAGACACTGCAGTGCTTCTTGCCCCAGAACAATGGGCAAATACGCTGTCATTACATCTTCTGTCGCCCCGGTGGCCCGAGCGGCGGTTGTGTAGACGGCCAACCAGCCCCCTGGGTCCTGCTTGGGCTCGTACTTGTTGACGTTGGAGACTTTGAAGTTGGGGGCCACTAGATGGCCTAGAGACGCGGAGTAAGCACACAGACCCCACATGTGTCTTCCACTCAGCATTCGTGAGGTCGGTCCCAGGGAGTGGAGCCGGTGGTGTGTCGTCTCGACTGTCCTCGGGTTGGGCCACTGGTTGAAGCCGCAGCTAACTCAGCTCAGGTAGCACAACTTCGAGCTAGGACGTCGTGGTCTCGGTCATACTCCTCCCGGCGCCTTATCTCATTTTCGTGCCGTCGGTCGCATGAAGCGTTGATGGAGCTCCGCATGTCTCGTCGGCTGTTGATGGCATGTCGTAGGTCGCTCAGGGGATGAGCATTGGGCAGAATGTGATTAGCTGCCTGAGTAAGCGGCCGCCAATAGCCTTCTGCATCTAGAGTTCGCTAGAGGCCATTAGCTATCTAGGCCAGCAGCCCTCCAACTTCACTCGGTGTGTTCATTGCACGAGCAAAGTTGGGGTTCAGGTTCCGAGCGAAGAGAGGGTTCTCTCGGTGCAACCTCGCGCCTTGCTCGGCTTGCTCCCGCTCTCGGTTTTGAGCCTGCCGGCGATCACGGCGGCGAGAATTCCGTATTTCTCGGTGTACCCGCTCATCGGGAGTTTCTCCCACTTCTGAGACTTCGTCCCGGGATACAGGCTGTGATGGGTCCCGTGCTCCAGCCTCGTGATGTTGCCGAACATTCCGACATCTGTTCCTTCGTCATCGTGCTTCATGCTAGGGAGGTTCTTCCCCTTGTATGGTCGGCTCGTCATCGGAGATGGGAGACAACTCCAATCTCCCCCCGATGAAGAGGATGTCGGGGTAGAAAGGAGCTGCTGCGATGGCGTGTTTCTTTCCATCCTTCTTTGAGGGCGAAGGTGCCGAAAAGATGACTCGACGAGGTCCCGTCCCCTTACTCGGGATGTTTGCCTCCTTCTTTCTAGTGATCCACGTTCACTCCTTTGTGGGTGAGGTGGAGAGTGGAGTTCTTCGGGTAGGTAAGCTCCCGATTTTTGGTTTGTAAAGGGTGATCTTCACTTGGGGCACGGGAGGCTGCGCCACCCGCTGTTCTGCTCCGGTTTTCCCGGGACCTTCGAGGAAAGCTTCTTCTCTAGCGGGTCTCCTATGCGGTGCAGAATTCCTTTCTCATCTACTATGGACAAGATAGTTCCGAAGAAGAATATGGATCCAGGGTGAAGAGCGATCTTGCACCGGGATGTGATGTCCATTGAGCTAGCTTGGATCAACAACACACCCCCTACCTGGCATGCCAGCTGTCAGTGTTTAGAGCCCAACCACACACCCAGGGTTACCCCTCGCGGTGCTTTTGGGTAGGACGGTGCTGTCGACTGTAGCTCAATGGTTCGTGCTACATGCATGAGAGATGGACAAGCAATTTTCTACAAGTTTGGGCCACTTGGAGAGGCGTAATACCCTACTTCCTGGTGTGGATCTTTATGTGGTGGGTTACAAGTGAAGTCTCCTGAATGGAGAAAAGCTAACAAGATGGGTAGATGGTCGATGGAAATGATGGGGTACCCCCTATGCCTTATATACTCGACCGTGGAGTACTCCATGCATACATGAGGATTATGTATATCCTAAATAATAGTGAACTGACTGAACTGATCTTCCTACAATCTTGCCGACTTATCCCTAATCCGCCCCAATATTCAAGGGAGTCGTACGCGGGAAAGTCGGGGGGTCACTGTGGATAGCGCACGAGTCTGACGGGTTGCCTGGGCCTGAGTCTACTTCTTTCTCAGGTCGGCCCACTCCACCAGTAGTTCTAACCCGGCCCAGGAAGGGATGGCCTTGCGTGGTAACTGGCCCAAGGCCCCACGTGAGGCCTTCTTGCCTTCTAGTGGACCCGGGGGATATCTGTCCCCCACAGGTGGTATGGGACGCCCTTAGCTAGATAATTAGAGGAACTGAGGTGTAGTTCGCTTCGTCGTCGTGCCGTCAATGGGGCTCGGTGTATGCTGCTCGCTCTGCCAAGGGTGGATTGCCCCTTGGGGTGGAGTGTGGTACATTTATGAAACCTAACGGGTGGCTACAGGCTCAGGGAATCTTTGTAAAGGCTATGTAGTGAAACCCTGCCTGTTCACCTTGGTAGTGTTTAAGGGTTTGATCGGCCTGAGGCAAAAGAGAATCATGGGTTGTGGGTAAAGTGTGCAACCTCTGCAGAGTGTTATGAAACTGGTATATCAGTCATGCTCATGGTTATGAGCGGCAAAGGGGGCTCCATTGATTAGAGATACTTTGATCAGAGATGTTTGGTTTACAGGTGGTGACGAGGATGATGGTTTTGATTATGCTTATGGTAATGCTTTCGGGTATTCTTTCCGTTTGGAAAGGGAACTTTTAGGTTAACAACTCGGGTTAATGCTAAAACCTGGCTCTCTACTAGTAGTAATAATCTAACCAACTAAAAGCAACTATTGGACTTTAACCCCACATAAAGCTAGTCCACTACAACCAAACGAGACAATTGCTGAGTATGTTGATGTGTACTCACCCTTGATTTACACACCAAACCCCCCTAGGTTGTCCACGTTGCAACCACTACTCAGGAGAAGATGAAGACATGGAGGAGGACTTCCAGGAGTTCCAAGAGTACGATGAGTTCTAGGCGTAGGTTAGCGGCAAACCCCCAGTCGGCTGCCTATGTAGGCCGTGTTTATCTACGTTTCATTTCTGCACTTTGATAATTGTTAATGACTATGTGGATGCCTCGAATGTCATGATGTAATCGACTATTACCCTCTTTTATGTTATTATTTGAGCAATGTGTGATGATGTCCGGTTATGCAACTGCTATGTACGTGAATTGCTGATCTTGGCACGCACATGGTTCACATTCGGTTTGCCTTCTAAAACTGGGTGTGACATATATGGGTTGGGTTATTTTGGTTTAGCTTTATGCTAGTGCTTCACATTAACCAATGAACATGATGAGACTATTTATGATACGCTGTTTTACCTTTTGATTACGATGATATACTTGTGGCATTTAAGGGGACTCGAGCTGTTTCTCGAGTGCCTCTCCATAAGGACTGGTTCGTTGGATGACCGCCCAGGAAAACAGTGCAACCATGAGGGTGGTATGGGACGCCCTTAGCTGAATAATTAGAGGAACTAAGGTGTAGTTCGCTTCGCTGTCGTGCCGTCAATGGGGCTTGGTGTATGCGGCTCACTCGGCCAAGGGTGGATTGCCCCTTGGGGAGGAGTGCGGTACATTTAGGAAACCTAACGGGCGGCTACAGCGTTAGGGAATCTTTGTAAAGGCTACGTAGTGAAACCCTGCCTATTCACCTTGGTAGTGTTTATGGGTTTGATCGGCCCACGGCAAAAGGGAATCACGGCTTGTGGGTAAAGTACGCAACCTGTGCAGGGTGTTATGAAACTGATATATCAGGCGTGCTCGAGGTTATGTGCGGCCAAGGGAGCTCCATTGATAAGAGATACTTTGATCAGAGATGTTTGGTTTACAGGTGGTGACGAGGATGATGGTTTTGATTATGCTTATGGTAATGTTTTTTGGTATTCTTTCCAATTGGAAAGGGAACTTTTGGGTTAACAACTCGGGTTAATGCTAAAACCTGGCTCTCTACTAGTAGTAATAATCTGACAAACTAAAAGCAATTGCTGGACTTTAACCCCACATAAAGCTAGTCCACTACAGCCAAATGGGACAATTGCTGAGTATGTTGATGTGTACTCACCCTTGCTTTATACACCAACCCCCCCACAAGTTGTCCATGTTGCAACCACTGCTCAGGAGAAGATGAAGCCGTGGAGGGCTTCCAGGAGTTCAAAGAGTACGATGAGTTCTAGGCACGGGTTAGCGGCAAACCCCCTAGTCAGCTGCCTGTGAAGGCCGTGTTTATCTACGTTTCATTTCCACACTTTGATAATTGTTAATGACTATGTGGATGTCTCGGATGTCATGATGTAATCGACTATTACCCTCTTTTATGTTATTATTTGAGTACTGTGTGATGATGTCCGGTTATGTAACTGCTGTGTACGTGAATTTCTGATCCTGGCACGTACATGGTTCGCATTCGGTTTGCCTTCTAAAACCGGGTGTGAGAGTAGTCGTCTGTAAGACAGGGAGAGCATGAGCATGTCATGTAGTAGTAGTCATTGCAGGTTTTTCATTGTGTTTATTGTGCTGTGTGCCTATGTGGAGCCATTTCAGAAGAAAGCAAGGGGATCCAAATGCAAGTTTGAGTTCGTTTGTTGGGGGCCTTCTCCTTCTGAAGGTCCTCAAAAACATAATCAACCATTTGTTTTTAGCATAAGCTATTACAGGAAGCTTCGTCTTTAGGATATAAGCCTCTTCCTTATGACGAAGACACATAAGATGATGACAGATCCAAAGAAGATAAGAGTAAACGCCGAAGCTATCACCAGATGGAAAAGCTTCGGCTCGCAACAAAGTGAAGGAATAATGATGATGACCGAAGGATGAAAAGACTACTTAGTCCTTTATAACTTGTATTACGATCATGTGTAAACATTGAGGACATAAATGTACTTTTGCTCGGGCTGCGTCCCGTGCCTATAAATAGATGAATAGTAACACCGTACTGTTCACGCTGGATTGTACTTTTTACTCTCTCGCATCCTCGCCTTCGATCAAGCCGAATGTATCAATGTAATATTAACATTGTTGATATTCATATATGTTTTATAAAGTACAAGAATGAGTGAATTATTAAGATATTGTTATCATGTTCATTCCTTTTTATTCCTGTTCACTTATTGAATGATGAAGATATGTCCTTCTTGACCTTCGTCTGATGAATATTATACCCATGTGGGGATAATGCTTCAGAAGATGAAGGTCTGTTACAATTAACAATTGTGTTGCCTTGTTCTTGACTCAAAGCATTTGAGAACAAGAGACCAACATTGGCGCCCACTTCCGGTGAACTCACTTCCATGATCACCTTCGGCAAGCACCCAACTTCGTCATGCCATCGAAGAAGACAACAATGCCAGGGCCTGCTCTGCAACCACTGGACACAAATCAGGACACACTCTCCCTGTGAGAAGCTAGGAACTAGAAGAGAAAGGCTACTAGCCTAACGCGTCATGAGGAGGAGCTGGACCAGAAGATTAGGGGCTTAGAAGCAATCCACCAATAAGTACAGAGGAAGAAGGAAAAAATGCTTTGGCTAGCCGATCTTCAGAAGAAGATTGACGAAGCAGCTAAGGAGATGTGTCATCTCACCCAAGATGACCAAGACCGAAGGCCCCAACATAGGGAGCTTTGTCAAGAAATCCCAGTCAACGAAGATGAATGGTACTATGATTTTCACCATGGTAACTTTGCTTTCGATGATGCTTCTCCTCTGGCGACAGAATTGCAGGCTACCCCATGGCCACCATCCTACAAGCCACCTCAGCTACCCATGTTTGATAGGGAATTCAGATCCGAAGCAATTTCTGATGAGCTACGAGGCAACAATATCCTCATATGGAGGCAACACTGCTGTCATGGCAAAGTCCTTCATCATTGCAGTCAGAAGTGTGGCTCAGACATGGTATTCTTCTCTTTGGCTAGGGACAATTACGTTGTGGTAGAAGCTGAAGGACATGATAGTCACCAGCTTCTAGGGCTTCCAGACGAAGCAAGTCTCTGCTCAGGCCCTATTCCAATGCAGCAAGACCATGGGGAGTAGCTGCAGGCGTATGTCCGAAGGTTTGTGTTTGAGAGCTCAAGCGCCTACAGTGCCCAATGAGATTGTCATTGAGGCCATGATCAAGAGGCTCCGACCAGGGCCCACAGCTTAATACTTTGCAAGGAAGCCACCACAAACCCTAGAAAAGCTTCTTTAGAAGATGGATGAGTACATCCGAGATGATAATGATTTTTGCCAAAGAAGGGAGGGAGCATACAGGTTTTCTGAGATGACTAGGGGCTTCGAAGGAAGACTCCATCCTAGGCATGTTAGGACAATCCACAATCCCAATGCCAATGACGAAAGGGCCAACAATGCTCAGAGCAGTCATCACAGCTTACAGTCTTCGGACATGCAGCAAACTTTTTATAGACCACCAGCTCCGAGAGGCAGAGGAGGGAGAAGCTTCAGTGGAGGAAGGTACGATAATTAGCCCAGGAAATTGTTCTACCTTATCTATGGCGAGGACAAGGGACTCACAACGAGGACGTGCCAGGTCACGATCCAAAAGCAAAACCAAATTGCTGAAGCCGAGGCACGACAGAAACAGCCGAAGCAAGTCCTGCATACTGCTTCGTGCTACTCTCCATATATCCCCAAATACGTAGGCAATGAATAGCCTATGGCTTCTGTTACTTCAACAAGTCACTCTCAAGTTTCCTGTGCTCAACTTCCACCACCCCAACCACTGGTGCCTGCCCCAAATCATGATTAGCATTCAGAAGGGCATCTTCGGCCTCAGCAACAACGCAACCTTCGGGAGCAATCTAAAGCTCGCACAGTTATAGTACTGTGCCTGAGTCCAGGCATATCTACTGAAGATGGCACAATGTTTTGTCCAAAAGAAAGCCCCAATTCATTTTATTTCTACTCTTTTTTTGCTTTTATGTTTCCTTCTCAAAAGACAATACATGAAGGTTTAACCTTCAGCTCGATTTAATAAATATGTGACTACACCATCGAGTGTGGCAAAGTAAGTACCGAAGCTCTAAAGCCATTCCTAAGGGAGCGCAAAGTAAGTTTCGAAGCTCCAAAGTCGTTCCCAAGGGAGCGCAGAGTAAGTTCTGAAGCTCCAAAGTCATTCCTAAGGGAGCGCAGAGTAAGTACCGAAGCTCAAAAGTCGTTCTAAAGGAATGCAGAGCTAAGATGCCACCTAAATCAAAGGTGAAGAAGCTCCAAAGTCGTTCCTAAGGAGATGCTGAGCTTAAATGCCACCTAAGTCAAAGGTGAAGAAGCTCCAAAGTCGTTCCTAAGGGGATGCAGAGCATAGCTCCAAAATCGTTACTAAGGGGATGCAGAGATGAAATACCACCTAAGTAAAAGGTGAAGAGACTCCAAAGTCATTCCCAAGGTGATGCAGAGTCTAGGTTGTATATCCGCATGGTTTTCTACCTTCGGCATGAGTGACATTCCGCATCATACCATCATATCATATTGCATAGCATCGCATCATACATCATCTTGCATCACTAAAAAGATGTGGAGAAATAAAGGAAAGTTGTCCTCTCCAAAAAAATCGACCGAATTATGAAAAGGAATATTACAGCACAAGACATGTCTTTAGTAGATACATTATACTGCATGAAGCTGATCTTTGTCAGCAGTGACATAAGGACAATCTTTTTTCTTTGCGACGCATGAAAAGAAGGGAAGGTGTTTTTTCGCTGACAGCTCAAAAACGGTACGTACGAAGGTTTCAGGCATCACAAAGAAATATATTACATTAATATACATACAAAAACTTGATGTTCATTTCTTACAAAAAGCAACAATCATATACAAACATTACACTTTCAAGCATGCAAAAATTTAGTCTTCCTTCAGCACTTCTTCAACAACTTCATTTAGTAGTCTGTCGACGGCTTCGTCAACAGCTTCATTTGCGATTCTTATTATGTCTAGTGCTTCCTTCATAGCCGGGTCAGCTTCGGGATTATACGGCTCCGATGGTGGTGAAAGTTCAGCTGCAATAAAGAATATTTTGGTTAATTCCGAATCTAAAAACAAACTTTGAAGCGGAATCTCATTAAAAGTACCTATAAGCTTTACGCGCTCAGCAGCTTCTTCAGCTCGCTTAGCTTTTCTTGAGCGTCGTGAGAACCTTTTTCATTTTTCCTAATCGCTTCATCAGTCATCTCATGACCACCCTTCATCCACACATCGGAGTAGAATCTGTCGTCCAACGTAGAGGCCTCAGCCAAGGGTCCTTAATGTCTTCCACCGAGAAAGCAAATTTCGGCTGAGCCGTAGTCATAATATGATCACAACCGGCCTTCTCTATGGTCGCCGCCACCCCTTGTGCGCCAGCGAAAGCGCAGAAGTCTCCCCGATCACTTAAGATTTCGTCAAAGGCTTCGACCTCTCCACTGATCCACTGGACGACACCATCGGGGTCTCCACGGATGAATTTTTTCTTGAAAGAATAGGCTCCCACCTTTATAAAACTGTTCTCTAAAGTTTTGGCACATTCCAAGGATATCTCGTAGCATCTTTCTTTGGCGTCGCGGAGTTCTTCGACATTCCTTTGCACCCTTAATCTTTCAATTTCTCTTATTTCATGCTTCGCATTTGCAAGTTCAAATTTTGCATTCATTTCCGTAAGCATCTTCTTCAAATCTTCAACTTCAACCTTATGAGCTTCAGCTTGTGCACTAAGTTTGGCTTCGCTAACTTTCAGCCTGTCCACTAAGGAAAACAATATCTTATCCTTCTCGAAAGCTTCATTCCTTACTGAAATGACCTATGTCCGAAGATTCCCAAGAGCTATCTGACAGCTCTCGTCTTCTGTTTCCTTTTGGGCCTTTAATGCCTTACTTAGAATTAAGCCCTAATAAAAAAATATATGAGAACATAACGATAGTAAGAAAAGCTACAAACATAGTTTATTTTACAACAAAAGTATATATACCTTCAAGCTATTGTAAGTAAGGCTCTCTGCAAGGTCATCCTTCGACATCGTAGATAGGCCGAGTTCAAGCTTCGGGTACCCCATATTTCTCATCATTTCTCGACAGATGGAAATCTCTTTATTGTCTAGCAGACAATACATGAAATCATCCTCGTCATTTCCACTGTATACCAAGGACCCTCGAGGGTACTTGTTGGGGGCCTTCCTCTTCTGAAGGTCCTCAAAAACTTAACTAACATGTTCCTTAGTTTAACAGACTGTTACAAGAGGTTTTGACTTTGAGATGAAGGTGTGCGTAATATGAAGGTGTAGTTTGAAGGAAGGGTGAACGGACATTGAAGCTGTGGCTGAAGGACCTTCGGCTTTGTAGGATAATGATGGTGAAGGATGGAACCGACTTAAAGGAAAAAGACCACCTATTCCTTGATAGTTTGTTTCATTGTCAATAGTAAATGTCAGGGACATGAATGTAATTTTGTCTAGGCTGCGTCCTGTGCCTATAAATAGATGAACAGTAACACCGTAGTGTTCACGCTGAATTGTAATCACTCTCGCGTCACTCTCGCTTTTCCATCTTCTGGCAAGCCAAAGGTATAAATGTAATATAAATATCATTGATGTTTATCCATGTGTATAAAATAAGAATATAAATAATCTAATGATTTATAATGATTGTTCATATTCTTTTGTGTTTTCATATGTCTCTATTTATGTTTGTCCACTGAAATGATGAAGGTATGCCCTTCATGACCTTCATCTTAAGATCATTATATCCCAGGGGAGATAATGCTTTGAAGGACGAAGGTCTCTAATCGTTAACTATTGTGTTGCTTTGTTGTTGGTGTATAGCATCCGAGAACGAGGACCAACATTGGCACCCACCTCCGGTGAACTCATTCGACCACCTTCGGCAAACATTGACCTTCGTCATGTCGCCAAAGAAGACAGCAGCGCTACTGCATTGCAGCCACTGGACACTAACATGGAGACACTACCTGAAGCTAGGAGCCAGAAGAGGAAGGCTACTAGCCCAACACCTCAGGAGGAGGAACTAGACCAAGAAATCAGGGATCTGGAAGCTATCCATCAAGAGGTCCAAAAGAAGAGAGAGAAGATGCTTCGACTCACTGACCTTCGGAGGAAGATGTAGGATTACGGGGAGGCTACGCTAGCGCAAAACAAAATTTTCATCCCCATAATACCAAGAACTACTGCGGTTATAGGTCATGGAATTACCACTAGACGCGCAGAGCAGCGGAAGACGTCTCGATGTAGACGAACGCGTCGAGCAGTGCCGTGTAGTCGCCGGCGTTCTTCACGTCCTCGCACGGTTCGTCCAAGTGCTCCAGATGCAGCACCTCCGAGGTATCCACACGTACAGGGAGGAAGCGCCGCGTACCGAACTGCTAGGTTCGCGACGGCGGCTTGGCGAGGGCGAGAGGCGAGCGGCGGCTGCTGGTTTGCAGGTGGTGAATTAGGTTATCACTTAACCGCGCCCCCGCCCCTCATTATATAGGCGTTATGGTGGGCTTCTGACGCCGAGGCCCATCATTAACCCTAAAGCCCAGTCTAATTTCGGATCTAATCCGAATTAGGCTTCCTTCCCCTTAAGTGTGTGACCCTATAGGTTCACGTACAAATAGACATAGCCCGAGTACTCTTACTTGGCCCAATAATTGACAGCGGCCTCTAGCAAGACATGTCGACTCCTATGTGTACGTAAAGATCATATCAGACGAACCATTGCGACATTAAGTACATGTTGTTCCCTTTGTCTCACGATATTTGGTCTGGCTCTAAGCTGACCTCTCTTTCTCGATACTGTGAATTGGAATCCTTTCAATGGTTAACTCTTAACCCTAGCACGACCATGCATTTCTTGATCCAATCACTCGAGGGGCCCAGAGATATCTCTCTCACAAAGAGAGGGACAAATTCCATCTTGACTGACCATGCCTCATAGCATGCTTCCTGACAAACCCAAAACTACCTTTATAACTACCCAGTTACGGGATAGCGTTTGATAGTCCCTAAGTAAGTCAATTCACATCTTGAGAACATGCGACAATCTCAGGTCTAAGGATACAGTATTCATGTTGCAAGAAGAGAACTATATTACAATATCTCACGTTGGGTCGGTCCAGCGTCATGTCATACATGCGCCCACATTATTAATTTAACATCTCCATGTTCATGACTTGTGAAATGTAGTCATCAACTAATACATGTGCTAGTCATCGACTCTGACTAGGGACATCATTTAGAATAACCATATAAGTAAAGAATCTCACAAACAATTCACATAATTGCTAATCAATACAAGGTGCCTTCCATGGATATTCAATTAAGCAATATATATATCATGGATACAAAGAAATATGCTCATCTCTATGATTATCTCTAGGGCATATTTCTAACAGAAGATTGACGAAGCCACCGAGGAAATGCATCACCTCACCCAGGACGACCAAGAACGAAGGCCCCAGCACAGGGAGCTTCGTCAAGATAATCTATTCAATGATGATGAATGGTACAATGACTTTCATCATGGCAATTTTGCTTTTGATGATGCTTCTCCCTTGGCAGTAGAATTGCAGGCTACCCCATGGCCCCCGTCATACAAGCCACCTCAGCTTCTTATGTGCGATGGGCACTCAGATCCGAAGCAGTTCCTGATAAGCTACAAAGCAACCATATCTTCATATGGGGGCAATACTGCAGTCATGGCGAAATCCTTCGTCATGGTAGTCAAAAGCGTAGCGCAAACTTGGTACTCTTCTCTTCGGCCAGGGACAATTACGTCTTTGCAGAAGCTAAAGGACATGCTGGTCACTAGCTTCCAGGGCTTTCGAATGAAGCCAGTCACCGCTCAAGCTCTATTCCAGTGCACATAGGATCAGGAAGAGTACCTCCACGCGTATGTCCAAAGGTTCCTACGATTGAGAGCTCAAGCACCTATAGTACCTAATGAGATTGTCATTGGGGCCATGATCAAGGGGGCTCAGACCAGGACCAACGACATAATATTTTGCAAGGAAGGCACCGTAAACCTTGGAGAAGCTTCTCCAGAAAATGGATGAATACATTAGAGCTGATAATGATTTCCGGCAAAGAAGGGAAGAAGCTTATAGTTACTCTGAGATGGCCAGGGGCTTCAGAGGAAGATTCCACCCTAGGCATGTCAGGTCAATCCATAATGCCAGTCCAAGTGATGAAAGGGGAAGCCAATCCCAAAGGCAACAGCACAGCTCCCAATCATCAGGGCCGCAACAAAGTTCTTTTAGGCCACCAGCTCCAAGAGGCAGAGGGGGCAGAAGCTTCGGAGGATGATACGAAGATCAGCCTAGGAGACTGTTTTGTCTGTTCTGTGGCGAAGACAAAGGCCACACCACAAGAACATGCCAAGTCACGATTCAGAAGCAGAAAGAGATTGCTGAAGCTGAAGCACGGCAGAATCAGCCGAAGCAGGTCCTACATACTGCTTCATGCTATTCTCCCTACGTCCCAGAGTACGTAGGTAATCAATAGCCTATGGCCTCTGTCGCTTCGGAAAGCCATTCTTAGGCTTCCTGGGCCCAACTCCCACCACCACCACCGCTAGCACCTACTTTGGCCCAAAACCAGCAGCCAGAAGGGCACCAACACGCTCAGCAGCAGCGCGATTTTCGGGAAGAATCTAAAGCTCGCACAGTCAATAGCACTATGCCCGAATCCAAGCACATCTACTAAAGAATATCCTACCTCTGGTGCATATTTGTTGTTTCTACCATTTCATTTTCTTGTATGAAAAACAATTCATGAAGGATTAAATTCCAATTTGATGTAATAATATTGTATTCATGTCATCGAGTGGGATGCGTTCCCTTAACAAGATTCCGAAGCTACAAAGTCGTTCCTAAGGGAGCGCAGAGTAAGTTCTGAAGCCATAAAAGTCATTCCTAAGGGAGCGCAGAGTAAGTTTCGAAGCTACAAAAGTCGTTCCTAAGGGAGCGCGAAGTAAGTTCCGAAGCTCAAAAGTCATTCCCAAGGGAATGGAGAGCCAAAATACCACCGAAATAGAAGGTGAGGAAGCTCCAAAGTCATCCCTAAGGGGATGCAGAACTTAAATACCACCGAAATAGAAGGTGGAGAAGCTCCAAAGTCGTTCCTAAGGGGATGCAGAGCTTAAATGTCACCGAAATATAAGGTGAAGAGACTCAAAAGACGTCCCTAATGGGAAGTAGAGTCAGAGTGTTTCTGTGTGGACATGGGACTTGGGCATAAACATCATGCTGCATCATATCATCGCATCATTCAGCATAACATTACATCATACATCATGTTGCATCAGCAGCAAAATTGAGTAGAAGGAAAGCTGTTCTTTCAAAATATATGATGAATGAAACAATGTGCTGGAGCACAAAGCAACCCATCGCAATTATAATCTTATACGACAGGAAAATTTTTGTCGACAACAATATCATACAACAGCTATGCTATAGAAGGGTTTTTTTCTTTACGAAGCATGAAAAGAAGGGAAGGTGTTTTTCGCTGAAGGCTCAAAAATGGTATGTACGCAAATTTCATGCATCACAAAGAAATATATTACATTAATATACACATAGATATACAATATTTAACTCATACAAATATTACATCACATAAATGTTACATTTCTTAGCTACACAAAAGTCTAGTCTTCTTTCAAAATGTTCTCAGCAGCTTCATTCAGAAGTTTGTTGACAGCTTCGTCAACAGCTTCTTCAGCAATTCTTATAGTTTCTAGTGTCGCCTTCATGGCTGGATCAGCATCGGGATCATAGGGCTCAGGTGGTGGTGAAAGTTCAGCTACAACAAAAGTAATTTGTTAATCCGAAGCTAGAAAAAATGATGAAGCAACGAAACAATTAAAATACCTATACGCCTTGCACGCTCGGCAGCCTCTTCGGCTCGCTTGGCTTCTTCTCAGGCATCGTGGGATTCTTTCTCATTCTTCTTTATGGCTTCATCGGCTAACTCTCGACCGCCTTTCATCCAAACGTTGGAGTAGAATTTTCCGTCCACCTGTCACACCCGGTTCCAGGGGGTAGAACCGAGCGCATACCATATGTGTGCCAGGATCCATTTTCACACATATGTTGACGTCACAAGTGTAATACATCAAAAGACAATGCAATAAAGGCGTAAAGAGAGTATAATACTTTATTACATCATCTGGAACATTGTATCTTGAACAAGTATCATATCAAAGTAAAGCGGAAATAAACAACTGGGCAATCTTCCACTGGAAGTTGACCGGCGCATCGTTAGACTTAGAATTCTTCGTCGATAAATTCTCCATCAAAGTCTCCAGCATCACCCTCTGATCAAAATAATAGCAAGGGTGAGCTCACTTATGGTCGGGGCTCAGCAAGTGGGGGAAAAATTAATGCAGGTATAACAAGGTGAGGCTAAGGTTGAGCAGTAAGCATTTTAGTTGGTCAACATTTTATTATCAACACCTGTCTTACTAATAAGAGTGAATCCCCAAATATCCTATTAAACAAAGGAATATGAATATATCAAAAACACTTAAGTGAAACCACTTAAGCAAATTATTGGCAGATCATCAGATCTCAATTTAATTCCATCTTCAAGTTCAATTATCATGTGAGGAGTCCAGGTCGCTCATAACCGGGAGCACGGCTGATATATCAGTTTTACACTCTGCAGAGGTGGTACAACTTTACCCACAAGCCATGTATCCCATCTAGCCCGGGTTGATCGGACCCTTAGACACTGCCGAGGTGAATGGCTAGGGATCCATTATGAGGTTTTCACAAAATACACTTAATACGAAGCAACCCGCTAAGGTTTCTAAGACGATGGTGGTGGCCCCCTGGGTGAAGTACCTTAGCCAAGAATACGACCCCAAGTTAACGTGGGCTGCCAGCACCTATCGCTCCCCCTCTTGCCCATCTTTCAGGTAAGGTTTCTAGGCACTAAGCATATAGAGCTAATTACCAAAGCCAAAGCCATGATAGCACTCGTGGTTGCACTGTTATCCTGGGTGGTCACTCCATGTTCCAATTAAATTTGTAATAATGTTAACTAAACCATCGGGTTAATGTCATAATTGCCAATTAACATTTTGGAACATTAATACCAATTGATTAGTGACATCAAAAATCATTAAGTTGAGCGGTAGCACAAACTTTGCACAGCTTAATAATCTTCCCAGGTTAAACAAGGAATACAGGTAGTAAATCTAGGAAATCCTTAATTAGGTAAACCCATCAAATCATGCAATATATCAAAAAGTAAACATTATTATATGCAATGAGTAGGTACAAACAGAATATGCAGAGGGAGAATCCACTTGCCTTGCTCAAGCGAGTCCTGTGGATCGTCCTCGAACGAGTTCGGATCGCCTATCGCACAATCCGCTTCTAATAGAGTCGCATAGCGCACATACAAAAATAAAACATAAACCAATAAACAAACATGCACCATTTCATAAACATACACCAATACGTCATTAAGCACACATTAACATATCGCACTAATCATATCTTAATTACGTACTAATCACGTAAATACTTATTAATTCAATTGTGGCTATTATTGTGAATCCTAATGGTGAATTTATGAGTGGGTGTAATAAATATAGTTTTAACTAGTATTAATTAGTTAGTATAGCAAAAATGAATTTAATAATATTAATATTCTAAAAATCTACATAAATTGGTAATTGGACTTTTTATAACACAATATTTTTACATAAACTAATATTTTGTTTAATCTAAAAATCTAAGTGCTCAATTTACGAACAAGATTAGTTAACTAGCAAAAATCTATTTACCACACTACTGATGATCTTTTCTCTTTTCTTTCTAAAAAGAAAATGCTAATAAAATAATTAGATAAAACATCTAAAAATCCTATAATATTCATTTGACATCTATACCATTTTCCAAATCCATTTAAAATGCACCTATAATTCTCCAAATAGTTTCTAAAATTTATCGTGACCAAATTTTGACTATAAATTCTTATCTAGTATTTTTATCACCAACGTGTGACTATTAAATCTACGTCATATTTCTCTAAACCAAAATCAACGCGTCGATTAACATGAAATAACACGGTGCACTACTAATCGCATATCTCTAACAAATTCCATAACACACACATATACATAAATCGAAATCACATGTGTTCATATTACGACAAACAAAATATACAACTCATGAATCGAATCAAAAAGCACTTTATAAAATACATAAAATAAATTTGGGTCGTCATCAACCTCGGGTTCGTGCGTGTGACGGGGATGGATCGACGGGTTTCGGCCAGACGGAGAGCAAGGCTCGACTACGGACGGCGAGTGCGTGGCTCCGGTGAACTCCGGCTACGAACGACACACTCCGGCGAACTACGGGCTCCGTGAACTCCGGCGACGAACGGCTACGAACGGCAACGGCACTAGCGTAGCTCCGGCGACGAACTATGTGGCTACACGCGTGCAGGGAGCAAGGAAGGCGATGCAAGCTCGGAACTATGAGGAACAATCTCAGGGAACGTGGCCTGCAATTTATAGGAAAAGAGAGGAAGCAGAGGTAGAAGAAACGGTCGACGGCGTCCTCAATAGCCATTACGACGGCGGGAGTTTCCGGTGCTATCAACTCTCTTGATGGCGCTGCCGTTACCAGAGGAGAGATAGGGAGGGGAGAGAAGGAAACGGCGCGCGGCATGGCAGCATGGTCGGGCAGGGCGCAGGCCAGGGGCTCGTGCGCGTCGCACGCCGGTGATGCGCGCAGGGACTGGCGCGGCTCGCGGCCGGGCGCTGGCACGCGCGGCGTCGCGGTCGGCCGGCTCGTAGTGGCTGGCGCCTGGGTGGGCTCGCTGGCACGCGCGGCGCTTGGGGAGCGCGCTGCACCACGCGGCTGGGCAGGGCGCGGCAGAGAGCGGTGCCGTGGCCCTTGCGCGCGCGTGAGACAGAGTAAGGGAGAGGGATAGAGGAGAGAGAGTAGGGAGAGGAGAGGGAGAACAGCAGGAGGCGGCGGCGGCTTGGAGAGCTGGGAGCGCGCGCGCTGTAGACTAGGGTTTGGGGTAATGGGCCCCTAAGTGGACCGGCTGTATAGGTTTAGTTTTTTTTAATTCCGAAATGCTTATTTAAGGAGCTCAAAAATTCATAAAAAAATTTACCAAAAATATTTATAAATAGAATACTTGTTTTTAGACTAATAATTACTATATTTCTTAATTATTATTTAATTACTAGTATCTCTTTTTGAAATGAATTGATATTAAACATCCAATAAGAAATCAAGCGCATGCAAAGAAAATGATGCAAATAAATAAATAAACACTTAAAAAAATTTATTACCCTAATTAATATAATATCTAAATTTATTATTTTAATTGATGGCTTTTATGGTGTTACAAACCTACCCCTCTTAAAAAGAATCTCGTCCTCGAGATTAAGAAACTTCCGAGAATAACTGGGGGAATTCTACTGTGAGTTCATCTTCTCTTTCCCAAGTGGCTTCATCTTCTGAATGATGACTCCACTGAACTTTGCACATGTTAATGACTTTACTCCGTGTAATTCTGCGAGATGTTTCCAGAATTCTGATCGGGTACTCCGAATAGGTCAAATCCTCATTAACATTCAGTTCTTCCATGGGTAACTGTTCTTCTGGTACTCTTAAGCACTTCTTGAGTTGTGATACGTGAAATACATCATGCACATCAGCTAATCTATCGGGTAGCTCTAGCTGATAGGCTACTTCACCTTTTCTTTCCAAAATCTTGAATGGGCCAATATAGCGAGGTGATAATTTTCCTTTAACCTTAAACCTTTTCATTCCTCTCATCGGTGAAACTTTAAGGTAGACAAAGTCTCCTACTTCAAACATCAACTCTCTTCTTCTATTATCAGCATAGCTTTTCTGTCTTGACTGTGTTGTCTTCAAATTTTCTCTGATAATCTGCACTTGCTTTTCGGCCTCTTGGAGTATTTCTGGTCCAAATACTTGACTTTCTCCAGTCTGATTCCAATAAAGCGGTGTTCTACACTTTCGTCCGTAGAGTGCTTCAAATGGTGCCATTTTGAGACTTGCTTGAT
Source organism: Zea luxurians (assembly GCA_029449295.1). Taxonomy (NCBI): domain Eukaryota; kingdom Viridiplantae; phylum Streptophyta; class Magnoliopsida; order Poales; family Poaceae; genus Zea; species Zea luxurians. Next base: position 201,234 of record JAOPSE010000565.1, on the reverse strand, counting down.
AACTGTTGTTATACGAAAATTCTGCATAAGGCAAACTTTTATCCCAGCTTCTACCATGCTTTAGAGCGCAAGCTCTTAGCATATCTTCCAACACTTGGTTTGTTCTTTCCGTTTGCCCATCCGTCTGCGGATGATAAGCTGAACTAAAATTTAGTTTGGTATCCATGGACTCATGTAGTCTTTTCCAAAAGCGTGAGATAAACTGGGTTCCTCGATCTGATACGATCTTCTTCGGTACTCCATGCAGACAAACAATCCTCGACATGTATAACTCTGCTAACTGGGCTCCCGAGTAAGTTGTCTTCACAGGTATAAAGTGTGCCACTTTAGTTAACCTGTCTACTATGACCCATATTGAATCATAGCCATCTCGAGTACAGGGTAGTCCAACTATGAAATCCATACTGATTTCTTCCCATTTCCATTCACGTACCTTGAGAGGTTGTAGCAATCCTGCTGGTCTTTGGTGTTCAGCTTTAACTCGCTGACACACGTCACATAATGCAACATGAGTAGCAATGTCTCTTTTCAAACCGTACCACCAATACTTTTCCTTAAGATCCTGCTACATCTTTGTACTTCCAGGGTGAATAGAGTAAGCTGAATCATGAGCTTCTCTCAAAATAAGTTGGCGCAGGTGCTCGATTTCGGGTACATAGATTCTCTTCTTAAACCATACTGTGCCTTGTTCATCTTCCGTGAAATCTGGGGCTTTACCCAAACCAATCAAAGTTTTAATTTCCTTAATTTTCTCATCGGACTCTTGTCCTTTACGAATCTCTTCTTCCAAAGTAGATTCGACTTCCATCACCGTTGCTTCTACATTATTGAGAAATCCAAGGTTGAGTCGTTCCATTTCCCAGCACAATTCTTGTGACATCAAATGAGTAGTGACGTTGTTCACTTGACCATTACGGCTCAAAGCATCAGCTACTACATTTGCTTTTCCGGGGTGATATTGTATCTCCAAATCATAGTCTTTAATCAACTCAAGCCATCTTCTCTGTCTGAGGTTGAGTTCCTTCTGAGTGAATATATATTTCAGGCTTTTGTGATCCATGAAGGTTTTGCACTTGTTTCCAATCATATAGTGCCTCCAAACCATCAAAGCATGCACTATGGCAGCTAGTTCCAAATCATGCGTAGGATAATTCTTCTCATGTTTCCTCAACTGTCTTGAAGCATAAGCAATCACCTTTCCTTCTTGCATTAGCACACATCCAAGTCCAAGATGTGATGCATCACAATACACATCAAATCCCTTGTGAATGTCTGGCATTACCAGTATTGGTGCAGTGGTTAACCTCTTCTTGAGTTCTTCAAAACAATTCTGGCAAGCTTCATCCCATTTGAACTCTTTGCCTTTCTCCAGTAGAGAGGTAAGTGGTTTCACTAACTTGGAGAAACCTTCAATAAATCTTCTATAGTATCCAGCCAATCCAAGAAAACTTCTGATCTTGGAAGCATCCTTTGGTTGCTTCCAATCCAGTATCTCACTTATCTTTCCTGGGTCCACTTTAATTCCACCGTCAGTAACGATATGTCCTAAGAAAGCAACTTCATTCAACCAAAAATCACACTTCGAGAATTTTGCGTACAGTTGGTTGTCACGAAGCTTTTGTAGGACTAGCCTTAAATGATCTTCATGTGTTTCTTCATTCGGAGAATATATCAGTATGTCGTCAATGAATACGATCACAAACTGATCCAGATATTCCATGAATACTTTATTCATCAGGTTCATAAAGTATGCTGGTGCATTAGTCAGTCCAAACGACATGACCAAAAACTCATATAATCCATATCTCGTCGTGAAGGCTGTCTTCGGTACATCTTCTGCTCGAATCTTTAACTGATGATATCCTGATCTCAGATCTATCTTCGCGAATATCTTAGCTCCTTTCATTTGATCGAATAAGTCTTCAATTCGAGGTAGTGGGTATTTATTCTTGATGGTTACTTCATTCAAACTTCTATAATCCACACACATCCTCCTCAAACCATCTTTCTTGTTCACAAATAGCACTGGGGCTCCCCAAGGGAATGAACTTGGGCGAATGAAACCTTTTTCTAGTAATTCTTCTATTTGTTTCTTTAGTTCTACTAAATCTTTGACATTCATTCTATAAGGTCTTTTCGAGATAGGTGCGGTTCCGGGTACTAATTCAATAGAAAACTCTATATCACGGTCAGGTGGCATACCTGGTAATTCCTCCGGAAATACGTCTGGGTATTCGCACACTACTTTGATATTTTCCAAGGGCTTTTCTTCCAAGTGATTGATCACTGTCTTCCCTTTTTCATCTGTTGACTTGTCTATGTTAACTTGGATTCTTTCACCATTGGGACTTGTCAACATAATTGTTCCGTTGGCACACCGTATCACTCCATCACAACTTTTCAACCAATTGCATCCAAGAATCACATCAATCCCGTTGGATCCTAGGACCACTGGGTCAACTGTAAAATCTATTCCTTGAATCTTGATATTAACATGAGGGCATAAGTGTGTGGCCTTCATGTCACCTCCCGGTGAACTAATGTGTAATATCCTCTTCAGAGGGTACTTAGGTATGTTATGTTTTTCCACAAATGACTCAGTTATAAATGAATGTGATGCGCCAGAGTCAAATAAAACTGATGCAGGTATGGAGTTAACAAGGAACATACCATACACTATGTCGGCATCCTCAGGCACTGATTCTTTAGTGACGTGATTTACCCTTCCTCTGCTCTGGTTCTGTGGTGTCTTGTTTTGAGCCGATCCACGAGCGGGGGTGTTCTGGTCATTCCTCTGAGTATTGCTCCTTTGGGGTGTTTGCTGGTTGCGCCTTGGGCAATTGTTGGCATAGTGGCCTAGCTCACCGCACTTGAAACATCCATTGGGTTGGACAGGTGCGTTGTTTCTGGCCTGCGTGTTGTTGGTGCCACCTTGACGGTTCTGTGAATTTCCACCAGACCTCTGGTTGGTCTGGGAGTTGCTCCTTTGCTGGTTCTGGTTTTGATTACTTCTCTGGCTTTGCTGTCCAGAGCGTTGCACTTGATAATTATTTCCAGCCTGATTTCCAGAGCGGAACTGCGAACCTTGAGCATTATTCGGACGAGTGTTCCTGCTTGACTGACCTTGGAACTTCCTTTTATGGTCAGATAATTCCTTCCTTTTGCTCTCAAGGCCAATTGCCTTGTTCAGGAGTGTCTGGAAGTTGGGAAAAGTGTGACTCTGAAGTTGGTAGTTCAGAGGTCCAATCAACCCTTCCAGGAAACGCTCTTGGCGCTTCTCATCAGTGTCCACTTCCTCTGGTGCGTAGCGTGAAAGCTGAGTGAAGCGATCATGATACTCACTGACAGACATATTCCCTTGAGTAAGGGAAAGGAACTCCTTCTTCTTCAGCTTCATGATTCCCGAAGGAATGTGATGAGTGCGGAAGTTCTCCTGGAACTCCTGCCAGGTTATTGTATCAGCATTGGGATGTGCCGCTGTGAAGGCATCCCACCAATCGGACGCAGCTCCCTCGAGTCTTCCCGAGGCGTACAAGACCTTCTCCCGGTTGTTGCACTGAGTTATGTCCAGCTTCTTCCCAATGACTTTGAGCCAGTCATCGGCATCCAGGGGATCAACCGCATGAGAGAATGTCGGCGGGTGATGACTCATGAAATCCCGGTGCTTATCTCTGGCCAGGGGTGCATATTGCTATTGCTGGGGTTGCTGATTCTGTTGGTTCTGTTGTAATTGCTGAACCACAGCAGTGAGTCCTTGCAGAATCTGCATTTGGGCGGCAATGAACTGCTCCATGTTGGGATTAGGTGGTGGTGGTGGTGGTGGTGCTTGCTGTCCATGCTGGTTCCGGTTGTTAGGTCCTTGACGTGGGTTAACCATCTGATTTGTTAGGAAGTGAAGTCCTTAGAAAAGTGAGGAGAAGAAAAGATTCTAGAGAGAAAATATCTTATGTTTTGAAAAATTTTATATGTTCTTATGGCCATCATTCCATAAGAACATAGCACTCAAACAAAGATCCAAATCAAACATTTCAACCAATCACCATCACATGGTTGTTATTTATTAATATAAAAACTTAAAGAGAGTTTCATCGTCTAACACGAAGTATAACTTATTACATCATAGTCCAAAAACATAAAGCAGCCTAGTGACGGATCCGGGCTCTCCATAGCGCAGCCTCTTGCGGGGAGGAGACAATGCCATGGCGGGGACCTGAGCTTCTGGCGGATCCAGTCCTTGCAGTTGGGCTTCCAGGGATGCAATCCTGGCGTGGGCATTCTCCAGCTCCAAGTGCACACTGTAGAGGTCCAGGGTGGCACTGTCCAGGTCGGTGTTGAGACCGGCCACTACACCAGCTAGGGTGTTGAGGCGATCCTCACCAGGTTCACCTGGGACAATGTTGGTCTGGCTTTCTCCACGCAGACGCTGTGGAAGGTGCTTGAACCTTGTGTTCTGCAGCTGCTGCCAGTAGGTGTGGCTGAGCGACCACAGGGTCCGACGGGCAGCATCGCTGACCGAGGCAGCATAGGTGGACAGTGGTATCAGGGACTCGTGAGCAGACAGAGTCACCCTGACGTGGATGCGAGTGATGTAATAGCAAGCCCGGGGAGGCTCGCTCACCTGCCTCGTCTCGTATAGGGGGCGGACGTAGGTGCCTAGTGCGTGCAGCACCTCCTGCAGCAAGTTGGGGAAGTGCCCCGTCTCGAACATTGATGTGTAATGTTCGATAATAGGACCAAACCCCATGAAGTTGTCCTGCTAGGCGTAGTCAGCTTCCTCGTTGACGTGTCCGTCTTCTCCATCGTCTTCGTCGTCGTCATCCTCGTCATCGCCGTCTCCAGAGTCGTTCGGGTCATCGCCTCCAGGTGCAGGTGCTTGGAAGGCTGGTGACGACGATGCTGACGTCGATGACCCAGCTGCGAAGGCCAGGGACTTGGCCAACGGGGTGGGGGTCAGCAGCTGCTCCTCCGAGCTGTCCTCTAGGTTGATTACGTTCTCCACTCGGACGGCAGGGAGATTCGCTGGAGCTTCCTCGACTACCACTGGGTAGACCGGGATCTACCGGGGCTGAGGGGCGTAGCTGGTGTTGACGCGAGTGGTTTGGAGAGTGCAAACCATCTACAAGAGAAGTGTCAACTCAGTTGAATTTCAAAGAGGTAAGACTGATAAAGGAATTTATAAGAATGAAATTAGCAAGTTTTGAACAACTAGGCTTTCCATTTCTAACTAATCTAACGACCTAGGGTCAGCATAGCTTTGATACCACTTCTATCACACCCGGTTCTAGGGGGTAGAACCGAGTGCATACCATATGTGTGCCAGGATCCATTTTCACACATATGTTGACGTCACAAGTGTAATATATCAAAAGACAATGCAATAAAGGCGTAAAGAGAGTATAATACTTTATTACATCATCTGGAACATTGTATCTTGAACAAGTATCATATCAAAGTAAAGCGGAAATAAACAACTGGGCAATCTTCCACACGAAGTTGACCGGCGCATCGTTAGACTTAGAATTCTTTGTCGATAAATTCTCCATCAAAGTCTCCAGCATCACCCTCTGATCAAAATATTAGCAAGGGTGAGCTCACTTATGGTCGGGGCTCAGCAAGTGGGGGAAAAATTAATGCAGGTATAACAAGGTGAGGCTAAGGTTGAGCAGTAAGCATTTTAGTTGGTCAACATTTTATTATCAACACCTGTCTTACTAATAAGAGTGAATCCCCAAATATCCTATTAAACAAAGGAATATGAATATATCAAAAACACTTAAGTGAAACCACTTAAGCAAATTATTGGCAGATCATCGGATCTCAATTTAATTCCATCTTCAAGTTCAATTATCATGTGAGGAGTCCAGGTCGCTCATAACCGGGAGCACGGCTGATATATCAGTTTTACACTCTGCAGAGGTGGTACAACTTTACCCACAAGCCATGTATCCCATCTAGCCCGGGTTGATCGGACCCTTAGACACTACCGAGGTGAATGGCTAGGGATCCATTATGAGGTTTTCACAAAATACACTTAATACGAAGCAACCCGCTAAGGTTTCTAAGACGATGGTGGTGGCCCCCTTGGTGAAGTACCTTAGCCAAGAATACGACCCCATGTTAACGTGGGCTGCCAGCACCTACCGCTCCCCCTCTTGCCCATCTTTCAGGTCAGGTTGCTAGGCACTAAGCATATAGAGCTAATTACCAAAGCTAGAGCCATGATAGCACTCGTGGTTGCACTGTTATCCTGGGTGGTCACTCCATGTTCCAATTAAATTTGTAATAATGTTATCTTAACCATCGGGTTAATGTCATAATTGCCAATTAACATTTTGGAACATTAATACCAATTGATTAGTGACATCAAAAATCATTAAGTTGAGCGGTAGCACAAACTTTGCACAGCTTAATAATCTTCCCAGGTTAAACAAGGAATACAGGTAGTAAATCTAGGAAATCCTTAATTAGGTAACCCATCAAATCATGCAATATATCAAAAAGTAAACATTATTATATGCAATGAGTAGGTACAAACAGAATATGCAGAGGGAGAATCCACTTGCCTTGCTCAAGCGAGTCCTGCGGATCGTCCTCGAACGAGTTCGGATCGCCTATCGCACAATCCGCTTCTAATAGAGTCGCATAGCGCACATACAAAAATAAAACATAAACCAATAAACAAACATGCACCATTTCATAAACATACACCAATACGTCATTAAGCACACATTAACATATCGCACTAATCATATCTTAATTACGTACTAATCGCGTAAATACTTATTAATTCAATTGTGGCTATTATTGTGAATCCTAATGGTGAATTTATGAGTGGGTGTAATAAATATAGTTTTAACTAGTATTAATTTATTTTAACATCATCAATGGGGATAAATAATACTTATTGTCTTTTAATACTAATAAATTAATACCTTTTATTACCTCTAACTCAAATTAGTTAGTATAGCAAAAATGAATTTAATAATATTAATATTCTAAAAATCTACATAAATTGGTAATTGGACTTTTTATAACACAATATTTTTATATAAGCTAATATTTTGTTTAATCTAAAAATCTAAGTGCTCAATTTGCGAACAAGATTATTTAACTAGCAAAAATCTATTTACCACACTACTGGTGATCTTTTCTCTTTTCTTTCTAACAAGAAAATGCTAATAAAATAATAAGATAAATCATCTAAAAATCCTATAATATTCATATGACATCTATACCATTTTCCAAATCCATTTAAAATGCACCTATAATTCTCCAAATAGTTTCTAAAATTTATCGTGACCAAATTTTGACTATAAATTCTTATCTAGTATTTTTATCACCAACGTGTGACTATTAAATCTACGTCATATTTCTCTAAACCAAAATCAACGCGTCGATTAACATGAAATAACACGGTGCACTACTAATCGCATATCTCTAACAAATTCCATAACGCACACATATACATAAATCGGAATCACATGTGTTCATATTACGACAAACAAAATATACAACTCATGAATCGAATCAAAAAGCACTTTATAAAATACATAAAATAAATTTGGGTCGTCATCAACCTCGGGTTCGTGCGTGTGACGGGGATGGATCGACGGGTTTCGGCCGGACGGAGAGCAAGGCTCGACTACGGACGGCGAGTGCGTGGCTCCGGTGAACTCCGGCGACGAACGACACACTCCGGCGAACTACGGGCTCCGTGAACTCCGGCGACGAACGACAACGAACGGCAACGGCACTGGCGTAGCTCCGGCGATGAACTATGTGGCTACACGCGTGTAGGGAGCAAGGAAGGCGATGCAAGCTCGGAACTGTGAGGAACAATCTCAGGGAACGTGGCCTGCAATTTATAGGAAAAGATCAGAAGCAGAGGTAGAAGAAACGGTCCACGGCGTCCTCAATAGCCATTACGACAGCGGGAGTTTCTGGTGCTATCAACTCTCTTGATGGCGCTGCCGTTACCAGAGGAGAGTTAGGGAGGGGAGAGAAGGAAACGGCGCGCGGCATGGTAGCATGGTCGGGCAGGGCGCGGGCCAGGGGCTCGTGCGCGTCGCGCGCCGGTGATGCGCGCAGGGACTGGCGCGGCTCGCGGCCGGGCGCTGGCACGCGCGGCGTCGCGGTCGGTCGGCTCGGAGTGGCTGGCGCCTGGGCGGGCTTGCTGGCACGCGCGGCGCTTGGGGCGCGCGCTGCACCGCGCGGCTGGGCAGGGCGCGGCAGAGAGCAGTGTCGTGGCCCTTGCGCGCGCGTGAGACAGAGTAAGGGAGAGGGATAGAGGAGAGAGAGTAGGGAGAGGAGAGGGAGAACAGCAGGAGGCGGCTGCGGCTTGGAGAGCTGGGAGCGCGCACGCGCTTTAGACTAGGGTTTGGGGTAATGGGCCCCTAAGTGGGCCGGCTGTATAGGTTTAGTTTTTTTTTAATTCCGAAATGCTTATTTAAGGAGCTCAAAAATTCATAAAAAAAAATTTACCAAAAATATTTATAAATAGAATACTTGTTTTTAGACTAATAATTACTATATTTCTTAATTATTATTTAATTACTAGTATCTCTTTTTGAAATGAATTGATATTAAACATCCGATAAGAAATCAAGCGCATGCAAAGAAAATGATGCAAATAAATAAATAAACACTTAAAAAATTTATTACCCTAATTAATATAATATCTAAATTTATTATTTTAATTGATGGCTTTTATGGTGTTACACCACCAAAGTAGCCTCAGCCGAAGGATCCTTCGTGTTTTCTACAGAGAAGACGGCCTCCATCTGGGTTGCAGCTTTAACATGTTCACAGCCAGATTTTTCTAAAATCACTGCAACCCCTTTAGCACTGGAGAAGGCGCAAAAATCGCCACGATCTCTATGTATCTCATCAAAGGCTTCAGCTTCTTCGCCGATCCACTCGATGATGCCTTCGGGATCGCCTCTGACAAATTTCTGCTCAGATGAGTAGGCACCCACCTTTCCAAAACTATCTTTCAACTTTTTAGCACAATCCAAGGATTTTTCGTAGTACCTCTCCTTTGATTCCTGAAGCTCATCTCATTCTTTTGTAGTCTTGTGCTAGTCCATTCACTTATTTCTTGTTTTGCTTTGGCGACTTCAAAATCCTCGCTTTTTCTGCAAGCTTTTCCTTTAAATCTTCAATCTCGGCTCTATGAGCTTTGGACTGTGCAGCAAGATTGGCCTCGTTAATCTTTATCCTGTCTACCAAGGAAAGCAGAATTTTATCCTTCTCTGCGGCTTCATTCCTCAGTTTGATAACCTCCGAACGAAGGTTACCAAGGGCTATTCGGCATCTTTCATCCTCAGCATTCTTCTGTGCTCTCAAAGTGTTGCCCAGCCCATCAGTCCTACCTCAGGTCGCTGATGCCCCGAGCACACCTATCAATGCTCATCGTGCATCCACGCGCGCGCTCGTCCACGGGATCTGATCTCGGCCATTCGTTCGTGATCGTGCGGTCGAGATGGCCCGATACCCCTTCACGTGTAAATTTGTTAAAGAGACCCTCAGTTTTTTAGTAATCAACCCGCAGTCCCTTGATTTCGCACGCAGGCCCCTGTTTTCTTATTAACAGAACCAGGACCTTTTTAATAATCACAAAATTAGACCTAGTTTTGTATTTTAAACTTCAAAACATGCTTGTTTAATATCTTTTTCATATGAACTCCTAATTGAGTGATTTAAATTGCAAACTGTTCACTGCAATATTCTCTATTCAAATAAATTATGATCATCCACAGTCGGTGCACTTTAATTTTATGTCTAAGCTATAGGTTACTGTATGTAACAGTTTGTTTATGAAATAAGAAAATAAAAAGGAAAAACCCTAAGGCCCCGTTTGTTTCCTTTCTTTTTAAGGAATTAGAATCTTACTATTGGAATAAGCTATTTTTTAGAATGTGATATTCCACTACTTTCCAAAGTTATCATATAAGCCTATCTCAAAGTCATGGGGTGAGAGATGGAAATTGATTCTATAGATTTACATACTATTTTTTCGATGTACAACTTATAGCACACTCTTCTACTTGCTTCGTTATAACATGAATATAGAATATAACTACCTCTCTCGTATGATTTAAGATAATGTATAAATATATTATATATATATGACCTTAATTAGTTTTGTCTAAATTATAATTATTAAAACGGAATTCAATTCCAACGAAACAATCGTGACCTAAGGATATTTAGATGTTAATTTTGTGAGATTAATAAGATGTCTTGTATGAATTTATCCATGGTATAATTTTGTGTCTCAGTAAAATTAGTGGAACTAAGTTATGTAATCCATAATAATTAGGGAATCACTAATCTTTTAGTGCATTAATACATCCTAGCACCCAGGTTTATATTTTGTGTTTATAACATCTTATCAAAACTTGTGTTCACTTGATTGCATTTGTTTGGTGTATTGTTCCTTGTCTTTGTCTAAATGTATTGAATGCGTGATCGCTTTATTTACACAATGAGTAGCCCGTGGTTCCTGAGCGTGTTGCCGAAGATCTTCCTGAGTAACAACCTGGTGAAGGCAAGTGTCCTCTGACATATTATGTCCTACTTACTTTATAGTTCACTGTCCCGCATTACTTAATTGAAACCTAAGGATTGACTAGCTCTGTATTTACCTTATCCTTGTTTACCTTTTGGGTTATCATGGTTAGCTTTATGCTATTGCTTTAGGGGACTCAGGCTGTTTCATGAGTACGTCTCCGTAAGGACCTGTTCATGGAGTGACCACCCGGGATAACAGTGCAACCATGAGGGTAGAATGGGATGCCCTTAGTTAATTAATTAGAGGAACCTGAGGTGTAGTTGGCTTCACCGTAGGGCCATCAATGGGGTGCAGGCACAGTACTTGCTCTACTGAGGCTGGTTGCAGAGGTTCTTTGATTTGGTTTTGTTAGTCACCCTTCCTTTGGGGAGAAGTACTGTGTTTATCAAACCGGAGAAACCTAACAGGCGGATATGACCTCTGGGGAATCTTTGTAAAGGCTATGTAGTTGTAACACCCCTGGTGTTACCCAAGGCCCTAGCCAAAGAAGCACACCTATAGCCTCTAATCCAATGTGTAAAATAGGAAGCGAAGGTACTTAAACCTTGGAACCCTGGATAAGATAAGCTAAGTAGTGATCATCAAAGGAAGGGAACCATAGCCTTCATGCAATTTTCACCCATGAATAAAGTTCTAAAACCCTAATTCCCCTCCTAAGCCATTAAACCCTAACCATGGGATTAAAGGGGGAATAGTGGGCAAATGATCAAAACATAAAAAGGAACCTTGACTAAAGATGAAGTGTATTAGTAAAGCTACAAAATCTAGTAATAAAAAAATATTGCAAAAAGGCCCAACAAAAACCTCAAATTAGTGCTTCAAGTGGGAAGCACACTAGGGACATCAAAAATTTCTCTAAGTCCCCAAACCACCCTAGACCAAAGATCAAAGGTGTTCACCTTTGTGCTGGCGCCAAAACCTCTTGATCCAAATAACAAAAAGTGGCCAAACTACCTAAGGCACGCCCTAGAAAAATTTGAACCCAAGCCCACACCATTTGACAAGGGTTGACATCAGTTTTGTCTCGGGTTAAACAGTGCCGACAGACCTGACTTGGTGCCCACATATCTTGTGACCTAGGGAATATCTCCCATTGGAACTCACACAAACTAGCTAGCCCTAGGTGCTAGGAAGAGATCTGCACAAGACCCTTGGTAAGATTCTCATGTTTGTGATCCCTGCAGGCGCTTGAACAAAGGCAGAAACAAACGCCCACTTGCTCGACGCATTCTGGCGCGCCAGAGCATGCCCTCGGTGCTCCGCCTACGCGCGCCGCCCCACGCCGCGCCAACTTCGCGTCCACACCCGCGCCCTCGCCTATAAAGGCCATCCTGACCTTGATCGTACACCCCCGCGTGTCCCTGACCCAGCTTGAGCACAAGTTCGTTGGCGTTTAGCCAAAGAACAGCGTGCAAGCGGTCGCGCGAGCCACGACCACCGTAGACCAGCCAACCCAGCCACTCCCCGCCCTGTCCAACCCTCGGGATAGCCTCTACGGACCTCGGTGAAGCTTCCAGAGTCGGGGATTGAAATCTACCTCGCCGGAGACACCGGATCGACGTCGCCGGACATCACCCGACCGCCGGCGCACGTAGACCGAGCTCCACGGTGAGCCTTCCTTCGATTCCTTGCACTGGTAGCGTCCTTAGCACCCCGTGAAACTTCCTGTGCCATTGGATTGAGCAATACCACCGGGAGTAGGTTGGAGCGCACGCCGCCTACAAGCCCGACCGTCTGTGCACGTGGCCCGACCGGTTCCGGCCATCACCGTCGACGAGTCGCTCCTCGACATGATCGCTAGGACCTCCTGGATCTAACCCCGCCCTTCACCGGACCTTCGTCGCCGTCGGTAAGCCACGCCACCCTGTTTATTCCCCGCGGTTACTGTTTCAAGAGGGGAGGGAGCTCGGTTGAAAAGAAGAAGCCGAGGGGTTTTGAATAGTCAGTGACTCAGATGAATAGTCCCGCAGGGGTATGGTTAAAGACTTAGTTAAGGGAAAGCCCTGGGGTCTCGATGTAAACTGGTTTTTCATAAAACCTTTTAAACATTATTCATTTAATTGCAGACAGAGCTTGCAAAATTCATAACTCCAGCTTGATCCAGGCTGCTACATTGAGTAACAAGTGGAAATGTGTTGATTTGGCAAAAGATGTTGACTGCTAAATGTTTGATACTATGTATGATTAGCTAAGTACACATTTAGTCTTAAGAGAGTCACACTAAAACTTGAAAAGCTAAAACTGGATTTTAGACTCAGCTAGTGCTTTTGGCAAACCAAACAGCTGCATGTCTAGAGGTAGAGGAGTAGACTCCTCACACCGGGTAAGTCTAGCTGAGTATTAGCATACTCAGCCTTGCTTGTGGCATAATTGTTTTACAGGTTCTCTAGAGGATATGGTTGCTGGAGTGACTTGGCCGTCCATCTTACCACCGGATTAGACAGTAGAGTGGGACCCTACTTCTGCAGGGGAGGAGCATGAGGAGTGATGGGCCAGGCTTCCCCATCCCTCTATTATTTCATCGTTAGTTATATTCTGCTGCATTCTGAACAATGATCACTACTTTTGATAAACTCCGATGATGATGTAATAATCTTAAGTACTTCCTTAATGTATGGTCTTATGCTTTATTGTATTTGCTCTTTGCCTCACCTTCGAGTGAGTACGTGGTACTTGATCCTGTTAGTGGCCTTGTCGAACTAGATTCGAGGGACTGACGTTTTATTCCTATTTAAGTGTGGTCTAGCCTCTAAGGTGGGACTTAGGCACTTAAGTTGGAATAATTCAGGCGGTTCCGCCACAGCTGGTATCGGAGCTTGTACCACCACAGAGGAATCAACCTTTTCAAAAAGTAAAACTTGTTAGAAACAAATGTTGAATAGATCGATAAGACGATAAGGATGGGCATAGAACGTGAAGCCTTAGGATACTAGATGGATAGCTAGGTGGCTATTTGAATATGCCCTACAGGCTGCTATGATAATGGGTGGAGGTTTCTCTATCCCTATATGTTTGATGTGAGGTCGCTTAGGACGTGCATGCATGCATCATTTTGTTCTAACTACTTGGTAGGTGGTCAAGAATTTTAAAAGATGTGTAATCCAAGAGGCACCGAAGGTCTCAACGTAACCCTAGAAAGCCAAGCGCTAATCCCTTTCTTTTTTTTATAATTCATTTTTTCTTTTTCGCTTACGCTTACCCATACACAGATGACCTCTCACGAATCCTCTGAAGGAGGGAACGCACAATCCCACATAGACGGACTTGCACGAGAGGGTTTTCCACGCATTTTGTGGAAAGTGCTGCAGGGAGCCGGTTACGCTACGCCTCCCTAGTACGCGGTACAGTTGTTCGAGGAGCACCGGGTACCCCGCTGTAGGGTGAGGATGACCGTGGAGCCTCATCCCTTACAGCCAGGCTGGCGTTCGTTGGACTCAGAGTCTTTCGGTTTTAGGACTGAAGATACCATCGAGTCCACCGCTCTCCACGTACTAACGACCTTTTGTGGTTTTCACCCCTTGGAGCTGTCAACTCATCCCATTGGCTTGTTCCCCACTGAGAAGGAGGATGACCCAATGTGGAAGGATTGAGTGGAGCATGCCAAGGATGTGTGGGCTCTTTAACTAGGGCAGACTGCTCATCTAACGGTGCGGTGGATGAATGCCCTGTATCGTCTGCAAGCAGTGCAAGGTGAGGCAATGTCCTAGCTGATGGGGTTGGTGGAGTCTACCAAGATCACCCTGGATAACAGGGAGGACCTTGTGTTAGACCTGTCCACTGAGCTAGTAGAAAAGGACCTCCAGGTAGAACAGATGGCCACGCAAATCCAAGAGCTTGAGGAGCAAGTAGGGGCCTGGGAGAACACCATCGAGGTTCTCGAGGATCAGCTCCTGACCATGCAGCAACAACTTGAGGAAGCCAACCAGCACTTGGATATGCACCACTAGGAAATTCAGGACATGGAGGTAGAAGGGGCCGACGAGGATGTCGACATCGAGGGAGGAGAGGAGCCGGAGCCTGCATCCAGCTTGGACACTGCTGGCTCAGGGAGACCACCTTCTCCCGAGTCTAGTGTTGCCTCGTTTGCTCGGTAGGTTTTAGAGATTGGGGTAGAAGTGTGCGGCAGTAGAACTCTTCGAAACTAGCTTAGCTTTTGCACCTTTAGGGTACTAGGCTAGAGAGAGAGAGAGTTGAGTATTTTGAACACTGCTGTAACTGTTGGAAAACACTTTTGGCTTGATGAATGTTGGATGATTTCTAATATAAGTTATGGAGGAGATTATGCCATGTGGTACCCATTGTGGGAAACGAGGGAATAATTGGAATCATCCGCACCTTGTCATTTAAAATCTTTACCATGTGCAATTCCAAATTTCGAAATATGATACTAAGAGCATCCTAAATTTTAGATGGCGGGAAGAGCGCGTCGTGGACAGCATGAGCGCATTCCTCCACCACCGCTGCCGCCTCCTACCATGCAAGAACTGATGGCTCAGCAGAATGAGATTCTGCGACAGTTAGCTCAGCGTCAGCCACCACCCCAGCACTATGGTGGTGGTGATCACCATCAGCATCCCCCAGCAGTGGCCACCTATCAGGAGTTCCTCAGTACTCAGCCGCCGTTGTTCACTCGGGCGGAGGACCCGCTTGATGATGATGTGTGGCTCAGGGTAGTAGAATCCAAATTCCCACTGCTTAATGGAGTTTGTTCAGATGTGACCAAGGTTCGTTTCGCCACCCAACAGCTTAGCGGACCCGTGCGGACATGGTGGGATCACTTCCTCGGTATGCAGCCAGTTGACCACGTGGTTGAATGGGGAGAGTTCAAAGCAGCATTCAGAGGACATCACATACCATTAGGCATCATGGACCGCAAGCTCAATGAGTTTCTAGCACTCACTCAGGGGAGTCGTACAGTGTTACAGTATGCCCAAGCTTTCAATGACCTGTGTAAGTACGCAGGCTATCATGTTGATACTGATGAGAAGAAGAGGGGCCGGTTTAGGAGGGGCCTCAGCACTAAGCTCCGCGACCGCCTCAACACAGTTAGGGCCAACAGCTGCAATGAGTTAGTCAACACGGTCATTTCTCAAGAAGACTGCATCAGCGCCCGCTAGGCAGAAAAGAAGAGGAAGACCCCTATGGCAGGACCTTCAGCTCAGCCTCAGCACTTCAGGATTGTGTCCAACAGTCAGAGTAGGGGACCTCAGCAGCAGCAAGGGCGATGGGTGATCTGACCACAGCAGCAGCAGCAGGCACCCAACCGCTCTCAACCCCCAGTTCAGAGGAGCAACAACCAGCCATAGCAGCAGTACCGATAGGGCAATGACAACAGATGTTTCACTTGTGGCAGCACTGGACACTACGCCAAGAATTGCCCCAAGAACCAGCAGAGGCAAGGGCAAAATGCAAATCAGAACCAAGGCAAGAGGCAGAGGGTGCAAGTGAGGCAAGGCAGGCTGAACTTCACCACGTTGGCTGATATTCTGGAGGGAGCACCCGTCATGACTGATATCTTTTCCGTTTTAAATTTTCCTGCAGTCATTCTTTTTGATTCTGGTGCATCACACAGCTTCATCAGCGCAAAATTTAGCGCTAAGTGTCAATTATCTTTTCACCACACCAATGGGGGCATTACAATTTCTACACCAGGAGGCAGGGTTGCCACCTATCAGATCAATAGGCACGTGCTAATAAGGTTGGGTAGTTTCATATTTAAAACCATTCTCCTGATCATGGGATTGGATAGTGTGGATATCATCTTGGGGACTGACTGGTTATCGCGACACCATGCTATGATTGATGTCGCAGCGAGAGCCATAGAAATTCGCTCACCAATGGATGGGGAGATCACCTTGTACCTACCAGACCAAGGTTGTACCCGTTCTTGTGCCTTCGCCTTGATAGAGTCACCCATGGAGAGAATTCCCGTGGTCTGTGAGTACCCTGATGTTTTCCCAGATGAATTGCCAGGGATGCCACCCGACAGTGACATAGAGTTTGCAATTGAACTACAACCCAGGACTGCACCTATATCCAAGAGACCCGATAGGATGCCTCCAGCAAAGTTGGCAGAATTGAAAAAGCAGTTACAAGAGTTGTTGGACAAGGGATTCATTCACCCAAGTACTTCACCATGGGGATGTCCAGCATTGTTTGTGAAGAAAAAAGATGAGAGTCTGAGATTGTGTGTGGATTACCGCCCTCTCAATGCGGTAACTGTTAAAAATAAGTATCCGTTGCCCCGCATTGATGTATTGTTTGATCAGTTGGTGGGAGCCAGGGTACTTTCCAAGATAGACCTTCGCTCTGGCTATCATCAAATCAAGATCAAAGCCAGTGATATTTCGAAGACATCTTTTTTCTACCAGATATGGACTTTATGAGTACTTGGTAATGTCATTCGGGCTGACCAATGCCCCAGCATATTTTATGTGTTTGATGAACTCAGTATTTATGCTAGAGCTGGACAAGTTTGTGGTGGTCTTCATTGATGATATTTTGATCTACTCGAAGAATGAAGACGAGCATGCAAAGCATTTGCACACAGTACTTCAACGACTACACGATCATCATTTATATGCTAAATTGTCCAAATGGGATTTCTGGCCGAGGGAAATTAAATTTTTGGGTCACACCATTTCTCAGGATGGGATATCAGTTGATCCGGAGAAAGTGCAAGAAGTGTGGATTGGAAGCCTCCTAGCACCGTGCGGCAGATTCAGAGTTTTCTGGGATTGGCAGGGTATTATCGGCGATTCATTCCAGATTTCTCTAGGATTGCAAAGCCAATGACTGAATTGTTGAAGAAAGGAGTAAAGTATGAATTGAGTCAGAAATGTGAGGATGCCTTTCATACATTGAGGCAGCATCTGACAACAGCACCCGTGCTAGCACAGCCTGACAACACCAAATCTTTCGATATTTATTGCGATGCTTCAGGCACTGGATTGGGATGTGTCTTGATGCAAGACAACAGATTTATTGCCTATGTATCCCGAGCACTCAGGCCTCATGAGCAGAACTACCCCACACATGATCTGGAGTTAGCAGCCGTAGTTCTTGCTCTGAAGATATGGAGACATTATTTGATGGGAGCTCATTGTAATATATCTATACTGACCACAAGAGTCTCAACTATATTTTCACTCAGGCTTATCTTAATATGAGGCAGAGAAGATGGTTGGAATTGATCAAGGCTATGATTTGGAAGTGCATTACCATCCTGGCAAAGCCAATGTTGTGGCAGATGCCTTAAGTCGAAAAGCCTAGTGCAACTGCGTAACTATGGACTCTAAGATCGCCACTTTGTGTGACGAATTGCGCAAGCTGAACATGGAAGTTATTTCCCTAGGTACCTTGAATTATATCTCCATAGAGCCCACTCTACATGAGTAAATAGTCCTAGCACAGATTGGTGACAAGGGTGTTCAAATCATTAAGGAGATGCTCGAACAAAAGGTGGATAAGTACAAATGCTTTCGTCAGGACAGCAAGAGAGTTCTATGGTTTGAAGACCGATTGGTTGTTCCTAAGAATCTAGAACTCAGGAAGAAAATTTTGGATGAAGCTCATCTTTCCAAATTTTCCATGCACCCCGGCAGTAACAAGATGTATCATGATCTCAGATCTTTGTATTGGTGGACCAGAATGAAGAGGGAAATTGCTAAGTATGTAGCTAGAGATGGCAATGGGTACCCGCGACCCGATACCCGATGGGTATTTACTCCATTAGGGTATGTATGTGGGCTAAATATTCTACCCGTGGGTCTGTTATTAGACAAAAATCTTCACCCAATGGGTAAACGGGTATTAGAACGTTCCACCTTCACCTATACCCGTTAACCCGTGGGTATAAAATACCCAATATAAACTTAGCCCAAGCATGAATTTTGACTTTAGTCATCCATCTTTTTTACTATTTAACAACCTTTTAGGCCATGATGTCATAGAAGGCTTAACTACAATTTAATGACCATGTAATGGAACATGCAATGTGCTATGTAGTACTATCCTAGTGTTACTACTTTATCCAATTATTTTTGGTGTGTTGAATGGATGGTTAAATGATACTAGAAATTTTGTAATGGTACTTAGATAGATATACTTGACATTTGTATCATATAATATTTTGATAGATGTTTAGCTTTTGTGGGTACGGGTGACCCGGTGGGTGACCCATACCCACATGGGTATGGGTATGGGGGTAAATCCATACCCGTTAGTGTATATGGGTGACCCGATGGGGTTATTTTTATGTCGTGGGTATGGGTATGGGGTAGTAATACCCGGTGGGTATTTACCCATTGCCATCTCTATATGTAGCTGAGTGCGGCACCTGCAAAAGAATCAAAGCTAGTCATTTGAAGGTAGCGGGTACCTTATAGCCTCTTCCAATAGCATCTTAGAAATGGGAGGACCTCAGCATGGATTTTATTGTAGGTTTACCCAACACATCCCGGCACCACGATTCTATTTGGGTCATTGTGGACAGGCTAACCAAGACAGCTCATTTCTTGCTAGTACATACCACCCTCAGGGCAGAAAGTATGCAGAAATCTATATTGACCAAATAGTGCATTTGCATGGAATACCAAGGAGTATCGTGTCAGACAGAGGAACACCGTTCGTAGCACGTTTCTAGGAGCAGCTACAAGAGTCACTTGGAACTCATGTGATAAGAAGCTCAGCATACCATACCCAAACTGACGGCTAGACGGAAAGAGTAAATCAGATTCTTGAGGACATGTTGCGAGCATGTGTGTTACACTATGGTAAGAATTGGGATAAGTGCCTTTCTTTGGCAGAGTTATTTTATAACAACAGCTACCAGTCCAGCCTAAATATGGCATCTTTCGAAGCCTTGTACAGGAGGAGGTGTAGAACACCTCTGAATTGGTCACAAGCTGGAGAGAGGGAAATATTTGGACCTGACTTAGTACTGGAAGCCGAAGAGAAAGTCAGTTATTAAGAAGAACTTGGAAGCTGCTCAGGCCAGACAGAAGAGCTATCATGATAAGAGAATGAAGCCTCTAAAATTCGAAGTGGGGGATCATGTATATCTTAAGGTGTCACCCACCAAAGGTGTTAAGAGGTTTGGAATCAAGGGCAAGTTAGCTCCTTGCTATATTGGGCCCTATGGGATCAAAGAAACTTGTGGACCTATAGCCTACCAGTTGAAGTTGCCACCTCATATGTCTGCAATTCATGATGTGTTCCACGTATCTCAGCTATGAAAGTGTGTCCGCTTACCCACGGAAGTGCTACCTGAACCAGAATTGGAGATAGAATCAGACTTGTCTTACCAAGAGCACCCGTCAAGGTATTGGACCAAAAGGAAAGATCAACTTGAGCGAGGTCAATCCGAGTGTATAAGATTCAGTGGAGCAACCATTCAGAAGAAGAGGCTACATGGGAAACGGAGGATTTTCTATGTTCTCGCTTCCCCGACTCTCTGCCTAAAGAAATCGGTACGTAACCAAAAACTCCCACCCCTGCCTGCCCTTTGAATCTATATATAAGAAAAACCTAGTAAATAAGAGTAGATAAGTTATGAAAACAAATCTAGAAGGACTTCCTTCTGAAGTTGCAAAGAGGATGACATTCGAAGAGCAGTTAACTAGAGAATCTTGATTAAAGGAAACCACAACTCACCAACACACACCTTCTTGGTACCCCACTAGAGGATCCCTACCCATATCTCGGGACGAGATTCCTTTAAGGGGGGAGGGCTGTAACACCCCTGGTGTTACCCAAGGCACTGGCCAAAGAAGCACACCTATAGCCTCTAATCCAATGTGTAAAATAGGAAGTGAAGGTACTTAAAACCTTGGAATCTGGGATAAGATAAGCTAAGTAGTGATCATCAAAGGAAGGGAACCATAGCCTTCATGCAATGTTCACCCATGAACAAAGTTCTAAAACCCTAATTCCCCTCCTAAGCCATTAAACCCTAACTATGGGATTAAAGGGGGAATAGTGGGCAAATGATCAAAACATATAAAGGAACCTTGACTAAAGATGAAGTTAGTTATAAGTACATTTTTGGCAGTAAACTTTAGAACATCACAACAAAATACCCAATGGGTCTTTTTCTATGATTTCTTGCACAGAGACCTATTATCGCCTATGGATCTTAGAAAAAATAAAATTTAGTCTAGAAACCTCACCTAAATCAGAGCTATAGTGCAAAGTGCCCTTTTTCCCATACTTTTGTTATTTTTGCACAAGGAGTATCTGAACTATTTTCAACCTCAAATTTTTAGAATAAACCCCAGGGGTCAATGTTTAACCACTGTAATTTTTGTAACATTTTTGGAAAAAGTTAATTTGCCATGATAGTTCAAAGGAACTCAATAAGGAACATAATAGAAAGTAAAATAAGGAGTATGGGGGGGTATTAGTGGTGTGCCAAATTTAAATCCTCCAAGAGCCCAAAACAAACATCCAAGGAATGACAAAAGTTTTAAGTTCATTTAAGACCCTAAAATGAATGTATGAAACCCATAAGGCCGGCAAGGAAACCTTAGTGTACCCACTATTATAATATTGTTCACCTTACGTTGCATTTACAACTTGCCATATCATTAATATGCATATATCTTATTCATTGCACTCGATAGATTGTAATCTCGCTGACGGATAATACATCCTCGTTCCGGAGCAAGGAGTTGCTCAGGAGGTAGCCTAGGGGCCAGCACTGGAGCATGCCATCGAGGATCTACCTGCACCAGCTTTGGAAGGCAAGCCCCGATTTTATGCATAACCGTTATATATGCTATTTTACTGCACTTAATGTTTGTAGGCTTGTATTGTGCACTTAAGTGTAGGAGTTGTCTGAAACCCTAGTTGCATGAACTCAGGATTCCTTTTTGAGATGGATACTAGTATGCTAGGTCAGTTAGCTGCTTTACTAATTAGGGATCTCGGTAGAAGTCGAGTGATTTTTCTAGCACTCGCGCGAGGTCAGGAATTGGTTGTATCCATTTTTATATCGTAATGATGATGGTCTGTGGACAAAGATCCATGGGGATGCGTTGTCTATGAGACGGAAATTGGAATAAGGATTAAGGTGTGGTACCATGTGTCAAGCGTTTGAACGTACTAAGCACATGCCGAGAAATATGGTAAATTGGTAAGCCTAGTACCTGAGTGAACCTGCCCGCAGACTTTGGCCCTCACGCGACTTGAGACATAGTATCCCATTCTGGTTATGGTGGGTACAAGTGCGGTCACTGCACGACGGCAGTCGGGGTCAGTGAGGCATTGTATGCTAAGGCGGTGAGCCCTGTTCTGTTGCTAGGGAATCGATGGGGACGGTTGATGTGTGTGGGGTCGGAGTGCCTCGCCATGTCGTGTGTTTAGGTTTACAAGTGGAAATGTGTTGATTTGGCAAAAGATGTTGACTGCTAAATGTTTGATACCATGTATGATTAGCTAGGTACACATTTAGCTTAAGAGAGTCACACTAAAACTTGAAAAGCTAAAATTGGATTTTAGACTTAGCTAGTGCTTTTGGCAAACCAAACCCTCAGCCAAACAACTGCATGTCTAGATGTAGAGGAGTAGACTCCCCACACCGGGTAAGTCTAGCTGAGTATTAGCATACTCTGCCTTGCTTGTGGCATAATTTTTTTACAGGTTCTCTGGAGGATATGGTTGCTGGAGTGACTTGGCCGTCCATCTTGCCACCGGGTTGGACAGTCGAGTGGGACCCTACTTCTGCAGGGAAGGAGCATGAGGAGTGATGGGCCAGGCTTCCCCATCCCTCCGTTATTTCACCGTTAGTTATATTCCGCTGCATTCCGAACAATGATCACTACTTTTGATAAACTCCGATGATGATGTAATAATCTTAAGTACTTCCTTAATGTATGGTCATATGCTTTTTTGTATTTGCTCTGTGCCTCACCTTCAAGTGAGTACGTTGTACTTGATCCTGTTAGTGGCCTTGTCGGACAAGATCCGAGGAACTGACGTTTTATTCCTATAAGTGTGGTCTAGCCTCTAAGGTGGTACTTAGGCACTTAAGTTGGAATAATTCGGGCGGTTCCGCCATAGTAGTGAGGCCCTGCTAGATCACCTTGGTAGTGATCAATGGAGAGTCATGATATCCAGGCAGAATGGGAATCACGGCTTGTGGGTAAAGTGTGCGATCTCTGCAGATTGTTAGAAACTGGTGTATCAGCCGTGCTCACGGTTAAGAGCAACCTTGGGATCCTCTTTGATTAGAAGAATTTTGGATACTCTTATGATGATGTTTAATGATGATGGTTATAATTATGCTCTCTGGTATTTCCTCTTGGAGGGAGTACATTTGGGTAATCACTGGGTCTACTAATAGTAATAAATACTTGACTAACTAAAAGCAACTGCTTAACGTTAACTCCACATACAGCTAGTCCACTTTAGCCAAACGGGACATTTGTTGAGTACATTGATGTGTACTCAACCTTGCTTTAAAAACCACCCCACCCCTAGGTTGTCCCCACTATTTTCAGTGCTCAGGAGGAGATGCTGGCAACATGGAGGACTTTGAGGAGTTTCAGGACTATGACGAGTTCTAGTTATCTTAGTGGCAAACCCCTACTCAGCTGCCTGTGAAGGCCTTTTGTGCTACGTTTCGTATTTCGCACTTTAATTATGTTAATGACTATTGTAAGGAAAATGGACCCCGGGCTATTTGGCTAATTGAGTTTTGGTGTTTGATGATTAACACAATCTGTGAACTAATAAGTTTCCTAGTGTCTGTGTTTGTAGTTCATAGGATGCTAGAGTTACTTGGACCAAGGAATTGAGGAAAGCAACACCTCAAAAGAAGACATTAAGAAGATCAAAGAAAAGTCCGAGAAAAGAAGATGTGTTGCCTGCAGACTGTCTGTGCATGGCACACCAGACTGTCCGTTGGCACACCGGACTGTCCGGTGCCCACACGCCGGACTGTCCGGTACACCAGGGAACCGCAACACAACGGCTAGTTCCAGGTGGCACCCGGAGGGAAGACCACTGGACTGTTCGGTGTGAGGACTGGACTGTCCGGTGGGAAAAGCCTACGGCGCTAATGGTCATCTGCTCTGATAGGGCAACGGCTAGGCGCACCAGACAAGGAACAGACCGCTGTCCGGTGCACCACCGGACTGTTCGGTGTGACCGCAAAAAGCAGCAGCTTTCCTCCAACGACTATATTTGTGTTGGGGGCTATAAATACACCACAACCGGCCACTTCCAAGTGTGAGAGCCCAAGAGACATACCAAGGCATGTAGTAGACATTCCCATGTGCTCTTACACCCAAGTGCTTAATAGAATCACTCGATGATTAGCGTAGGTGCTTTGTGAAGTACTTAGGTTAGTTAGACCGCTTTAGCGCTTGCTCTAGGTGAACCCTAGTTAGTTGAGTGAGTTTTGTAAAACCACACAACCCCTCGGCTCTTGCGCGAGCTGTTAAAATTGTACCGAGTGAGGCGAGAGTCTTGCGAGATCGTGACAACCGTGTTTGTGTCACAGCCGCCACCGTGTACTGGAGGGAACAAGGCCCACGGCGTTTCGACCGAAAACTCGATAGTGGAGACGGCAGGGAGCGTCCGAGAGGAGCCGGAAGCGGAGCACCACTTGCATGTGGTGAAGGCCTGCAGCTCTCTACGGTGGTACTCGACCGAGGTGCTTGGTCCTCGCGTGGGCTTCCCTTTGCGTAGGGGCACCAACGAGGATTAGTCGGAACCTTGCGCGGTTCCGGATACCTCGGTAAAAATACCGGCGTCATCCACGAGAGTTTGCATCTCTACTTTGCCCTTTAAGTTTCCGCATTTACACTAAGCATTTAAGTTTCAATCTTGTATTCATACTTATATAGTGTAGATTGAAACTTAGCCATTGCGGTAGAGATAGCAACACTTAGACAAAACCTAGTTTGCACATTCTAGTTTGATTATTTGCATAGGTTTTGCTCTAGGGATTTATTTGTGGCCTAGTTTAGAGAAAGTTTTAGAAGTCCTAATTCACCCCCCCTCTTAGGCGTCACCCATTTCCTACAAGTGGTATCAGAGCTTGGTTTGGCTCATTTGAAATGTTTTAGCTTCACCACTAAAAGAGCCGACGCTTTTTAGAGGAAGGGATGGATACCCATAGGCCACCACACTTCGACGGCACTAACTTCCCATATTATAGTGCTAGAATGGCTTGTTACCTAGAGGCCATTGATTTAGGTGTTTGGGGAGTCACTCGTGACGGGATGAAACCCCCTAAGAATCCCGAGAAACCCACCACGAGTGAGGAGAAAGAAATTCATTTAAATGCTAGAGCCAAAAATTGCTTGTATGAATCTCTTAGCATGGATATTTTTAATCAAGTATTTACATTGAAAACTGCTAATGAGATTTGGCTAAAATTGCATGAGCTCCATGATAGCACATCCAATGTTCGTAAGCAAAAACACTGCCTAGTCTTAAATGAGTATAATTCTTTTGCTATGAGAGATGATGAGCTTGTTAGAGACATGTATTCTCATTTAAATCTAATCATCAATGAGCTCAACTCTATTGGCATAAATAAGCTAGGTGATGTGGACATTGTGAGGAAGATTATCTCCCTACTACCACAAAGAAGATATGGGAGCATCATCACCATTCTCCACAATATGGAGGACTTGAGTACAATGACCCGACCATTGTGATTGGAAAAATCACGGCCTTCGAGATGTTGTGAAAAATATGTCGGGGAGAGGAGCCGACTTCCTCAAGGCCACATGCTTTTGCATGTGACAAATGGAAGGGCAAGAAGAAGGCTCCCACTCCAAGTTCCTCAAGTGAAGAAGAGGAAGAAGGAGAAAGTGATGATGATGAAGATAATCAACCTTGCACATCCTCCTCCAAGGACGAAGAAACAATCCGATGCGTCGGAAAGGTAATGAGGATGATCCACAAGATTAATCTAATGGGTGTACCTCTGCAGGTAGAGGATCTTCTCTTTAACATTGATAGGAAAAAGCAAAGAAAGAGAGGATGCTTCACATGCGGGGAGAAGGGCCACTTCAGGGACAGCTATCCAACTATGGCCGAACCCAAAAAGGGGAGGAGCAAGGGCAAGGTGCTAACAAGTGTCAAAACATGGGATGATTCTTAAAGCAAAGATGAACCTCCAAGGTCACGCGGCCACCGGTCCTCATCACGCTCATCACGGTCATCACACAAATGCCTTATGGCAAGAGGTAACAAAAGCATTCCATCCTCTAGAGATGAAAGTAGTAGTGATGATGAAGGTGAGGGAAAGCCCTCTGTAGA
The DNA here is from genome assembly GCA_029449295.1 of Zea luxurians. Lineage (NCBI taxonomy): Eukaryota > Viridiplantae > Streptophyta > Magnoliopsida > Poales > Poaceae > Zea > Zea luxurians. The sequence continues at coordinate 175,385 of JAOPSE010000565.1, read as the reverse complement.
TGAGCTTGCGGAAGCCATAGAATTTTTCCAGGATGTTTGCACTAAGCAAAAAGCTCAACTTAAAACTTTGACAAATAAGTTGATTAGCTCCCAAAATGATTATAAAGGTTTGCTAGAAAAATTTGAAACTTTTGCAAACTTAAATAGTGAGTTGTCAACCAAAATTGAGCTATTAGAATCTAGTGCTTCATCCACTGCTACCGATGATGGCCTTATTAAAAAGAATGAAAAACTTAAGGCTAAGTTAGCTAGCTCCCAAGAAACTATTGAAAATTTGCTACAGAAAATGGAGATTCTTAGCATACAAAATAATGAGCTAACTACTAAGCTAGAAAACATTGGTAGCACCACAGCGACATCTTTAATTGAAATTCCTGAAATTATTAAGAAAGATGCCTCTACTTCTTGCTTTGATTTAATTGATGATTCTAACCCCTACAACCAAGTTCTTGTTAAGAATATTGTTGTAGAAACATGTTCGAATGAGGTTGCAAAGGAAAATGAGCAGTTAAGGCAAGAAGTGGCTCGTCTAGGGAAGGCTTTGTACAACAAGAAAGGCAAAGCCAAACAAATCCAACCTCCACAAGATAATTGTAACACCCCTGGTGTTACTGTCACTAAAACTTGAGCATAACATTATAAGCATTGGCATATCATGTGTTTGTCACACCTAGAATGCATTCACTAGGCAAAAAGTTTAAACAAGTTGTATTGATATGACATTTCATGGGTGAAACCCTATAGTAGGGTATTTAACCCTAAACTGGACTCAGAAGAGTAAACAAAGCTTAATAAGAGAAAACTTCAAAACTCATTAGAAATAGTCATAAAATGTCATCATGAATAGACTTAAGTGGCATCCAAACCCTAGAAGTACCAGAAACCCTAAATAGGCCCCTGAGAAACCCTGGACTGAAACCCTGGGGGCTAAGTGCAAAACTAGTGCACTTTTGGACTAAAGTGTAAAAATCAAGGCATTAGGGTATCCTAAGTCATATGGTTCACATATTTAAGGATTTCCAAGTCAAAAGATGTGAATTGGACTTATTTGCAAAAAGTACCACTCAAACCCTATGGAGTTAAATCTGATTTTCAGTGCATTTGGGCCAACTTTAGAAGCTTGTATCTTACAAATTATGAGGAGTTTGCCTAGGGTCAACACATCAAGTTGTAGAGACACTATAGGGGAACAACTTTGCTATAGGGATTAGGCCTTGGTGCCATGAAATGTTTTGACATAATTAAGCCCAAAGATGGATTGTCAGACTGCCTTGTGTCTGAATTCAGACTGACAGTGTGGGTGAGTAATCTTTGAACTAGGATTCGACCATGATCCAGTGGGAATTTGACTAGTGATGCTATAGTAAAAATAAAGATGGATTATAGATCTATATCTTTGATACAGATGAATTGTAAGGTTGTCACATAGATTATGGAGAAAATCTTCCTTGATTGTGCTCTGTCAGGCGCTTTAAGCAGAGGTTCCAATGGTACAATAGCAGTAAAGATCTCTGGTACCGCACACCTCGCCGTCGGTGAATTTTGCACCGTGATTTGCACCGTCACCACGATTTGTGTTCTCTAGTAAGGGGATAAGCACGGCGGAGTAAAGATCTTGGCACCAGATCAGCTCGGGCTCGGTCGCGGATGAGTTTCACCATACCCACTTGCTCGTCGTGCGGCCGGGATAGACCTCGCCGCCGTTGATCGCTTACCGCTATGCGCCACATGCTCAAGCGCTAGACCACGTCACAGTAAATCACGTCCTACATGCCCGGTGATCGCCGGAGAGCTGCCACAGTGAAAGCCACTAACCCCGAGCGCCAGTAGCCTTCTCCCTCGCCAGTCGCCAGCGCATCTTCGCGAAATTGGACGCCACCGCTGTGGGAGCCAATAAATTGCCGACCCTGCCTGCTCAGCTAAGTAATTGTGCACCCAGTAGAGCAACCCGTGCCTCGAATCATCCACTAGAACTCCCCAATTTGGGATTTCCCCCAAATCAACCAAGAACACCGAGCGGTTTGACCTCACCGTGGCCAGCGCATCTCAGGTCCGTTCATGTCCTCTGGATCCTCGTTTCAGTATCCTTGGATGCTCCTGATACTCTCTGACCCATCCAATTGAGCTAGAGTCCCTAGGATCGCTGGGAACGCGTTCGGTTGACCGTGGTGCCCGCTGTCACCGTGGACAGAGCGTGTTAGAGCTCCATTAGTCAAATTAGTTGGGGGGAAACACTATTTAGGACTTGAATTAGGTTTAAACCAAAGTAGAGCACCGGTCTTGCCATGAATCAGCCAGTGTAAGCACGTCGGAGCTCGGCCCCGCTCTGTTCGCCGTCGTGGACTTCGGGCTGTGAAGAAACAGAACTAGGGGGATGTTTTTGTAAAGTGTCAGTGACTCTAGGAATAGTACTGAGACCCCGCTTCAAGTTATTTAAAACGATGAGGACCTTTTCGCAAAGCCGACTGCGCGGGCGTGTGCGGCCGCGCTTTCACCAGTGAATGGGCCGACTCGGGCTAGATTCAGCCCACGCCTGTATCATCTTTTTCTTTTTCTTTTGAACTTAGGAAATTCCTTGAAAATTGTAGAAAAACGCTAAAAATACCAGACCAATTTTGCTAGGCTTCTATTTTTCTATAGTATTTAATAAAAATAGTTTCAGGATTTTTAGTTCCAATAGGGAATTTTGGGGCATTTAAAATAGCCAAAATTCACACTTCTGGAATTGTAGGGAATAATTAATAATTCCAAAATTCACCAAACTTTTTAGGTAAACTTTAAATATTATTTAGAAACCTTGGGTAAAATTTGGTATGCTTTGGACCATGTTTGATACTTAGAACCCAAAACCCTAGCCCCCAGCTCTATGAACTTCACTATAGACTCCGAAAACCCTAATTTCTTGGAAATCCGTGAAGGAAAGTTATATTCAAGACATTTGATAATAAACTTTTATTATCTTTGCATCTTCATGAGCATTACATGAGCATTCATGATTATATATGGTTATATCTAGAAAACGAAGAGGAAGTAGAAGTCGAAGAAGCGAGGACTTCACCACCACCACCACCTGAAGAACCTCAGGCAGGAAACTGCTTTTACTTTGATATCTGTGGAGTAGAGCCTGATTCACCTACCACACAAGGCAAGCCCCGGTGCATTTGGCACCCCTTGTTATTTTAAAATCTTTCTCACTTACTTGATGCATTAGGTGATAGGAGTTATGTGTTAAACCAGTTGCTGCATTTCCTTCCTTGAATTTGATTACTTCTCCTTGATACCCTGTTTATAAAAAGGTTTTTCTTATGCTTAGCATTGCTCTAGAAAAACAAAATGCTTTGTTTTGACAAAAGATGATGCTTCAAAGTGGGTGGGATATTTTCCAAAACAAAATTTGATGGTGGCTCCATCATGGCCATGATGGGTTCAACATCGGAAAAGATGTACCTCTGCCAGGTACCAAACTTTGGGTTTGAAATGATAAAGCTAAGGCCGGGCGGGTGACTTGCATGAGAAGAGAGTCTCGGTGTAGTGTCTCTGTCTGAGTCGATTAAGGACCTTGTCGATGTAGGCTTGATGATCGAGGACCCTTTAACTAGTCACATGCCTCATCATGGGTAAGCTTTGCCTTGGGCAGACTAATACCAGAATAAGATAACACACAATGGGAGTGGAGAGATGGCGAGAGTAGCGTGTACCCTCCATGGCAAGAGGCTGGACGGTGGTGTATCGGTGCTCTCGGTTGGCGTGAACCTGATTATATTCTTAAGAACCCCGGTGGCAAGTTGACATATGCAAGGGTTAAGTGCTACATAGTCGTGTGATTAGAGATCCTCAGCTGAGTATAATCGATTCGGATCGCCGTAACTTCGTGGATATGAAGACTTGGTCACTGCCCTACACGTAGCATTCCAATGAATATGAAGGGTTGATAAGAAATTAGCTAGTATAGGTCAAGTGTTTGAACTAGGGTAGAAAGAACTCTAGAAATCAGGTAATAACTTAACTTGCTAATAAAACTGGATTTTTAAGGATCCACTATTAGTAAGCATTTCTGCAAACAGAGTCTTTGACTATTGATAAGCCTTACCTTGACTCCCTTAAAAGCCAGCATATCCTTGAGAGTCTTTTATTTTGACGGGTAAGACTTGCGAAAGTACATTTTGTACTCAGGGCTTTGTCTCATGTTGTTTTAGGTGAGGAAGCGACAAACTTTTGTTGCTTTTGTTCAAAGGTGGTGCCCAAAGAAGAAAACCAGGAGTGAAGCTTCGGGAGGAAGGGTCCTCCGTTAAAACTTTTGTTTGATGTTTATCAGGAGGGGTTTTTGCCTCCCAATGATGTAATAATAATACTTCAGCACTCTTATATTAGTTCTGGTCTGTAATAAATACTACTCTTTCTTACTTTTTCAATAAAGTAAGCTATTGTAACTGCTTCCGCCTTTTCATACCTCCGATGTATTGTAATGTCTGCGTGACGGGTGAAACGCTCTTGGGAAAGGTAAAGAATGTTGATACCGAACATGTCAAGTGATTCAGGGGCACCTGCAGGGTTGTCTGAGGTCCGTTGGACAAGGACAACTATAGGTGGGCCTAATGACTTGGGAGGTTCCGTCACAATAACACCACTGCAGGAGTGAACAAGCCTATGGAGGGAGAAAATATGATTTGTAGGCTATGCCACAAGGAAGGCCACAAGTCTTTCCAATGTAAGGCGATGACCGGGGATAAGCAAAAGCAAAAGCTCAAGCAAAAGCCATCAAGCAAAATATACAACACCTACATCAAAAAGGTAGACAAAAAGGCTGCTACACCATATTGGATCAAAAAGAAAAATAATGGAAAGGTGATAGCAATCAAGGCCAACAAGCAAGCGGACAAAGGAAAGGGGCCAAACACATAGGAAATAATTTCAACCATGAAAAGCACTAAGAAGGTTTGGATCCCGAAAGGGAAGTGAATGGACTGAAGGTCTACGGGGAATTTGGAGACTTGGTAAAGCTGGGATGTATATCATGGGATACATCATATTGGATCAAGTTTATTACCAAGTGAGTTAGTGAAAAATTTGGACCCAAATTTCCCCACCCATGGCTAAGGTAAATAGATTCATTGTATTTCTTATTTTTAGATATGCGTATCTATTTTCTTACATCTAGTTTTACCTTTCATGCCTAGTATTACATTTTGTACTTACTTTTGCTTAGAAGCATGAATACTAGGTAAATCACATGGTAGGACTGCTTGTTTTAAATTCATACACTTAAGCAAGCCTACATGATTTAGAATGTTTATTTGAGCACGACACAAAGCTCCTTTATCACTCCATAGTAAATGATGCATCAATTGATATTGTTAAAACTGCAAGTGATAAAACGCTCATATTCTACAATTTGTATCATTTCACTTATATGTGCCAAAGTTCGGATTATAGATAATTCGCCCCTCTTGATATCAAATCAAAGTGCATGTCTCCTACAAGTATTCAAAACTTGTATGCACACCTTTAGGGGGAGGTTACTCCATAATCTAAGACTTTGAGACTAACATCTTTTTCAAGTCCATTTTTTTGTTATAGTCTCATAGTAAGGAAAATGAAGTCCCCAGAGAATGACAACAAACTTCCACTGCAAAATCTCCAAGAACTCTCATGTCTCACAAGCACGACATTGACTTTCAATTGGTATCTTTGAGACTACATTTAGTATCATTTACATGTCTTCTCCAATATTTGATTAGACTATATTTCATATCATATACTTCCATGTTGCTAAAAATGTATAAGTGGTTAACTCATATTCTGTTACTTATGCAAAAGGGAAGTTAGTCTATTCAAATAATGTCTTGCACCTCTTATTTTCACATGCTTTTCCTAAGTACAAGATCTCTGTCAGGGGGAGTATTTCTTCGTCTCAAAAAAAGGGGAGGGAGAAAATTCTTTCTAAAGAGAACACTCATTTAAGGGGAATAGCTATTTGATGGCTCCACTAGTACCCTTCATGTGGTTTAATTTAATATCCTACTTGTGGTATCATCTTATAAAATTCTTAATGAGGGGCAAGCTTTATTTACTTCCTACATGCTTTTAATGTCTTCCTTTTCGGTGGTTGATGCCAAAGGGGGAGAAGTTTTAGGGACCAAAGCAATGAAAAACATATCAAACACCAAACACCACCAAATTAAAATTTTAATCTTCAAGTGGCTTTTCAAGTGGTTTTGGTTATTTGGTCCAAAATAGGAAGTAAGTGAATTATGGAGTTGGGGGGAGGCTTAAGTCCATAATATCATATTGTGGGGACAAACATGCATCCTAGCAAGTAGATTGCATAGTTTCATTCAAATACTTGTATTATTTGCTTGCTTTAGTTGTGTTGTCATCAATCACCAAAAAGGGGGAGATTGTAAGGAAAATGGACCCCGGGCCATTTGGCTAATTGAGTTTTGGTGTTTGATGATTACACAATCTGTGAACTAATAAGTTTCAAAGTGTCTGTGTTTGTAGTTCACATGATGCTAGAGTTACTTGGACCAAGGAATTGAGGAAAGCAACACCTCAAAAGAAGACATTAAGAAGATCAAAGAAAAGTCCAAGAAAAGAAGATGTATTGCCTGCGGACTATCTGTGCATGGCGCACCGGACTGTCCGGTGCTCACACGCCGGACTGTCCGGTGCACCAGGGAACGGCAGCCCAACGGCTAGTTCCAGGTGGCACCCAGAGGGAAGACCACCGGACTGTCCGGTGTGAGGACCGGACTGTCTAGTGTGAAAAGCCTGCGGCGCCAACGGTCATCTGCTCAGACACGACAACGGCTAGGCGCACCAGACAAGGAACAGTACGCTGTCCGGCGCACACCGGACTGTCCGGTGTGACCACAAAAAGTAGCAGCTTTCCTCCAACGGCTATATTTGTGTTGGGGGCTATAAATACACCCCCAATCGGCCATTTCCAAGTGTGGGAGCCCAAGGGACATACCAAGGCATATAGTAGATATTCCCAAGTTCTCTTACACCCAAGTGCTTAATAGAATCACTCGGTGATTAGCATAGGTGCTTTGCAAAGTGCTTAGGTTAGTTAGACCGCTTTAGCGCTTGCTCTAGGTGAACCCTAGATAGTTGAGTGAGTTTTGTAAAACCACACAACCCCTCGGCTCTTGCGCGAGCCGCTGTAATTGTACCGAGTGAGGCGAGACTCTTGCTTGACCGTGACAACCGCGTTTGTGTCACGGCCGCCACCGTGTACCAGAGTGAATGAGGCCTACGGCATTTCAGCTGGAAGCTCGATAGTGGAGACGGCAGGGAGCGTCCGAGAGGAGCCATAAGCGGAGCACCACTTGCATGTGGAGAAGGACCGCGGCTCTCTACGGAGTTACTTGACCGAGGTGCCTGGCCCACGCGTGGGCTTCCCTTTGCGTAGGGGCACCAATGAGGATTAGTCGGAACCTTGTGCGGTTTCGGATACCTCGGTAAAAATACTGGCGTCATCCACGAGAGTTTGCATCTCTAATTTGCCCTTTAAGTTTCCGCATTTACACTAAGCATTTAAGTTTCAATCTTGTATTCATACTTATATAGTGTAGATTGAAAACTTAGACAAAACCTAGTTTGCACATTCTAGTTTGATTATTTGCATAGATTTTGCTCTAGGGATTTATTTGTGGCCTAGTTTAGAGAAAGTTTTAGAAGTCCTAATTCACCCCCCCTTTGGCGTCACCCGTTTCCTACAACTATGTTATAGACTTTGTGCATGTCTTGGACATCTGGATGTAATAAAGTACCTTTCCGCTATTTACTTTGAGCAATGTGTGATGATGTCCAATTATGTAATCGCTATGTACGTGAGTTTCTAATCCTGGCACGTACATGGTTCACATTCGGTTTGCCTTCTAAAAACCGGGTGTGACATACAAGAGCTAAAGTCTCCTCAAAATCCAAACCTACGACTTGGCCATATCCTTTTGCCACAAGTCTCGCCTTGTTTCTTGTCACCACCCTTTACTCGTCTTATTTGTTGCGAAACACCCACTTGGTTTCCACAACATTTTTCCTTCGATCGTGGCACTAAACTCCATGCTTTGTTTCTCTTGAAGTTTTTTTGCTCCTCCTGCATGGTCAACACCCAGTCCAGATCCTGCAAGGCTTATTTCACCCTGAAAGGCTCAATAGAAGAAACAAAAGAGTGGTGCCCACAAAAATTACAATACATGAACATGTAGTAATTCCCTTGTTAATGCGTGAGGTCTGATCTCAACCGTCGATCTGAGACAAGATGGCCAGAAGCGTCTGATACCCCTTTGCTCGGTTATTTTGTTAAAGAGACACCTCGTTTCTTGGGAATTAACCCATAGTCTAGTTTTCTTGCGCCTGAGTCCCTGGTTTCTTGCAGAGAGGCCCCTGGACTTTATTTTAATCACAAAAATAGGTTTAATTCAGTGTTTTGAATCCCAAAACTTGTAAAATTCATAACTTTGTCATATGAACTCCAAATTGGGTGGTTCAAATTGTAAAATGTTCATAATGTTATTCTCTATCTGTTTAAATGGTATTCATTTACTGTTTTCATGTATCAATTTTATGGTTAGTCTCTAGGTTAATTTAAAGTTATAGAATATTTATTAAAGGTAAAATAAAATAGAAACCCTAATGAATATTCATGTGCTCACATTTGTAGACTAATTCCCTTTAATGCATGACCCCCATCCTTGGAATAAGTTTACTTAGGTAATGCAATTTACTGAGATAGACTTACTTAGGGAACAATAGACCACTAGGTATATTAATCTACCCCAGAACCTAGATTTCACCTATGTGCATGTACCTTTTTATTGAACTTATGTTCACTTTTTTGCATATGTTTGGTGTATTGTTCTTTTGTCATTTCCCCAAGTGAGGTGAATGAATGATTGCTTTGCATAGACAACGAGCAGTCCGAGGTTTCCGAGTGTATTGTAGAAGACTTCCCTGAGCAGCAACCTAGTGATGGAAAGTGTCCTCTGACCCATTATGTCCTACTTACTTTATAATTCATTGTCCCACATACCATGATCAACCTAAGGATTGACTAGTGTTCTGTTTTTCCTCTCCTTGGTTACCCTTTGAGAATTGTTATTATGATTAATACCATGCTACTGCTTTACTTTGATCAATGAACATGATAAGAACATTTATGATACGATGGTGTTATCTTGATTTTGATGATGAACATGTGATATTTTAGGGGACTTGAGCTATTTCCCGAGTACCTCTCCGTAAGGACCTGTTCGCTGGATGACCACCCGGGAAAATAGTACAACCATGAGGGTGGAATGGATGCCCTTATCTAATTAATTGGAGGAACATGGGGGTGTAGTTTGCTTCACCGTCGTATCGTCAATGGGGGCTGGGGCATAGTGCTTGCTCTGCTAAGGTGGGTGCCGACTGCCGAGGTTGATTCAATTTGGTTTTGTTAGTCACCCGCCTTAGGGAGGAGTACTCTATTCGTACGACTGGTGAAACATAATGGGTAACTACACACTAGGAGAATCTTTGTAAAGGCTACGTAGTGTTACTCTGCCAGATCACCTTGGTAGTGATCAATGGGGAGTAGCGCTCCTCGTGCAGAAAGGGAATCATGGCTCATGGGTAAAGTATGCAACCTCTGCAGAGTGTTAGAAACTGGTATATCAACCATGCTCATGGTTATGAGCAACCTCGGGAGCTCCTTTGATTAGAGTTACTTTGGATACTTTTATGATGATGATTGTATCTATGGTACTCGATATTTTCTCTTGGAGGGAGAACTATTTGAGTTAATAACTTGGGATTATTGTTAAAACTAGGCTTTCTACAAGTAAAAAATACCTGACCAACTCAAAGCAATTGCTTTAACCTTAACCTCACATACAACTAGTCCACTTTAGCGGAACAGGACATTTGCTGAGTACGTTGATGTGTACTCACCCTTGCTTTAAAACACCAAACGCCCAGGTTGTCCCTATTGCAACCAATGCTCAGACGAAGATGTAGGCAACATGGAGGACTTTTAGGAGTTTCAGGACTTCGACGAGTTCTCAAATAGTTTAGTGGCAAACCCCTAGTCAGCTGCCTGTGAAGGCCTTATCTTACTGCATTTCGTTCAGCACTTTGATTATGACTTAATGAGTCTATGGATGCCTTGGACATCGTGATATAATAAAGTATTTATTTCCGTTATTATTTCGAGCAATGTGTGATGATGTCCAACTATGTAATCACTATGTACGTGAATTTCTGATCCTGGTACATAAATGGTTCACATTCGGTTTACCTTCTAAAACCGGGTGTGACTGGAAAGTGGTCCCGTTCTAATTAAATCACATCGAACGTGCTTGAACCAAAAAGACTAGAACCACCATGACGATCAACACGACAATAACACTTTAATGTCAACCTTTTATTGTGAGCCATTAATAGATCGCTTACCATTGCTAGTGATGTGAAGACCAATATACCTTAAGCCGTCGCTACATCTGGAATTGGAGTTATATGCTTCTATACTCTTAAGTGTGTTTCGCTTCGAATCTCGGGGCGAGATTCCTTTAAGGGGGAGGACTATGACACCCCATTTGTTCGTCACGTGCTAAATAACAATTTGGAGCTTAAGCAATTAATACAGTGAGTATAATAAACTCTAAGTCACACCCATTTCCATCTAATGCGAAGATATCGAGAATCTAGTGCAGTTCGGAACTATTCGTCACCATAAATAATAAGTGTAGGTCCTGCTCGACTTCATCATAAAGTGAATCCAGTAACTCAAACCGTCTCATGATTATTGACCAGACCAATTTATGTGAACTAGACAACCAAAGTTACAGAGAGAAATAATTTGAATTGAACTAACGTAAATTAAGTTCACAGCCAGCTAAACTGTAGCGATATTAATAGTATGAATCTTATTTGCCTGTGCTTGATTTTGATCTATCACAGACTGAAAATCGATCTGTCTTCGATCTTTATCTAGACTCGAGAATATACATACCGGATCCGAATCAATGCAGATATGATTGAGCTAGTACCATCCGTTGTTATATGACGTCAATTGTACGCACTGAATCAAACATTGCAGATACTTATCCGATTTTGATAATTCGTGTTTAATTAAACAGAGATCAAAATAAAAATGAATTAGTGGAGCCGAATAGTATTTTTGCATCAGCCGCTCCAGCCCACTAAAATCCTAACCCTAATTCCTTAGTATATATATTTGTGGGCATCAATTTGGGGAGAAAATCCCTCATTTTTATGTGAACTAGACAACCAAAGTTACCGAGAGAAATAATTCGAATCGAACTAACGTAAACCAAGTTCACAGCCAGCTAAATTGTAGAGATATTAATAGTACAAATATTATTTGCTGGTGGTCGAACGGAGCTCCCTCCATGGACGCACCTGCACCAGATCTTCTCCTAGCGCCTATTTCTTACGACTGCGCCCTGCTCCGAGCTCCGCCTTGTGCTCCGCAGCCGTGCCGTCTGACCTCGCCGCGCGCGAGCACAATCCCCATGACATGCCCGAGATCCTCGAGCTCACCTTCACCAGCTCGCGACCACTGCCCTTGTGCTGCTGGACGCCAGCTGCTTCCACAAACGCCTAAGTCTGACTCCCTCCGCGTCTCGCCCTCGGCGTTGGCCCGATCTATACCGCCTGCGCGCCGTCGTCGAAGTCCACGCAATTGCGTCGGTCCGTAGCAGCATGTTGCTGATCTGCATCATTCGACTATATCGTCTTCTCCACGGTTTGGACAGCCCTGGCACGATGTCGTCAAATCCCTTGGTGAGACCCACTGTCCCCGTTGCCCTCGCTGCTATCACGTTCTTTGTGCTCGATAAAATGTTTGAACCATTGTGTGTCGTTAATCCCAGCCATCGTCGATGCCACGCCTCGTGCTCCGCCTATGCGAAGAAAGGCTAACTGATTTGACGATATGCGAAACCAAAAATCCGATCGGCTAGATTGTTTGGTTTGTATTGTTGTGATTTACTCTCCATGTATTTCGATCGATGTAGTGAATGTATATGTGTGCGATTTGTAGTTTGTTCCAAATACATTCGGACGATGTTGTGCATACATGTGTTCGAGTAAGTCTATGTGTATGGATTATAGATGCGGAGAAGAAAGTAGGAAGTAGGTGCATGGTTTTTGCGAACTGATGATTTGTTTTAAAGTAAGGAGTACATAGTGAACATGTATATCGACACATGAATTTAGTTGGTATTACATTCTATGTTTATAGAGTTGGTTAATTAGTTCTCGCCACACTCTAAGTTTTGGTGTCCTAAAATATGAGCCTAACCTCTGTTAGTCTTTTGGTGTCATTCCCTAACTAAGATAAATATAAACTTATACCATGTTTAGTGTTTCTTAAGATGTAAAGCTAGGTCTTGCTAATTTGGAATTTAGGCGATATATGTGCTTGCTAGTTGTCTATTGTAACACTAATGCTCCAACTGAATTAAGGTAATTAGTGAGTGGCGTATTAGTGTTCGCTGTGTGGTTTTAACTCTAATGAGTGATAAAGTGTGAGAGTATTCTAAGTATTGATATGAACTAAAATTGAATAGTTGCTGTTCTGGGCTACACGCACTGTTTTCGCCATGCTGTCTATTTGGTGAAATAAATTTGGTTTTTTATAGAAATGTTATATATAAAAGTTGGAGATAACTTCATTGTCTTGCTTGTGTTAAAATTTGACAGCCATAGGTTTGATAGTTTAGGAGTTATGCTTCTCCCAAATTCGATTTCAGAATCTGTTAGGATCTGTCCAGATTTTAAAGATTGCACTGTTGGACCAAATTAAACATAGAATCAGCTCTTAATAATTATAAATAAGTTGTAGTACATTTCCTAAGCTTTCCAGAAAGTTATGGATCATCCTTTTTGGTGGTCTAAATTTTCAGTTATATCTGTTTGAAGTAGGAGGACTGAATCTGTCTAAATCTGGACATGCCTTTGTTAAGTATTGAATCGATCTGCGATGATTATAGATGTTTTATAGACCATTTTATTAGCTTTCAATAAAGTCTTAGTTCACCTGTTTAAGATGTCTAAACCTCAAGTTATGACTAAAACAAGTATGTGCTATGTTGCTGTCTAAAAAATTGTTATTGTGTAGTTAATTGCTTGGACTTGTTTTGTTTGACAAAATTGACTTAGTTAGTTCTTGATTGACGACTACTTGTAGTTTCTATACTCAAGTTAGCATGTGTCCTTGATTGATATGCTTGCCTTTTTTCTGTGTTATGTTTGTGTGCGAATTAAGTTAAGAATAGGCCGAGTATTCCATGTCTTTGGTGATGTTAGATTCATGTGCCGATGGGTATGCATAGCTAGTGCTTGTGTATGAGTGTTATAATGTCTTGTTATTTGCGCTTACTTTACTATCATATAGCATCATCCGTATTGTGCTGCTTTCCAATATGCTCATACATATGCGTCATGCATCTCATGAGGTATGATAGATGTGGAACACGTGGAAACGAAGGACGTGTTGTTGGAGACAAACCCGAAGACGGTGGACTGATCAAGGAGACGTTCATCAAGCGGGTCATGCTAACAAACACTAACGTAGTGTTGGATTCTAGGCAAGCCCCGACATCTGTAACACCCGGCTTTAAGGAACAAAGCCAGGTGCATGTCATACATGCGCCAAGAAGACAACATATATAATAACAGAGTGTATAGAGATAAATGTCATAAAACATCAGAGTATTTATTACATAGCGGAAGACTTATTACAAAATAAAATAATAAATATAAAACGAACTAAGGATCGTTGGCGCTAATGCCAACTGAGAAACGCCACCTAGATCAGATCATACTCCTCGCCTTGTGGCTCCTCTTGAACCACCTGTTCTTCTCCTGTGGGGGGGGGGTGTGAGACAGCAAGGGTGATCTCACACATGATCATAGCTCAACAAGTTGTGGGGAACCAGTGGACATAAACTCACAAAGGTGTGAGTTCATGTGATGTGTAAGGCTAATCAATGATAGGGGTTAAAGCTGAGCATTGCTTTTAAGTAGTTGGTCCAAATTTTATTAGCAATTACTAAGTGTAAGTAAATACCAAACCATAAGTAAGGTAATAGAACAAAATTAATAATAAACCCATGCAATGCAAATGACAAAATTGAATTTAAGTTCCATAATTTAAACATCAGAGAGTCCTGAGCTGCTCATGACCGCGAGCACGGCTAGTATACCAGTTTTACACTCTGTAGAGGTTGTACCCTTTACCCACAAGTCATGTTACCCATCTACCAAGGGATCGCGACTTCCCATACACCTCTACCGAGGAGGCGAGGCAGGGTAACACTACGAGGCCTTTACAAAGTTCCACTAGCTTCAGAAAACCCGCTACAGTTTATAGGAAGCTCCAATGCTGGGTTCTTGTCTGACCGCCATCGCAGCAAAATCAACCAAGGACCCCCCCTACACTGACCACTCCCCTACTACCTTGCCCCTTTCGGGTAAGGTAGTCTTCCACTAGCTTTCCTAATTAGTTAGCCAAGGGCGTCCCATTAAACCCTTGTGGAGGCACGTGGTTCTCAAGTTAAGCTCTATGTTCCAATTAACATTAATGAACTTGACATGAACATAAACAGAATAACAAGAATAATTGGAACATAGATATAATAAATGATTATCCCAAAACCATGTAAAGCAATAGCAAACTATCCAAGTGATTCAGGGGTAAACAAGGTAATGAGATAAACAATCTAGGGTGACCTATTGGGTCCCATAAAAATTAACCTATGCATGGATAAATGGTATTAAAAAACATTATTGGGTAAAAAGTGGTCAAGGGCACAACTTGCCTTCAATGAGCTCCTGCTCAGCTACTTCAACCTGCTGCTCACGAGGATCCTCAGCAACGGGCTCTTCTACTCGCCACAATACAACAAACACAGTGCATATAGAGAAATTAACATTACACCAAACATATAAACAAAATACACAGAAATAATCTACACATTAAAATAAAAACCTAGGAACAGGAATCATAATTTCTGGAGTTATAGATTTTAAGTTATGGATTTTTAAAGGTTTATGTGTTTAAAATAGATTAAGTGAGGAATTAAATTTCTTACTGTTTTCATGACCAAACAGAGGCACTAAATGATAGATAATACAATTACAAAATTTCAGGAACTGGAATGGAGTGATTTGGAGTTAGTATGAATTTTCTATGAATTATTGAAGTTCTAGCATATATTTTTGTATTAAAAACCTATTTTCCAATTCAATTATTCCATTTTAAATAGCTCTGTACTAGGCCTCAAATCTAGAGAAACCCAGGGGGCTCGGGGTAAAAATCTGCAGACACAGAGCACAGCTCCCGTGGATGGCGGGTTGATTCTCTGGAATCTCAGGGCTCTTTAATAAAACTGACCCGCGAAGGGGTATGGACTAACGTGGGCTGTTCGATTAGAATTCTAGGGCGCAGATTAGATCTAACTTCACTGAAGCGGTACACGATACTAGCCGCCGGATCCGAGATCCACGGCCACGGTTTAATGAGACCCGATCTAATCTGATGCGCACAATACGGAATCAATGGCTCGGATCAACGCAGCGAAGGGGTAAGATGTGATCTAATCTCAACCGCTCAACTTAGATCGAACCGCGCAGACGTATCCGGCCGACCTCCATCCCTGCCGACGACGAACACACCCCGCACGGCGGCGCACTCGCCGGAGACCGGCCAACCGGCGCTACGGAGGTCCATTTCCTACCCCGACTAGTGCTACGTGAACAGGAGTACATAGCGAACTGATTGAGGTACATCATACCAGCGTTGAAGTAGACGGTGACCAATGGCCACGATACGGGCGGATCTGCGGCGGAGCGTGGGTCGACGGCGAGAAATCGCAGCGCCGCAGAGAGCTCCCACACACCTCCTCCACCACGAAACGCCTTCGCTTGATCACGTGAAGCCCCGACCTTGCCTTGAGGGTTGCCAACGACCGCGAATCGCGGATTCGCCCACAAACGCACGCGGCAGCGGAGGTGAGCTCGGTGTTTGGCTTCACGAGAAGGACGGGCGACACTATAAATGGAGAGCACGGAGGGATAGCGCCGGGTCAAACGCCACGCCGTTCGGAGAATCTGGCCGCCCCCCCCCCCACAGCACCCAGGAATCTCGGTATTCCGCTGCACGCGCGATCTCCGCGGGGAAGAAGCACATGGCCTGGCTCGCGGTCCCTGGCGCGAGGACCCCACACGGCAGTGCAAGGGTAGAACCCATGAGCGCGCGCGAGAGCACGGGGGGCTGGCCCGTGGGCCCTTGCTGTCGGCGCACGCGGGGACGCCAGGTTTCCGGGACCCACCTATCAGCAGCAGAGAAACCCCAGGGTGTGCGCGCGGTGGGAGGGGCGACGTGGGCCGCGCGGTATCAAAGGGGGATTGGGCCGAATTCAAGGTTGGCGGCCCAGTACAAGTGTTTTCCCTTTTTCTTTTATGTTTTATTTTCTATTTCCCCCATTATTTTACCAATTCAAATTTAAATCCTAATTTAAATTCAAACTTGTGATAGATTTATACTTAGATTACATGGCGCCATAAAGAAGTTTCAAATTTGGAGATATATTTATATATCATTTATATTCTTATATCATTTCTCTCTTTCTTCCTCTTATTTTAAATTCTTGAATTCCCCTTTGATTCTTAAATTCTACTTTGGACTTGGGTATATTTCACATTATTCTATATTGTCCCAAAATGCACACAAAAAAAAATTCCAGCATGATGCATATTTTTGTGGCTTTTATGGTATTAATTATTTGTTTTTTTCTTTTTACATAGGGTGTTCACATGTGATGATGCATAAAGGTCAACTCACATAAAGTGAAATTACTTCTCCGTTGATATTATTTCTAACCAATTACAAACTGGGTATTACAAATCCTACCCCCCTTAAAAATAATCTCGTCCTCGAGATTTAGGAAAATCTAGGGAAAAGATGGGGAAAATCTATGCGAAGCTCTTCTTCTCTTTCCCAAGTTGCTTCATCTTCACCGTGGTGACTCCATTGCACTTTGCACATCTTTATCACCTTATTTCTCGTAACCCGAGTCAAAGTATCCAAAATCTTGATCGGGTACTCCGTGTAAGTCAAATCACCCTCAACACTGAGCTCTTCCATGGGTAACTGTTCCTCAGGGACACGGAGACACTTCTTAAGTTGAGATACGTGGAACACATTATGCACATCCGATAGGGTAGCAGGTAACTCGAGTTGGTATGCCATCTCCCCAACTCGCCTAAAGATCAGGAATGGTCCAATATAGCGAGGGGACAATTTGCCCTTAACTTTGAATCTCCTCATTCCACGAAGTGGTGACACCTTGAGATACACATAATCTCCTTCTTCAAATTCCAGTGGCCTCCTTCTATTATCAGCATAACTCTTTTGCCTGGTTTGGGCCACTCTCAAATTCTCTCGAATTATACGGACTTGTTCTTCTACTTCTTGAATCAATTCACGCCCAAAGAACTGTCTTTCTCCAGTCTGATCCCAATATAGAGGAGTCCTGCACTTCCTCCCATATAAAGCTTCAAAAGGTGACATTTTCAGACTAGCCTGATAGCTATTGTTGTATGAGAACTCAGCATACGGTAGACTTTTATCCCAACTTCCTCCATGCTAAAGGGCACAAGCTCTCAACATATCCTCCAAAACTTGATTTGTCCTTTCAGTTTGTCCATCAGTCTGAGGGTGATAAGCTGTACTAAAATTTAACTTTGTACTCATGTTCTCATGAAAGCTTCTCCAAAATCTTGAGGTAAACTGCGAACCTCGATCAGACACGATCTTCTTTGGTACTCCATGCAAACACACAATCTGAGCCATATACAACTCTACTAGTTGAGAACCTTTATAAGTAGTCTTGACAGGAATGAAGTGAGCCACTTTAGTCAATCTATCCACAATCACCCATATAGCATCATATCCTTTCTGGGTGCGAGGCAATCCAGTAATGAAATCCATACCAATCTCTTCCCACTTCCACTCGGGTATCTTCAGTGGATGCAACAGTCCAGCTAGCCTCTGGTGTTCAGCCTTAACCCTTTGACATACATCGCACATAGCCACATATGCAGCTACATCTCTCTTCAATCCAGACCACCAATACTTCCGCTTCAAATCCTGATACATCTTAGTACTACCAGGATGAATAGAATAATTCGATTCATGGGCCTCTTTCAATATAGTCTCACGAAGGCTTTCAATATCAGGAACACACATCCTGTCCTTGAACCATACGGTGCCTTGCTCATCTTCCGTGAATTCTGGACCTCGACCTTCAGCAATTAGATCCTTAATCTCTTGTATTTTAGCATCACCAATTTGTCCTTTGCGGATTTCTTGCTCCAAAGTAGGTTCCACATCAATAGTAACTCCTTCAGTATGAGTAACTATCCCCAGGTTAAGTCTCCTAAAATCCTCAACAATCTCATCAGGTAGCTGGGCAACAATAGCTGAATGAACATGCTCCTTGCGACTCAAGGCATCTGCAACCAAATTTGCCTTGCCCGGGTGATAGTGAATCTCCAAATCATAATCCATAATAAGCTCCAACCAACGGCGTTGCCTAAGGTTGAGATCCTTCTGAGTGAATATATACTTCAGACTCTTATGATCCGTATATACTTGGCACTTGGTTCCCATAATGTAATGTCTCCAAATCTTAAGTGCATGCACAACGGCTGCCAATTCCAAGTCATGAGTGGGGTAGTTCAATTCATGTCTCCGTAACTGACGAGACGCATAGGCAATCACATGTCCTTCTTGCATAAGCACACATCCTAAGCCTTAGCCACATGCATCACAATAGATATCAAATCCTTTCTGTAGGTCTGGCATAACCAATACTGGTGGCGACATCAATTTCTTCTTCAATTGATCAAAGCTGTCTTGGCACTTCTCGTCCCACTTAAATTCTCTTCTTTTCTCCAAAAGCGAAGTCATAGGCTTAGCAATCTTAGAAAATCCTTCAATAAATCTCCGATAATATCCTGCTAATCCCAAGAAACTCCGAATCTCAGTAACTGTAGTGGGTACTCTCCACTCCATTATTTCCTTAACTTTAGCAGGATCCACTGAAATTCCTCCATTAGAAATAATATGACCAAGAAATGGCACCTCGCCAATCCAAAACTCGCACTTGATGAACTTGGCATATAGCTGGTTATCTTGTAGCTTCTGTAGCACCAACCTCAGATGTTCCTCATGATCGCTATCACTCTGGGAATAAATAAGAATGTCGTCGATGAATACCACGACGAATCTGTCCAAATACTCCATAAACACCTTATTCATCAAGTTCATAAAATAAGCTGGTGCATTGGTTAATCCAAATGACATAACAGTAAACTCATATAATCCATATCGAGTCGAGAAGGCCGTCTTGGGAATATCCGATGGTCTAATCCTCATCTGATGGTATCCCGATCGGAGATCAATCTTCGAAAATACTCTGGCTCCTCTCATTTGATCAAACAAATCCTCAATACGGGGCAACGGATACTTGTTCTTCACCGTAACATCATTAAGACATCTATAATCCACACACATTCTTTGTGATCCATCCTTCTTCTGTACAAACAGTACCAGTGCTCCCCACGGTGAGGAACTCGGACGAATGTACCCAGCCTCTTGTAACTCAGTTAACTGCTTCTTAAGTTCCTTCAACTCCTCTACGGACATCCTATATGGCCGTTTAGAAATAGGGGCGGTTCCAGGTAAGAGATCAATAACAAACTCAACTTCTCTATCAGGTGGCATCCCTGGTAACTTCTCTGGAAAGACATCCGAAAAATCTCTAACCACCCGGATGTTGTCACCAACAAACTCCTTAGGCATAAAGAACATTGCACGCATGGATGAGGAGGTTACTGCAATATTAACTTGAAATCTTTCTCCTTTAGTGGTAGTGAGTTCTACGGTACCTCTACCACATGCTATAATGGCCTTTGCCTTTCTTAGCCATGACATACCAAGGATCAGATCTATACTGCTCGACTCCAATATAATAGTAGTAGCTCCAAATTCTCTACCCATAATGGTCAATGTCAATCTACGTGTCATTTGATTCGCCTCAACAGGCCCTTTAGGTGTAATTACTATCATGGGTTTTCTCATATTTAGCAGTGGTATTTCATTTGTGTTGGCATATCTAGCAGACATGAATGAATGTGTAGCACCAGAATCAAATAATATGGTTCCAGGAATTGCATTAACATAAAACATACCAAGTACGATGTCCCCACCATCCGGAGTAGCATCAACGCTGACTTGATTAATCTTGGCAATAGAATATCCCTTGCTAGATCCTGGAGTTTGCTGCCTGTTCTGAACTGGAGCAGTAGCCATCCTCTGTGGGCAGACATTTGCATAATGACCAGTCTTCCCACACTTGAAACAAGTAGTGCCTGGACTCTGTCCTGAGAACTTCGTCGGGGTGCCAGTAGGGGTAGCCTGTCGAGGAGGTGGAGTCCTCAGTGGTGATTGCTGAACTGGGCGCGGTCCTCCTGGTCGAGTCGGTGTACCTTGTGGTGAACTGTAGCGAGGACGAACACTGCTGCTTCCTTGTCCTTGAGATATTGCCTTTCTCTTCAAATCACCCAGCTGAACACGCTTGTGTTCAATAGCAAGAGCCTTATCCAGCAGCCTCTGAAATGATGGAAAGGTGTGTGCCACTAGAGCATACTGCAGTGGTCCATTAAGTCCTTCAATAAAATGCTCCTGTTTCCTCTCGTCTTCAGCAACTTCATCAGGGGCATATCTGGATAACTGGATAAACTTGTCGCGGTACTCGCTGACTGACATACTTCCTTGCTTCAGTGACAGAAATTCCTTCTTCTTAATCTTCATCAATCCAGCGGCTATATGATAATTCCTGAACTGTGTACTGAACTCCGCCCAAGTAATAGTATCAGCAGCATCGTGGGTAGCAGTATATGAATCCCACCAGTCAGCAGCAGGACCTATCAGACGTCCAGAAGCATATAAAACCTTCTACCGGTCAGTGCATTGTGCAATATTCAGCATCTTCTCAACGTACTTCAGCCAATCATCCGCGTCCAGTGGATCAGGTGAGCTTGTGAATGTAGGTGGCTTATGACTCATGAACTCCCTATGCTTATCACGGGGTGGAACTGGTGGTGGAGGTGGAGGCAGTGGTACTTGCTGTTGTTGCTGCTGTTGCTGTTGTTGTTGCATTTGCTGTTGCAGCTGCTGTTGTTGCGCCCTCCTTTCCTGGCGTATCTCCTCTCGCTCCTGGCACAACTCCTGTCGTATCTCCTCTCTTTCTTGACGCATTTCCTGGCGTTCTTGCTACATGTGTGCACTCATATCTGCCATGGTGTCCGCCATTTGCTGCATCATATTCATCTGAGCAGCAACCAGTGGGTCAACTCCGCCTGGTGGAGGATTAGGAGGATTCATCTCTGCAGGCTGTGGCTGGGGTTGTCTATATATCCACCAAGTGTGGCGATTAGGAGGCAAATCAATTCCACCACCCCGCCTGGTATTGACCATCTGAGTTAGATACATATGGTAAGAGAATAGTAGACAAGGCAGGTATTTACAAATCAGGTTACTTTGGGGGACTTTTTAGCTAAGCAGATTAATATTTTACCTACCATAGCTAATTTATTACCTTATGGTGGTACATACTAAGATGTCCATCTATAATAATTCAATCAATCAAAGAAGCAAATCAGGCATTTAGCATCAGCACAATCAAACAACATTTTTAAATAAAATAGTTTTAAATTTTGTCTTGGGTTCCCTATCTCTAAAAAGATCATAGTGGTAGGATTCCAAGGTGTGAATTCCATCTTGTCTTAGAGTAGAAAAGATAAGATTAACCAGAATAGAGTAGCAAAAGGTGAGATAAGATCAAGATGAGATAAGTATAGAATGAGTCAGAGTAAGGTAAGTAGGAAAGGGTTTGTCCATTTCTATCTAGGTTTCGTCCTACAGTCAACATTTCCTCTGATACCACTTCTGTAACACCCGGCTTTAAGGAACAAAGCCAGGTGCATCTCATACATGCGCCAAGAAGACAACATATATAATAACAGAGTGTATAGAGATAAATGTCATAAAACATCAGAGTATTTATTACATAGCGGAAGACTTATTACAAAATAAAATAATAAATATAAAACAAACTAAGGATCGTTGGCGCTAATGCCAACTGAGAAACGCCACCTAGATCAGATCATACTCCTCGCCTTGTGGCTCCTCTTGAACCACCTGTTCTTCTCCTGTGGGGGGGTGTGAGACAGCAAGGGTGATCTCACACATGATCATAGCTCAACAAGTTGTAGGGAACCAGTGGACATAAACTCACAAAGGTGTGAGTTCATGTGATGTGTAAGGCTAATCAATGATAGGGGTTAAAGCTGAGCATTGCTTTTAAGTAGTTGGTCCAAATTTTATTAGCAATTACTAAGTGTAAGTAAATACCAAACCATAAGTAAGGTAATAGAACAAAATTAATAATAAACCCATGCAATACAAATGACAAAATTGAATTTAAGTTCCATAATTTAAACATCAGAGAGTCCTGAGCTGATCATGACCGCGAGCACGGCTAGTATACCAGTTTTACACTCTGCAGAGGTTGTACCCTTTACCCACAAGTCATGTTACCCATCTACCAAGGGTTTGCGACTTCCCATACACCTCTACCGAGGAGGCGAGGCAGGGTAACACTACGAGGCCTTTACAAAGTTCCACTAGCTTCAGAAAACCCGCTACAGTTTATAGGAAGCTCCAATGCTGGGTTCTTGTCTGACCGCCATCGCAGCAAAATCAACCAAGGACCCCCCTACACTGACCACTCCCCTACTGCCCTTGCCCCTTTCGGGTAAGGTAGTCTTCCACTAGCTTTCCTAATTAGTTAGCCAAGGGCGTCCCATTAAACCCTTGTGGTGGCACGTGATTCTCAAGTTAAGCTCTATGTTCCAATTAACATTAATGAACTTGACATGAATATAAACAGAATAACAAGAATAATTGGAACATAGATATAATAAATGATTATCCCAAAACCATGTAAAGCAATAGCAAACTACCCAAGTGATTCAGGGGTAAACAAGGAATGAGATAAACAATCTAGGGTGACCTATTGGGTCCCATCAAAATTAACCTATGCATGGATAAATGGTATTAAAAAACATTATTGGGTAAAAAGTGGTCAAGGGCACAACTTGCCTTCAATGAGCTCCTGCTCAGCTACTTCAACCTGCTGCTCACCAGGATCCTCAGCAACGGGCTCTTCTACTCGCCACAATACAACAAACACAGTGCATGTAGAGAAATTAACATTACACCAAACATATAAACAAAATACACAGTAATAATCTACACATTAAAATAAAAACCTAGGAACAGGAATCATAATTTTTGGAGTTATAGATTTTAAGTTATGGATTTTTAAAGGTTTATGTGTTCAAAATAGATTAAGTGAGGAATTAAATTTCTTACTGTTTTCATGACCAAACAGAGGCACTAAATGATAGATAATACAATTACAAAATTTCAGGAACTAGAATGGAGTGATTTGGAGTTAGTATGAATTTTCTATGAATTATTGAAGTTCTAGCATATATTTTTGTATTAAAAACCTATTTTCCAATTCAATTATTCCATTTTAAACAGCTCTGGACTGGGCCTCAAATCTAGAGAAACCCAGGGGGCTCGGGGTAAAAATCTGCAGACACAGAGCACAACTCCCGTGGATGGCGGGTTGATTCTCTGGAATCTCAGGGGCTCTTTAATAAAACTGACCCACGAAGGGGTATGGACTAACGTGGGCCATTCGATTAGAATTCTAGGGCGCAGATTAGATCTAACTTCACTGAAGCGGTACACGATACTAGCCGCCAGATCCGAGATCCACGGCCACGGTTTAATGAGACCCGATCTAATCTGATGCACACAATACGGAATCAACGGCTCGGATCAACGCAGCGAAGGGGTAAGATGTGATCTAATCTCAACCGCTCAACTTAGATCGAACCGCGCAGACGTATCCGGCCGACCTCCATCCCTGCCGACGACGAACACACCCCGCACGGCGGCGCGCTCGCCGGAGACCGGCCAACCGGCGCTACGGAGGTCCATTTCCTACCCCGACTAGTGCTACGCGAACAGGAGTACATAGCGAACTGATTGAGGTACATCATACCGGCGTTGAAGTAGGCGGTGACCACTGGCCACGGTAAGGGCGGATCTACGGCGGAGCGCGGGTCGACGGCGAGAAATCGCAGCGCCGCAGAGAGCTCCCACACACCTCCTCCACCACGAAACGCCTTCGCTTGATCACGTGAATCGCCAACCTTGCCTTGAGGGTTGCCAACGACCGCGAATCGTGGATTCGCCCACAAACGCACGCGGCGGCGGAGGTGAGCTCTGTGTTTGGCTTCGCGAGAAGGACGGGCGACACTATAAATGGAGAGCACGGAGGGATAGCGCCGGGTCAAACGCCACACCGTTCGGAGAATCTGGCCGCCCCCCCCACAGCACCCAGGAATCTCGGTATTCCGCTGCGCGATCTCCGCGGGGAAGAAGCACATGGCCTCGCTCGCGGTCCCTGGCGCGAGGACCCCACACGGCAGTGCAAGGGTAGAACCCGTGAGCGCGCGCGAGAGCACGGGGGGCTGCCCGTGGGCCCTTGCTGTCGACGCACGCGGGGACGCCAGGTTTCCGGGACCCACCTGTCAGCAGCAGAGAAACCCCAGGGTGTGCGCGCGGTGAGCGGGGCGACGTGGGTCGCGCGGTATCAAAGGGAGATTGGGCCGAATTCAAGGTTGGCGGCCCAGTACAAGTGTTTTCCCTTTTTCTTTTATGTTTTATTTTCTATTTCCCCCATTATTTTACCAATTCAAATTTAAATCCTAATTTAAATTCAAACTTGTGACATATTTATACTTAGATTACATGGCGCCATAAAGAAGTTTCAAATTTGGAGATATATTTATATATCATTTATATTCTTATATCATTTCTCTCTTTCTTCCTCTTATTTTAAATTCTTGAATTCCCCTTTGATTCTTAAATTCTACTTTGGACTTGGGTATATTTCACATTATTCTATATTGTCCCAAAATGCACACAAAATAAAATTCTAGCATGATGCATATTTTTGTGGCTTTTATGGTATTAATTATTTGTTTTTTTCTTTTTACATAGGGTGTTCACATGTGATGATGCATAAAGGTCAACTCACATAAAGTGAAATTACTTCTCCATTGATATTATTTCTAACCAATTACAAACTGGGTATTACAACATCTAAGTCCCATGGTTTGCAATAACAGTTTTTATTCACCTACCTGCCTATGATTGTTGCATTAAGTTGTAGGAGTTGTTTGAAAACAATTCCAGCATTTACCCTTCATTACCTTTGTTATCACTATCCTTGTCACCTGGGTAATTTAAGTACGCTTAAATGCTTAGGTCTGCTTAGACGTTAGAAGTCAGGTGATTTTCTATAACCTGCAAGGTACTTTGGTTACCTTATGCTTGATTTGGGTAAAGTCATCGGGAATTATCAATAAATAATATGAATTTAATATGAGACCGGGCGGGATGAAGATAACGAAACAAGGCATGGAGGTCTTGGTGTCTATTTATACATGTTTGTGTCGATTAAGGACCGTACCATTGTGGTCCCTCGAGTCATGTTGAACTTATGCCTATACACTTAGCTGGCCGGATAACTCGTTCTGACGAAGCCAGAGTACTATTCCAGCCAGATCCGACCTCGCGGTGCACTTACTGGTGTGGTTGAGGAGTGATGGGGACATGACAAGATGACCCATGGTGGATGGTACACC
This sequence comes from Zea luxurians, assembly GCA_029449295.1. Classification (NCBI taxonomy): domain Eukaryota; kingdom Viridiplantae; phylum Streptophyta; class Magnoliopsida; order Poales; family Poaceae; genus Zea; species Zea luxurians. Next base: position 149,516 of record JAOPSE010000565.1, on the reverse strand, counting down.
CTAACCGTCTAGTAGTGGGGCGGTCCCTAGGTATGGTGGCCCCTATGGAATCCGCAATGTGCAGCGAGGCTGCTACTAGAATGAGTATGGTCGTGACCATGCCTCATGAAGTACTGTGGGTATGGTTTGTGTTAGGAATACCCTTCCAGCTGGTCAGTACTCGATTCGAATCGCCATCACTCCTAGATAGTGAGCACTTGACTTGAGTAATCATGAGATTGATATTGATTAATGATGATGACATGAATACTTATAATTAAGGGTTGGGTTACTCTTGTTTGTCTACTTAATGAGATACTTGCTAAACTTGAGTAATCATTAAAGATATACTAGACATAGTGAATTGTCAAATGACACCTAGCAAATCAGGTGATAATATTGAAATGCTAAAAGATGATTAATTATCATGATGCCACTTAAGATGTTAATAACTACATTAAACCCTGTACTCTTCCAAAAGAAAGAACGAGCTCCAGATAAAGCCTTGGATGATCCTTGGTGCCTTTTACTTTCTTATTTCCTAGTTTTAGACGGGTAAGTCTAGCTGAGTACATTCGAGTACTCAGGGTTATCCCACCATGTTGCAGGTGAAGATCTAGGTCTGCTAATGATGGTGGATAAGTGCCGGTGGGCTCGGCCTTCTATATAGTTCTCATACCTGTTGTTTTCAGAGGAATTGTCACTAAGCTAGCTTGTATTTCAAATTTATAGTTACATTTATAATGTACAAAGTTATATTCTTTCAAACCAAGTTTTGTACTTACTCTCATCTCCATATTGTTAACTTATTGTAATAATATTTTTGCTGCCAAAAACTTCGGTATGTGATTGTGCATTTACTTGATCTGCGATCTTGGTTGTGAGTTGATTTACCAAGGTCCTTCGGGATGCTCGGTGGTCTACCGGGTTTATATGGGCTCAAGTATATTTAGCACTGTGGAAGCAGATGTTTTTGATACTTGTGCTCTTATAAATTGGGCAGTATCGTCACAATTAGTACGACTTGTCAATTGAAATTGTTAGTTGGGTTCACTTGATTGTATTTATAAGATGAAGCATAAGTCAAACAGAACAAGAAATTCAAGATCAGACACGACAATTATGGTTCAATCATCATAAGAAGATCATTACAAAGGAAAAGTGCTGGCTCATTATGAACCAACCCTAGCCCTCACTTCTCCACTATAATTTGCATTCCCTACTAATACTACTACTACTACTACTACTTCTGCTGCTGCTACCATGTCACACCCGATTCTGGGGGCAAAACCGAATGCATAGGATATGTGGGCCAGGATCCATTTCCCACAAATATGTTGACATCACAAGTGTAATATATCAAAAGACAATACAATAAAGGCGTAAAGAGAGTAGAGTAACTTTATTACATCATCTGGATCATTGTATCTTTAACAAGTATCAAAATCAAAGTACGACGGAATTAAATATGGGCACTCTACCACAGGAAGGTGACTGGCGCATCATTAGACTTAAAACTCATCATCATCAACAAAGTCTTCAGCATCACCCTCTGATCAAAATATTAGCAAGGGTGAGCTCACTTATGGTCGGGGCTCAGCAAGTGGGGGAAAATTAATGCAAGTTAACAAGGTAGGATATGGATAAGCGGTAAGCATTTTAGTTGGTCAATATTTTATTAGCAACACCTGCCTTACTAATAAGTGTGTGTCGGTGTTTCGAAACCCGAGGGGTCCCTGGACCGACGAGTGAATCGTCGCCGCGTGCCCCAGCCCAGATGGGTCGACGCAAGGCGGAACGCGAAGGGGGGAAAGGAGGCAGCCGGAGGGAGGCAGGCATGAGAGAGTGGATCTCGCGGCCTTCGTGTTAGCCCCGCGCCTGAGTCGGGTGCCCTTGCAGTAGGGGGATACAAGCGTCCACGCGGGAGTGGGAGCGAGCGGCCTTGCGCGAGCGGCGTCCCGTCCTTCCCCGCGCGGGCCAACCTTTTGTAAGAGGGCCCTGGTCCTCCCTTTTATAGGCGTAAGGAGAGGATCCAGGTGTACAATGGGGGGCGTAGCAGAGTGCTACGTGTCTAGCGGAGGAGAGCTAGAGCCCTAAGTACATGCCGTCGTGGCAGCCGGAGAGGTTTTGGCACCCGGTTCGTGTAGTGTCGTGGCCGTCGGAGGAGCGCTGGAGCCTGGCGGAAGGACAGCTGTCGGGGCTGTCGAGTCCTCACTGACATCCTCTTGCTTCCGTAAGGGGGCCGAGAGCCGCTGTCGTGACAGAGCGTGCGGGGCGCCATCATTTCCTATCTGGTGGAGCGAGCCAGATGGGACGCCGGTCTTGTTCCCCGTAGCTTGAGTCAGCTCGAGGTAGGGTAATGATGGCGCCTCCTGTCGACGTGGTCGGTCCGCGCCCTAGGTTGAGCGATGTGGAGGCTCCTCCGAGGTCGAGGTCGAGTCTGTCTTCCGTGGCCGTGGTCGAGTCCGAGCCCCTGGGTCGAGCGAGGCGGAGACCGTCGGCTGAGGCCAGGGCTGAGTCCGAGCCCTGGGGTCGGGCAAAGCAGAGTCCGTCGTCTCCTGGGGCTGAGCCCAAGTCCGAGCCCTGGGTCGGGCGGAGCGGAGTTCGTTGTCTTCTGGGGCTGAGCCCAAGTCTGAGCCCTGGGTCAAGCGGAGCGGAGTTCGTCGTCTTCCGGGGTTGAGCCCATGTCCGAGCCCTGGGGTCGGGCGAGGCGGAGTTCGCCGTCTTCTGGGGCTGAGCCCGAGTCCGAGCCTTGGGTCGGGCGGAGCGTAGTTCACCGTCTTCCGGGGCTAAGCCCGAGTCCGAGCCCTGGGTCGGGCGGAGCGGAGTTCGCCGTCTTCCGGGGCTGAGCCCGAGTCCGAGCCTTGGGTTGGGCGGAGCGGAGTTCGCCGTCTTCTGGGGCTGAGCCCGAGTCCGAGCCCTGGGGTCGGGCGGAGCGGAGTTCGCCGTCTTCCGGGGCTGAGCCCGAGTCCGAGCCCTGGGTCGGGCGGAGCGGAGTTCGCCGTCTTCCGGGGCTGAGCCCGAGTCCGACCCATGGGGTCGGGCGAGGCGGAGTTTCCTATGACGCCTGAGGCCGGCCTTGGCTGCTGTCAGCCTCACTCTGTCGGGTGGCTCAGCAGTCGGAGCGGCGCAGGCGGCGCTGTCCTCTTGTCAGACCGGTCAGTAGAGCGGCGAAGTGACTGTGGTCACTTCAGTTCTGTCCACTAGGGGGCGTGCGTCAGGATAAAGGTGCCAGGCCACCTTTGCATTAAATGCCCCTGCGATTTGGTCGGTCGGCGTGGCGATGTGGCCAAGGTTGCTTCTCGGTGAAGACTGGGCCTCGGGCGAGCCGATAGTGTGCCCGTTGCTGGAGGGGGGTCCTCGGGCGAGACGTAGGTTCTCCGGGGTCGACTTCCCTTGCCCGAGGCTAGGCTCGGGCGAGGCACGATCATGTCCCTTGAATGGACCGATCCTTGACTTAATCGCACCCATCAGGCCTTTGCAGCTTTGTGCTGATGGGGGTTACCAGCTGAGAATTAGGGGTCTTGAGGGTACCCCTAATTATGGTCCTCGACAGTGTGTATCCTAAGTATCACAATTGATCAAAGGTATAAGAGTATATCAAAATCACTTAAGTGAAACCACTTAAGCTAACCATTGGTAGATCATCAGATCTCGATTTATTGTCCATCTTTAAGTTCAATTATCATGTGAGGGTCTAGGTTGCTCTTAACCATGAGCACGGCTGACAAATCAGTTTTACACTCTGCAGAGGTGGTACAACTATACCCACAAGCCATGTATCCCATCTAGCCTAGGTTGATCGGACCCATAAACACTGCCAAGGTGAATGGCTAGGTATCCATCATGAGGCTTTCACAAAATATCCTTAGTACAAAGCCACCTGCTAAGGTTTCCATGTCAGTATTGATGGCCCTCTAGGTGAGGTAACTTAGCCAAGACTACCACCCCATGTTAATATGAGCTGCCACCAAAATACTGTCGCCCCCTCTTGCCCAACTTTCAGGTATGGTTGCTAAGCACTAAGTCTATAGAGCTAATTACCAAAGCCAGAGTCATGATAGCACTCGTGGTTGCATTATTATCCTGGGTGGTCACCCTATGTTACATTTAACACAAAATGTTCTTGTTTAACCATCGGGTTGACAACATAAATAAACTTCATTTCCGGAACATAGTATCATTAAAGAGTGACATCATATTCATCAAGTTGAGCAATAGCAAAAATTGCTAAGCATAGCATTTATCCTAGGGTAATTCAAGGAATAGGGTTGGTAATTCTAGGAAATCCTTATTTAGGCAAATCCCATCGAATTATGCAATATATCCAAAAAGTAAACATTATTATATGCATTACTTGGGTACAAATAGAATATGTAGGGGGAGAATCCACTTGACTTGCTCGAAAGTGTCTTGTGGGTCGTCCTCGAACGAGTTTGGTTCGTCTACCTAACAGTCAACTTCTAGCATCGATTTGCATATCGTACATACAAAAGAATACGTACGCCAAATAAATAAACATACACCATTACAGGGATAATCATTCACCATTACATACACATTCATACATCACACAATTATACTCATAAATACGTCTTAAAGCATAAATACTTATTAATCCATTATGACTACTACTGTGTCGGGGACCATAATTAGGGGTACCCTCAAGACCCCTAATTCTCAGCTGGTAACCCCCATCAGCACAAAGCTGCAAAGGCCTAATGGGTGCGATTAAGTCAAGGACCGGTCCATTCAAGGGACATGATCGTGCCTCGCCCGAGCCTAGCCTCGGGCAAGGGAAGCCGACCCCGGAGAACGTACGTCTCGCCCGAGGACCCCCCTCCAGCAACGGGCACACTATCGGCTCGCCCGAGGCCCAGTCTTCACCGAGAAGCAACCTTGGCCACATTGCCACGCCGACCGACCAAATCACAGGGGCATTTAATGCAAAGGTGGCCTGGCACCTTTATCCTGATGCACGCCCCCCAGTGACCACAGTCAACCACAATCACTTCGCCGCTCTACTGACCGGTCTGACAAGAGGACAGCGCCGCCTGCGCCGCTCCGACTGCTGAGCCACCCGACAGAGTGAGGCTGACAGCAGCCAAGGCCGGCCTCGGGCGTCATAGAAAACTCTGCCTCGCCCGACCCCAGGGGTCGGACTCGGGCTCAGCCCCGGAAGACGGCGAACTCCGCTCCGCCTGACCCTAGGGCTCGGACTCGGGCTCAGCCCCGGAAGACGGCGAACTCCGCTCCGCCCAACCCAGGGCTCGGACTCGGGCTCAGCCCTGGAAGACGGCGAACTCCGCTCCGCCCGACCCAGGGCTCGGACTCGGGCTCAGCCCCGGAAGACGGCGAACTCCGCTCCGCCCGACCCAGGGCTCGGACTCGGGCTCAGCCCCGGAAGACGGCGAACTCCGCCTCGCCCGACCCAGGGCTCGGACATGGGCTCAACCCCGGAAGATGATGAACTCCGCTCCGCCCGACCCAGGGCTCGGACTTGGGCTCAGCCCTAGAAGACGACGAACTCCGCTCCGCCCGACCCAGGGCTCGGACTTGGGCTCAGCCCCAGGAGACGACGGACTCCGCTTCGCCCGACCCCAGGGCTCGGACTCAGCCCTGGCCTCAGCCGACGGTCTCCGCCTCGCCCGACCCAGGGGCTCGGACTCGACCACGGCCACGAAAGACAGACTCGACCTTGACCTCGGAGGAGCCTCCACATCGCCCAACCTAGGGCGCGGACCGACCACGTTGACAGGAGGCGCCATCATTACCCTACCCCGAGCTAACTCAAGCTACGGGAACAAGACCGGCGTCCCATCTGTCTCGCTCCGCCAGATAGGCAATGATGGCGCCCTGCACGCTTTGTGACGATGGCGGCTCTCGGTCCCCTTACGGAAGCAAGAGGACGTCAGCGAGGACTCGACAGCCCCGACAGCTGTCCTTCCGCCAGGCTCCAGCGCTCCTCCGACGGCCACGACACTACACGAACCGGGTGCCAAAACCTCTCCGGCTGCCACGACGGCATGTACTTAGGGCGCTAGCTCTCCTTCGCTAGACACGTAGCACTCTGCTACACCCCCATTGTACACCTGGATCCTCTCCTTATGCCTATAAAAGGGAGGACCAGGGCCCTCTTACAGAAGGTTGGCCCGCGTGGGGAAGGACGGGACGGCGCTCGCGCAAGGCCGCTCGCTCCCACTCCCGCGTGGACGCTTGTATCCCCCTACTGCAAGCGCGCCCGACTCAGGCGCGGGGCTAACACGAAGGCCGCGGGATCCACTCTCTCACGCCTGCCTCCCTCCGGCTGCCTCCTTTCCCCCCTTCGCGTTCCGCCTCGCGTCGACCCATCTGGGTTGGGGCACGCGGCGACGATTCACTCGTCGGTCCAGGGACCCCCCGGGTTTCGAAACACCGACAGTTGGCGCGCCAGGTAGGGGCCTGCTGCGTCTTGACGAACAGCTTCCCGTCAAGCTCCAGATGGGCAGTCTCCAGCAACCTTTCCAGCCCGGGACGGTGCTCTATTTTGGGAACCTTGAGTTCATGTCCCTCGACGGCAGCTACGACATGATACTCCTTCCCCCACCGTGCAACAGCGACAATGGCGGTCGACAACCCGCTCGCCGGCGGGGAAATCAACGACGCCTTCCCCACGTGGTGGAAGGACGACATTCGGGCTTGTCCCGTCCCCTCCCCTGCCGACGGAGGAGGAGGCGGGGCAACCAAGGCCAAGCGGGAAGCGGCGCCTCGTTGGCTGTCGAGCGAGTCGACGGCGCCGGCGCCCCAACGGAGGGCGCGTCAGGCATTGATCTCGCGTCTGAGATGAAGACGAGCGCCGCCTCCCTGCAACACGCCAATCTCAAGCAAACGCACGACGCCAGCATGCTCGCGAAGGACTTGCTGGGTGTCACCCTCGTACCTGAGACAATGGTGCAGTCAGTCCCAGACGCGACCTCGTCACCGACCGTCGACCGAAAGGTATCGACCGATTCCCATCTCGCGTCTTTTGGATTCGGCCTCCACCCACCAAGCGACTCCGCTTCGGTGAGCACTCTCTTAGAGGCGAGTCCAAACCCTCTGGAGTATCGTGTGCGGTCACCCTGGGACCGACTGACGGCCGACTTGACCTACGAGCCCTCGGGGTCCGAGGAAGATGGCGAGCCCAACCTCTGTTGGGATTTCTCTGGACTTGGTAACCCTAGTGTCGTGCAGGACTTCATGACCGCATGTGACTACTGCCTTTCCGACTGTTCCGACGGCAGCCGCAGCCTCGACAACGAGGACCGCGGCCCAAGTCATGAATGTTTCCACGTCGATCTAGGGGGTCCCGGCGAAGGCGACCATCTTGGTATGCCAGAAAATGGTGATCCCCCTAGGCCCGTGCCTCGCGTTGACATCCTTCGGGAGCTAGCTGTGGTCCCCGTCCCGGCGGGGGTCCTGACCCACAGCTCGAGCAAATCCGCGAGAGGCAGGCCAGGCTCGACGAGGGAGCAGGAACGCTTGTGCCGATCCGCCGGGACATCGGGCAGGAATGGGCGGTCCAACCCCCAGCCGGAGAAGCGCGTCATCTCCCCCAGGACATCCAGCACCGCATCACCGACGACGTTAGGGTGAGGCCGCCGCCGGATTCCAGCGGAGTCGGCCAGAACCTGGCTGCAGCAGCAATGCTTCTTCGCGCGATGCCGGAGCCATCAACCACCGAGGGGCGGCGTATCCAGGGAGAGCTCAAGAATCTCCTGGAGGACGCCGCGGTCCGACGGGCCGAAAGCTCTGCCTCCCGAAGGCAGGGGTTCCCCTCGGAACATCGCGTCGCGACTTCCCGATTCATGCGGGAAGCCTCGGTCCACTCCGGGCGCACGCGCAACATAGCGCCTGCGGCCCCGGGTCGCCTCGGCAACGAGCGTCATCATCACAACCGTCGGCCCACCTCGACGACAGGGCGCGCCGAGGCTACCACCCCAGGCGTGGGGGACACTACGACAGCGGGGAGGATCGGAGTCCTTCGCCCGAACCACCCGGTCCGCAGGCTTTCAGCCGCGCCATACGACGGGCACCATTGCCGACCCGGTTCTGAACCCCGACTACTATCACAAAGTACTCGGGGGAAACGAGACCGGAACTGTGGCTCGCGGACTATCGGCTGGCCTGCCAACTGGGTGGAACGGACGACGACAACCTCATCATCCGCAACCTCCCCCTGTTCCTCTCCGACACCGCTCGAGCCTGGCTGGAGCACCTGCCCCCGGGGCAGATCTCCAACTGGGACGACCTGGTCCAAGCCTTCGCCGGCAATTTCCAGGGCACGTACGTGCGCCCTGGAAACTCCTGGGATCTCCGAAGCTGCCGCCAGCAGCCGGGAGAGTCTCTCCGGGACTACATCCGGCGATTCTCGAAGCAGCGCACAGAGCTGCCCAACGTCACCGATTTAGATGTCATCGGCGCGTTCCTCGCCGACACCACCTGCCACGACCTGGTGAGCAAGCTGGGTCGCAAGACCCCCACCAGGGCGAGCGAGCTGATGGACATCGCCACCAAGTTCGCCTCTGGCCAGGAGGCGGTTGAGGCCATTTTCGGAAGGACAAGCAGCCCCAGGGCCGCCCACCGGAAGATGCTTCCGAGGCGTCAACTCAGCGCGGCGCCAAGAAGAAGGGCAAGAAGAAGTCGCAATTGAAACGCGACGCCGCCGACGCGGACCTTGTCGCCGCCGCCGAGCACAAGAACCCTCAGAAACCTCCCAGAGGTGCCAACCTTTTCGACAAGATGCTCAAGGAGCCGTGCCCCTATCATCAAGGGCCCGTCAAGCACACCCTTGAGGAGTGTGCCATGCTTCGACGACACTTCCACAAGGCCGGGCCACCCGCGGAGGGTGGCAAGGCCCTCGACGACGCAAAGGAGGAAGATCACAAGGCAGGAGGGTTCCCCGAGGTCCGCGACTGCTTCATGATCTATGGTGGGCAAGTGGCGAACGCCTCGGCTCGGCACCGCAAGCAAGAGCGTCGGGAGGTCTGCTCGGTAAAGGTGGCGGCGCCAGTCTACCTAGACTGGTCCGACAAGCCCATCACCTTCGACCAGGCCGACCATCCAGACTACGTGCCGAGCCCGAGGAGATACCCACTCGTTGTCGACCCCATCATCGGCAACGTCAGGCTCACCAAGGTCCTCATGGACGGAGGCAGCGGCCTCAACATCATCTACGCCGAGACCCTCGGGCTCCTGCGAATCGATCTGTCCTCGGTCCGGACGGGCGCTGCGCCTTTCAACGGGATCATCCCCGGGAAGCGCGTTCAACCCCTCGGACAACTCGACCTACCCGTCTGCTTCGGGACGCCCTCCAACTTTCGAAAGGAGACCCTCACGTTCGAAGTGGTCGGGTTTCGAGGAACCTACCACGCAGTGCTGGGGAGGCCATGCTACGCCAAGTTCATGGCCGTGCCCAACTACACCTACCTCAAGCTCAAGATGACGGGCCCCAACGGGGTCATCACCGTCGAGCCCACGTACCGACACGCATACGAATGCGATGTGGAGTGCGTGGAGTACGCCGAGGCCCTCGCCGAATCCGAGGCCCTCATCGCTGACCTGGAGAGCCTCTCTAGGGAGGCGCCCGATGTGAAGCGCCACGCCGGCAACTTCGAACTAGCGGAGATGGTCAAGTCCGTCCCTCTCGACCCCTGCAACAGCGCCTCCAAGCAGATCCGGATCGGTTCCAAGCTCGACCCCAAATAGGAAGCAGTGCTTGTCGACTTTCTCCGCGCAAACGCCGACGTTTTCGCGTGGAGTCCCTCGGACATGCCCGGCATACCGAGGGAAGTCGCCGAGCACTCTCTGGATATTCGAGCCGGGGCCCGACCCGTGAAGCAACCTCTGTGCCGATTCGACGAAGAAAAGCGCAGAGCCATAGGCGAGGAGATCCACAAGCTACTGGCGGCAGGGTTCATCAAAGAGGTATTCCATCCCGAATGGCTTACCAACCCTGTGCTTGTGAGGAAGAAAGGGGGAAAATGGCGGATGTGTGTAGACTACACTGGTCTAAACAAAGCATGTTCGAAGGTTCCCTACCCTCTGCCTCGCATCGATCAGATCGTGGATTCAACTGCTGGGTGCGAAACCCTGTCTTTCCTCGATGCCTACTCAGGGTATCATCAGATCAGGATGAAAGAGTCCGACCAGCTCACGACTTCATTCATCACACCCATCGGCATGTACTGCTATGTTACAATGCCGTTTGGTTTGAGGAATGCGGGGGCAACGTACCAGCGATGCATGAACCATGTGTTTGGCGAACACATCGGCCGAACGGTCGAGGCCTACGTCGATGACATCGTAGTCAAGACGAGGAAGGCCTCCGACCTCCTTTCCGACCTTGAAGCGACATTCCGATGTCTCAAGGCGAAAGGCGTGAAGCTTAATCCCGAAAAGTGTGTCTTCGGGGTCCCTCGAGGCATGCTCTTGGGGTTCATCGTCTCCGAGCGGGGCATCGAAGCCAACCCGGAGAAGGTCGCAGCCATCACCAGCATGGGGCCAATCAAGGACTTAAAAGGCGTACAGAGGGTCATGGGGTGTCTCGCGGCTCTGAGCCGCTTCATCTCCCGCCTTGGCGAAAGAGGTCTGCCTCTGTACCGCCTCTTAAGGAAGGCTGAGTGCTTTGCTTGGACTCCCAAGGCCGAGGAAGCTATCGAGAACCTGAAGGCGCTCCTCACGAACGCGCCCATCTTGGTGCCTACCGCTGCCGGAGAAGCCCTCTTGATCTACGTCGCCGCAACCACCCAGGTGGTTAGCGCCGCGATCGTGGTTGAGAGACAAGAAGAAGGGCACGCATTGCCCGTCCAGAGGCCAGTCTACTTCATCAGTGAGGTACTGTCCGAGACCAAGATCCGCTACCCACAAATCCAGAAGCTGCTGTACGCGGTGATCCTGACACGGCGGAAGTTGCGACACTACTTCGAGTCTCATCCGGTGACTGTGGTGTCATCCTTCCCCCTCGGAGAGATCATCCAGTCCCGAGAGGCCTCGGGTAGGATTGCGAAGTGGGCGGTGGAGATCATGGGCGAGATGATCTCGTTCGCCCCTCGGAAGGCCATCAAGTCCCAGGTCTTGGCGGACTTCGTGGCTGAATGGGCCGACACCCAGCTCCCGACGGCTCCGATCCAACCGAAGCTCTGGACCATGTTTTTCGACGGGTCGCTGATGAAGACGGGGGCCGGTGCAGGCCTTCTCTTCATCTCACCCCTCGGAAAGCACCTACGCTACGTGCTATGCCTCCACTTTTCGGCGTCCAACAATGTGGCAGAGTACGATGCTCTGGTAAACGGGTTGCGAATCGCCATCGAGCTAGGGGTCCGACGGCTCGACGCTCGCGGTGACTCACAGCTCGTCATCGACCAAGTCATGAAGAACTCCCACTACCGCGACCCGAAGATGGAAGCCTACTGCGATGAGGTTCGGCGCCTGGAAGACAAGTTCTACGGGCTCGAGCTCAACCACATCGCCCGACGCTACAATGAGACTGCGGACGAGCTGGCTAAAATAGCCTCGGGACGAACAACAGTTCCCCCGGACGTATTCTCCCGAGACCTGCATCAACCCTCCGTAAAGACCGAGGACACGCTCGAGCCCGAGGCACCTTCGGCTCCGCCCGAGGCACCTTCGGCTGAGTCCGAGGTACCCTCGGCCCAATCCGAGGTACCCTCGGCATGGTCCGAGGTACCCTCGGCATGGTCCGAGGTACCCTCGGCATGGTCCGAGGTACCCTCGGCTCAGCCCGAGGTACCCTCGGCCCCCGAGGGTGAGGCACTATGCGTCGAGGGGGAACCGAGCGAGGTCACGCCTAATCAAAGCTGGCAGACCCCATACCTGCAATATCTCCACCAAGGGGAGCTGCCCCTCGACCAAGCCGAAGCTCGGCGGTTGGCGCGGCGCGCTAAGTCTTTCGTCTTGCTGGGAGATGGGAAGGAGCTCTACCACCGTAGCCCCTCAGGCATCCTCCAGCGATGCATTTCCATCGCCGAAGGCCAAGAGCTCTTGCAAGAGATACACTCGGGGGCTTGCGGCCATCACGCAACACCTCGAACCCTCGTTGGAAACGCCTTCCGACAAGGATTCTACTAGCCGACGACGATGGCCGGTGCTACTAGAATCGTCCGCACCTGCGAAGGGTGTCAGTTCTACGCGAGGCAGACCCACCTGCCCGCTCAGGCTCTACAGACCATACCCATCACCTGGTCGTTTGCTGTGTGGGGTCTGGACCTCGTTGGCCCCTTGCAGAAGGCACCCGGGGGCTACTCGCACCTGTTGGTCGCCATCGACAAATTCTCCAAGTGGATCGAGGTCCGACCCCTAAACAGCATCAGGTCTGAACAGGCGGTGGCATTCTTCACCAACATCATCCATCGCTTCGGGGTCCCGAACTCCATCATCACCGACAACGGCACCCAGTTCACTGGCATAAAGTTCCTGGACTTCTGCGAGGATCACCACATCCGGGTGGACTGGGCCGCCGTAGCTCACCCCATGACGAATGGGCAAGTAGAGCGTGCCAACGGCATGATTCTACAAGGACTAAAGCCTCGGATCTACAACGACCTCAACAAGTTCGGCAAGCGATGGATGAAGGAACTCCCCTCGGTGGTCTGGAGTCTGAGAACAACGCTGAGCTGAGCCACGGGCTTCACACCGTTCTTTCTAGTCTATGGGGCCGAGGCCATCTTGCCCACAGACTTGGAATACGGTTCCCCTAGGGCAAGGGCCTACACCGACCAAAGCAACCGAGCCAACCGAGAAGACTCACTAGACCAGCTGGAGGAGGCTCGAGACGTGGCCTTACTACACTCGGCGCGGTACCAGCAGTCCCTGCGACGCTACCACGCCCGAGAGGTTCGGTCCCAAGACCTCCAGGTGGGCGACCTGGTGCTTCGGCTGCGACAAGACACCCGAGGGCGGCACAAACTCACGCCTCCCTGGGAAGGGCCGTTCGTCATCGCCAAAGTTCTGAAGCCCGGAACGTACAAGCTAGCCAACAATCAAGGCGAGGTCTACAGCAACGCTTGGAACATCCAACAGCTACGTCGCTTCTACCCTTAAGATGCTTTCAAGTTGCTCGTATACCTCGTTCACACACCAAGTCTGGTCGTCAAGGAAGGGTCAGCCTTGCCTCGGCAAAGCCTGACCCTCCCTCGGGGGCTAGAAGGGGGCAACCCCCTCTGCGTCGAAATTTTCCTCGAAAAAAGAAAAAAAATCCTTTCTGCCAGAATGTCCTTCGTGCTTTTCGACTACTTCGAAAGTGGACCCTGAAAACGACGGAGTACGTGTAAGCGGCAAGGCCGACCGAGCCGAGGGATTCCTACGCCTCCGAGATACGGATACCTCACTCATCACCTTCCGTGAGAAGCAACTCTCGCTCGCACGGACAATTCTATTACCGACGAAAAAGTCCAGATACTCGAAACAAGAGGAAAAGAAACGCAGCTTTACAACACGGCGAGGGTGTGTGTGGGCCTCGGCGGCCGCAGAAAACAAACGCTACAAGATAATCCGATCCTGCAGGCTTGGATCTTGACGGTTGAAGGGAGCAGCAGCACCCTCGGCGTCGACTACACCTTCGGCGAGGTTCGACCTAGCCTCCGACGGCGACACGGTCCGTGGGTCTCCACTCTGAAGGACGACTTCATCATCACGCCCGGGCCGTCGCCGCCCGGGTCTCCTCCAAGAATCCGGCTCGAGCAGGCGGCTCGGCTGGTCACCCCGAGGCCTCGGCTAGCTGTCCCCCGAAGACATCAGCCCGGCCCGAGGCCTCGGCAGATCAACTCCGGCGTCGGTCCCGCTAACGGACGACCCGGCCAGGCTCCGGCCAACCAAGTCTTCTTTTCGAGCCAACTCTGCCTCCGTCCGTGCTGACACTGCTACCTCCGGCTTCGGCTCATCGAACGGCGGCCGAGGGATTCCTTTAACTAAGCAAGAGGAGCCTCGGACAGCAAGGCCGATCGAGCCGAGGGACTCCTACGCCTCCGGGATACAGATACCTCACTCGTCACCTTTGCACGAGGCAACTCACGCTCGGTGAAGCAGTAAAGATAATCGACAAGGCGAGTCTTAGTGCTCGAAATGAAGAAAAAACACGGCTCCGCGCCGAAAATACATACATGTTCAGGCCTCGACAGCCACAATGAACAAAAACACTGGCATTCAAGGTGCCATTACAAACGGAACTCCGGTTCCACCTCCGCAGGTACGAACAACCCCACTCGCTGGGGGGGCTGCGGAGCAACAGAAGACCGACGAACGACACGCCGTCACCCGCCCCAGCAGCGGCGACGACGACTTCTTCTGCTCCGGGGGGCCGAACAGCAGCAGCGATGACCTCAGGGCAGATGCTGCTGCCAGGAGGCCCCTACCCATGCCCAAACTCATGAGGCAAGGACGGGCAGAAGGCCGTAGAGTTGGAGGTCGGTCCGTAGGCGGCCCCGGCTATCTCGTCGGCAGAGGAACCTCTTCCAGCTGCCGTGGCGGAAGGCGGCGCCGGGAGCGGCTCCGAAACCACTCGCGTCCGAGAGCCGGGCACGTGGTAGCTGCCAGCGCCACGGACGTCGAACGCCCTTCCCCCTGATCACTGAGGGAAGGAGCAGGCGACCGCCCACGCAGGGGCCAACCCCAACTCGGCACACTCCCCTCCCCAGCACTAGTGATGAAAATCCTTGAGGCTGAGGGAGGGGCAGAGGCCGCAGCCCGGCTTGCTTTCCCCCGCCATCGAACTGGAGGTCACCGTCTTGGGTGACCGCCGGCGGAGGGGTGCAGCCGGGCTGCATGATGAAAATCCTTGAAGCCGAACGATGGCTGAAAGGTACCAACTTCTGCGAAGTTGCGTTCCTCCGATGACAAGACAGAAGGATTCCGGGCGTCCCCCGCCCGGGGGCTCGGAAGGTGGGAAGACACGATGCATGAGGGGAGCGTGAAGACATGGTTGCCCTCCAAGGGGGTCGCCCCCCTTTTAAAGGCGACTCTCCCCACTTGCGCCCTCAACCGTTGCGGGTTGAGTCTTCTCCAACACGCTCCAAGATTCTCCCCCCACGGCGCGGGGGCTGGGTTCCACACATCATGCAAGCCGGTCCAGGGGAGAAGAAGCCAAACCGCCACGCGCGCACGGTGCATGCAACCACCCGGCGGTTACAAGCACTCTTCCACTTTCGCCCAGACCAGCGGGTGAAAGGGCGGACAGCCATGCAAGCGGCATGCAACCGTACCAAGTGGGCATGCCCCTTCAACTCCAACGAGCCCAGCATGGAGGTCCAGGCCCACGCGTCATGCAACCGGCGCGCCGGTTGCTACGTGTGAGCAACTGCATCGCCACTGACGCCACTAGCGCGCCTCCTCGACTGCGGAGTCAATACAGCGACACGAGGCAACCCTGCAGTGCCAGCCAAGCACGACGGTCAAATGCGGTCAAAAATGGGCCGACAGTAATGGCGGTGATAGGCGGGCAGAAGCAGCGGTCACGTCGTCAGCCAAGCTCACATCCCATCCAGGGGCAGCGAGGGAGCCCTCTCTCGCGGCGTGAAGACGGCACGCCCGTGATCCGTTCCTCGAACGGCGCGCACACGCGCAACGACCGCCTCGCAAACCACTCGCCCCGTCGCATTAACTCCGCGGCGGGATAGGCGGCGCCTCAGGCGGGAGGAGCAAGCGACGCTTCGCCTTCGCCATAATGACCGCGTCAAAAAAGGTACGCCGCGTCATTCGATTTCGTGTCCTTTTCCTTTTCCACTTTCTCTCTCTTACAACAAGGACCGGGAAAGGGGGATACCCCGAAAAGGACCCTTCTCCGTGAAGGAAACAGGCTCCGAGCCTCCCTACTGATCAGAGGTTCGAAGTCTGGCCCCTCGGAGGGGTTCAACAGCCGCCTCAGAGCACATGGGCTCCACACCCACTACTGGTCAGAGGTTCGAAGGTCGGCCCCTCGGAAGGGTTCAATGGCTGCCTCAGGCCACTCGGGCTCTGCGCCCACTACTGATGAGGGGTTCGTAGGCTGGCCCTCGAAGGGTTCACAGCCGCCTCAGACACTGAGCGAGGGATGACCATGGGTACGTTCGATACATAACCAAGGCTCGGGCTATGCTCCCGAGGTACCCTAGGACATTTCCGAGACCAGCGGGAATGATCTTGTAACGGAATCCCATCAGAGGGAGGCATCGAGCCCTCGAACCCCGTCGACAGGGGACCGGGTCCGGCAGATCACCTGCAGGTACTTTTGGGCGCGCCTCTGGGCCTCTAGCCGACCCCTAACAAATGGGGCACGGACGTCCGCTCGGATTACCCGCCAGCAGCTCACCGGAGACACCATGTTCGGCGCCCACCGAGGGCAACATGGCGCTTTCCCCCCCTCCTCCTTGAGGAAAGGCGACGCAGGGGCGTATGTAAAAAAGTCGAGTCTGTCCCTGGTCGTCCTCTCGCCCTGTGCAGAGGCTCGGGGGCTGCTCTCGCAAACCCGGCTCCGGCCAAACCGTTGACAGCGTCAACATACCAGCCCGAGAACTTGGGACCCGACCGTGCACTCAGGCTACGACCAGCTCGCATGAGGGAACAACTAGACCAGCCGAAGTGTTGCGAAACGCACTAAGACCTCGAAGGAGTAAAACTACTCCTCCGAGGCCTCGGGGGCTACACCCGGCGGGTGCGCTTGCGCGCACCCACCGGAACAGAATGCGACTGAAAAAGGCTGGTCCCCTTGCAAAAAAGTGTGACAAAAGCCTCCAAGCGAGTATTAGTACTCTCTTGGAGGCTCGGGGGCTACTGTCAGGGACCATAATTAGGGGTACCCTCAAGACCCCTAATTCTCAGATGGTAACCCCCATCAGCACAAAGCTGCAAAGGCCTGATGGGTGCGATTAAGTCAAGGATCGGTCCATTTAAGGGACATGATCGTGCCTCGCCTGAGCCTAGCCTCGGGCAAGGGAAGCCGACCCCGGAGAACCTACGTCTCGCCCGAGGACCCCCCTCCAGCAATGGGCACACTATCGGCTCGCCCGAGGCCCAGTCTTCACCGAGAAGCAACCATGGCCACATCGCCACGCCGACTGACCAAATCGCAGGGGCATTTAATGCAAAGGTGGCCTGGCACCTTTATCCTGACGCACGCCCCCCAGTCGATAGAGCCGAAGTGACCACAGTCACTTCGCCGCTCTACTGACCGGTCTGACAAGAGGACAGCGCCGCCTGCGTCGCTCCGACTGCTGAGCCACCCGACAGAGTGAGGCTGACAGCAGCCAAGGCCGGCCTCGGGCGTCATAGGAAACTCCGCCTCGCCCGACCCCAGGGGTCGGACTCGGGCTCAGCCCCGGAAGACGGTGAACTCCGCTCTGCCCGACCCAGGGCTCGGACTCGGGCTCAGCCCCGGAAGACGGTGAACTCCGCTCCGCCCAACCCCAGGGCTCGGACTCAGGCTCAGCCCTGGAAGACGGCGAACTCCGCTCCGCCCAACCCAGGGCTCGGACTCGGGCTTAGCCCCGGAAGACGGCGAACTCCGCTCCGCTCGACCCAGGGCTCGGACTCGGGCTCAGCCCCGGAAGACGGCGAACTCCGCTCCGCCCGACCCAGGGCTCGGACTCGGGCTCAGCCCCGGAAGATGGCGAACTCCGCCTAGCCCGACCCTAGGGCTCGGACATGGGCTCAACCCCGGAAGACGACGAACTCCGCTCCGCCCGACCCAGGGCTCGGACTTGGGCTCAGCCCCAGAAGACGACGAACTCCGCTTCGCCTGACCCAGGGCTCGGACTTGGGCTCAGCCCCAGGAGACGACGGACTCCGCTTCGCCCGACCCCAGGGCTCGGACTCAGCCCTGGCCTCAGCCGACGGTCTCCGCCTCGACCGACCCAGGGGCTCGGACTCGACCACGGCCACGGAAGACAGACTCGACCTCGACCTCGGAGGAGCCTCCACATTGCCCAACCTAGGGCGCGGACCGACCACGTTGACAGGAGGCGCCATCATTACCCTACCTCGAGCTGACTCAAGCTACGGGGAACAAGACCAGCGTCCCATCTGGCTCGCTCCGCCAGATAGGCAATGATGGCGCCCCGCACGCTCTGTGACGACGTCGGCTCTCGGCCCCCTTACGGAAGCAAGAGGACGTCAACGAGGACTCGACAGCCCTGACAGCTGTCCTTCCGCCAGGCTCCAGCGCTCCTCCGACGGCCACGACACTACACGAACCGGGTGCCAAAACCTCTCCGGCTGCCACGACAGCATGTACTTAGGGTGCTAGCTCTCCTCCGCTAGACACGTAGCACTCTGCTACACCTCCCATTGTACACCTGGATCCTCTCCTTACGCCTATAAAAGGGAGGACCAGGGCCCTCTTACAGAAGGTTGGCCCGCGCGGGGAAGGACGGGACGGCGCTCGCGCAAGGCCGCTCGCTCCCACTCCCGCGTGGACGCTTGTATCCCCCTACTGCAAGCGCACCCGACTCAGGCGCGGGGCTAACACGAAGGCCGCGGGATCCACTCTCTCACGCCTGCCTCCCTCCGGCTGCCTCCTTTCCCCCCTTCGCGTTCCGCCTCGCGTCGACCCATCTGGGCTGAGGCACGCGGCGACGATTCACTCGTCGGTCCAGGGACCCCCCGGGTTTCGAAACACCGACATACTGTGAGTTATTATTGGTGAAAATATGAGTAAGTGACTATGACACTAGTTTTGTCTAGTAAAATATAGATAAACATATATTAACAATCTTAATGGAAAATAATTGCTAATTATTTTCTTTATTACTAATAATAGGCTTTTGAGTTTTATCCCTTTTATTTCTAAATAGATTTTATATGTATAGCTAAAAATTATTTATTTATAATTATTCTAACATTAATATTCTAAGAATTAATGTAAATTAATAATTGGACTTTTAATAACATAATCATGGTTATTATGACATAAATAAGTATTTTACTAATTCTAAATAATTAAGTGCTATACTTATGAATAAATTTATTATGACTAGTAAAAATCTATTTTCATTTGACCGAAAATACGTGGCCTAGTATTTTCTTCTACTTCCTTATATCAATAAAATTGTACTTAAAACACTATTAACAATTATCGTTCATGTGCTAAAGCGAGATTAATCGTAACTGTTTCTAGTGTGAAAATCACCAAGTTAGTGACTAGTGGCATAATTTTTTTTTTGAAATATAAATTCATACACCTGTCAAAATATCGTTGCGAGGCTTGTTTATGATTGCACGTATACATCAGAGTCTCTTTTTGGTAATTTCTAAACTAAAAATCTCGGAACTAATTTAATTTACAAAACCAGGGACTAAAATGCAAAATGTGCTTCTTCTACCTTGAGCTAGAGCTCACGAGCGGGATGGAGATCGATGGGGAAGGGAGTTCGGCCGGGCAGGGGAGGAGCAGGGGCTCGGTCGAGTGGCCGGGGATGGGTGGCAAGGTGCGGACGGTTCGACCGGGGTGCGGACGGTGAGCATGGACGGTGGAGCTTCGATGACGACGAACGACGGCGTGGGCACGATCCACGGCAAGCTCGGGCAGATAAGAGAGCATGACGGAGAGAGAGAGAGCTCGGGGAGTGAGAGAGAGAGGGAGAAGCTCGGCCTTTTATAAAGCGAGAGAGGGAGAGGAGAGGGCGCTGGGGGAGAGAAGGCCGGCCATTAATGGCGCCGTTAAGGAGGAGAACGTGGGGGAGAGAGAGGAGGAGCCATGGCGGCGGTTTCCGGCTCGAGGGGAGGCGGTCGGGCGCGGGCATAGGCACTCGGTGCGGTGCAGGCGGCAGAGCAGAGCTGCGGCGCGGGAGGGAGGGAGGGAGGAGAGGAGAGAAATGGGGCATGGCCGGCTAGGCCTTAGTGGGCCGGTTAGGGTTAGGTTTTCTTTTCCTTTTTTTCTTTTTTTCTTTTTCTTTTCTTTTCTATTTAAAAATATAAATAAATATATTTTTAAAAAAATTCTAAAAATCATAATAATTATATCAAAATTATTTATAAAAAAAATATTTATTTTTGGACCAACATTTCTATATTAATTAATTGGATTTTCAATATAGAAGAAATTCTATTCAACATCCAAAAACCAAATATGAGCAAACAAAATTATTCTAAATGTAAATAAAAATCAAACAATTGAAATAAAACTTGATTACCATATTTACAACTAATAAACTAAATGTATTATTTTTAGTTGATGGTTTTGGTAGTGTTACAAACCTACCCCCTTAAAAGAATCTCGTCCTCGAGATTGAGGAACTTCTGAGAATAACTGGGGAAATTCTGCTCTAAGTTCATCTTCTCTTTCCAAAGTGGCCTCATCTTCTGAATGATGACTCCATTAAACTTTACACATGTTGATAACTTTACTATGTGTAATTCTGCAAGATGTTTCCAAAATTCTGATAAGGTACTCCGAATAAGTCAAATCTTCCTTAACATTGAGTTCTTCCATAGGTAATTGTTCTTTAGGTACTCTTAAGCATTTCTTAAGTTGTGACACATGAAATACGTCATGCACATCCGACAAACTATCGAGTAGTTCTAACTGGTACGCTACTTCACCTTTTCTTTCCAAAATTTTTAATGGGCCAATGTAGCGAGGAGATAGTTTACCCTTAACCTTAAATCTTTTCATGCCTCTCATCGGTGAAACTTTAAGGTATACGAAGTCTCCTACTTCGAATATCAACTCTCTTCTTCTATTGTCAGCATAACTTTTCTGTCTCGACTATGATGTCTTCAAATTCTCTCTGATAATCTGTACTTGCTTTTGTGCTTCTTGGAGAATTTCTGGACCAAATACTTGACTTTCTCTGGTCTGATTCCAATAAAGCGGTGTTCTACACTTTCGTCCATAAAGTGCTTCAAATGGTGTCATTTTTAGACTTGCCTGGTAACTATTGTTATACAAGAATTCTGCATAAGGCAAACTTTTATCCCAGCTTCTACCATGCTTTAGAGCGCAAGCTCTTAGCATATCTTCCAACACTTGGTTTGTTCTTTCCGTTTGCCCATCCGTTTGCGGATGATAAGCTGAACTAAAGTTTAGCTTAGTATCCATGGACTCATGTAGTCTTTTCCAAAAGCACGAGGTAAATTAGGTTCCTCGATCCGATACGATCTTCTTCGGTACTCCATGCAGACAAACAATTCTTGACATGTATAATTGTGCTAACTGGGCTCCTAAGTAAGATGTCTTCATAGGTATAAAGTGTGCCACTTTAGTCAACCTGTCCACTATACCCATATTGAATCATAGCCATCCCGAGTATGGGTAGTCCAGCTATGAAATCCATACTGATTTCTTCCCATTTCCATTCCGGTACTTTGAGAGGTTGTAGTAATCCTGCTAGTCTTTGATGTTCGGCTTTCACTCGTTGACACACGTCACATAGTGCAACATGAGTAGCCACATCTCTTTTCAAACCGTACCACCAATACTTTTCCTTTAGATCCTGGTACATCTTAGTACTTCTAGGGTGAATAGAATAAGCTGAATCATGGGCTTCTCTTAAGATAAGTTGGCGTAAGTGCTCGATTTCTGGTACACAAATTCTCTTTTTAAACCATATTGTGCCTTGATCATCTTCTAGGAAATCTGGGGCTTTACCCAACCTAATTTGTTTCCTAATTTCTTTGATTTTCTCATCAGATTCTTGTCCTTTATGAATCTCTTCTTCCAAAGTAGATTCAACTTCCATAACTGTTGCTTCCATATTATTGAGCATTCCGAGGTTGAGTTGTTCCATCTCCCAGCACAATTCCTGTGACATCAAATGAGTAGTGATGCTGTTCACTTGACCTTTACGGCTCAAAGCATCAGCCACTACATTTGCTTTACTTGGGTGACATTGTATTTCCAAATCCTAATATTTGATTAACTCAAGCCATCTTCTCTGTCTTAGGTTGAGTTCTTTCTGCATGAAGATGTATTTCAAGCTTTTGTGATCCGTGAAGATTTTACACTTGTTTCCAATCATGTAGTGCCTGTGTCACACCCGGGCTTTAAGGAACAAAGCCGGGTGCATCTCATACATGCGCCAAAGAAGACAACATATATAATAACAGAGTGTATAGAGATAAATGTCACAATGAAATCAGAGTACTTATTACATAGCGGAAGTCTTACAAAAATAAAATATGAATATCGCAGGAACTAAAATTTATCCTTGGCGCCAGAAAGCTGACTGGGAGACGCCACCTAGATCAATTCGAAAGCCTCGGTGTTGGGTGGCTCCTCTTCGACAACCTGTTCTTCTCCTGTGGGGGCTGTGAGACAGCAAGAGTGAGCTCACATACGATCATAGCTCAACAAGTCGTGGGGAATAATGTGACATAAACTCACCAAAGGTGGGAGTTCATGAAGTATAAGGCTGATCAATGAAATAAAGGCTGAAGCTGAGCATTGCTTTAATAAGTTGGTCAAAATTTTATTAGCAATTACTAAGTGTAAGTAAATACCAAACCTTAGAAATAATAAGTAAAAGTAATAATAAAATAATCCCAGATGCAATGAAATGACAGATTAAATTTAAGTTCCATAAATTAATCATGTGAGTGTCCGAGCCGCTCATGACCGTGAGCACGGCTAGTATACCAGTTTTATACTCTGCAGAGGTTGCGCATCTTTACCCACAAGTCGTGTTACCCATTTGCCATGGAGTTGATCAGACCCCATACACCTCTACCAAGGAAGCGAGGCAGGGTACCACTACGAGGCCTTTACAAAGTTCCACTAGCTTCAGACTACCCGCTATAGTTTATAGGAAGCTCCAGTGCAGGAATCCCTCGCCTGACCGCCATCGCAGCAAAATCAACCTAAGGACCTCCCTACACTGACCACTCCCCTACTACCCTTGCCCCTTTCGGGTAAGGTAGCCATCCACTAGCTTTCCTAGTTAATCAGCCAAGGGCGTCCCATTACACCCTTGTGGTAGCACTGTTTTCCCGGGTGGTTCTCCATGTTCACATTAACATAATGATCTTATCATGAACAGTAAAGAATAAACAGATAATAAAAAGTGTAATCATGAGTAATAAATATCTCTATACCTAAATCCACATAAAGCAATAGCATGTACTACCCAAAAACTTAGTAGTAAAAACCAGTGGTGAAACAAGGTATAAAGATAGTCAAATCTAGGGTAACCTATTGGGTCCCATCAAAATTAACCTATGCAGATCATTACGATTAATAAGAACATGAATGGGCAAAATAAGTGATCAAGGGCACAACTTGGCTTCAACGAGCTCCTGCTCAGCAGTCTCTACCAGCTGAACCTCAGGATCGTCTGTAGCTTGCTCGTCTACTCGCATCAACACAATACATACATAGTATAGCAAAAATCAACATCACACCAAACATGTAAATAAAATACACAGTAATAATCTAGACACTAAAATAAGATCATAGGAACTGAAATTATTAATTTTGGAGTTATAGATTTTAAGTTATGGATTTTCTAATGTTTTATGTGCTTAATACAAGATTAAGTGATAGATAAATTTTAATGTGTCTTTCATGTCAAAACAGTGACACTAATGGATAGATAATAATATTACAAAAATTTAGGAACTGGAACGGACCAAATTGGAGTTCATATGAATTTTCTACAAATTAAACAAGTTCTAACATTTATTTATGCACTAAAAATTAATTTCTGATATTAATTTCTGATTTTCAATGCTCCCTGGATTGGGCCTCAAATTTCAGAAAGCGCAGGGACTTCCTCGCTAACCTCCCACAGACAAAGATCTCATGCACTAGAGGATAGCGGGTTCTATTATCTAAAAACATAAGGTCTCTTTTGAATAAGTGCTGAGGCGAAGGGGGTATTAGCGAAAATTGGCCGCCCGATCACTGAGCAAGGGCCCAGATTAGATCGCGCATCGTCGAAATGGTATATCATCAGGATCCCTCAATTTCCAATCCGATGCCCGCCATTGCGTTGCGTCTCCACCGTCGGATAAGGATCCAACAACATCAAGGTGGGAATACTCAGACTACACACCTCAATCGATCCTGGCCGTGCGCTAACTGATCGAGGGCGCTGGTTCATCTTCCCCACCGCGACACGCGGGTGACCGAGCTCGCCACCCGAAGGCGAACTCGTCGCCGTGAGTGCGAACAACCCAAGCAGCACCCAGCTCTCGCCTAACCAAAACCCCTCACGCCACCCGCCATGCAACAGAGAAAGGAACTGGATCATACCGCCAAACCAAACGAAGGCGAGGCTGACGTGCAGATCCCGAGCCCGCACCGCGATGGAAGCACCGGGGTAGACGCCGCATCGCCAAGCCGCCCCTACCACCGCACCTGGAAGTTCCGCCGCCCCCAATTCCTTAGCGCGTATACGGTGAATACCGCGGTCGCGGCGCGAGTTGTCTCTCCTCTCTAATCCTCAGCTTCTCGGTGGCAATGTCCGCCAAGGCGTGGAGGTGGTCGCGAACAGAAGAAAAGCACGGCGCGCCCAGGCTTTTAATCGCAAGGGCGGGGATCTCCAGGCCAAACGCCGAGGAACTCGCGGAGGTGGTTGGATCCATACGTCCCACAGAGCCCGCGATGACTACGGCCAACTATGGAGAGAAGACCTTTTCCGTCGCTGTAAGCCGGTCCCACCGGTCATTCACGACGCGCACGTAGGAGACATGGGACACACAGGAGCACGGGAGACACCGAGGTGTAGAAATCGGCTGCCAAGCGGGCCTGAAGTGGCAGTGAACGTGTGATCCAGCAGCTGGCCGTGCGGAGGTAATTCGGGTATTGGGCCAGAAGAGGGAAATCCGGGCCCAGGTAAGCTTTTTATTCTTTTCTTTTTCTGTTTTTCTGTTTTCTTTTCTTTTTATTTTTCAATTCCCAATTTGAACTTCAAATATGAGTGTGAATCTAGTACCAAATTAAAGGTAAACTTTAATCATGCACGAATGGTTGGGTTTATATTTTTTTAGACTTTGTTTTATATTTTATAATGTCTCTATCTTTTTTTCTATTTTCAAATCAATTTTCGATTTAGGTTTTACTTTAAATCCTCATCCCATTATCATTACATTTTAATCATATTATTATTGCTTTTAATGCACAAACAAAAATCCAAAATGATGCAATGGTTTATTTGTGTCATAGTGAAGTTTTACTCATTTTTAAACATCACCAGCCACATGTGATGATAAATGGAGATGCGCATACATTCAAAGGAGACAATTCCTCCTTTTATTCTCCCTTACAATTTGAGTATTACAGCCTCCAAATCTTCAAAGCGTGCACTACGGTGGAAATTCCATGTCATGTGTAGGGTAATTCTTTTCATGCTTCCGTAAGTGCCTTGAAGCATAAACAATCACTTTTCCTTCTTGCATTAACACACATCCAAGTCCTAGATGTGATGCATCACAATACACATCAAATCCTTTATGAATATCAGACATAATTAACACTAGTGCAGTGGTTAGCCTTTCCTTTAATTCCTCAAAACATTTCTGACACGCTTCATCCCACTTGAACTCTTTACCTTTCTCCAATAGTGAAGTAAGGGGTTTCACTATTTTGGAGAAGCCTTCGATAAATCTTCTGTAGTATCTTGCTAATCCAAGAAAACTTCTGATCTTGGACACATCGATGGGTTGTTTCCAATTTAGTATTTCACTTATTTTACTGGGATCTACTTTGATTCTACCATTGGTGATAATATGACCTAGGAAAGCAACTTCCTTTAGCCAAAAATCACACTTCAAAAATTTCGCATACAACTGATTGTCGCGAAGTTTCTGTAGAACTAATCTCAGATGATCTTCATGTGCTTCTTCATTCTGAGAGTATATTAGTATGTCATCAATGAATACCACCACAAATTGGTCAAGGTATTCCATGAATACTTTATT
Source organism: Zea luxurians (assembly GCA_029449295.1). NCBI lineage: Eukaryota > Viridiplantae > Streptophyta > Magnoliopsida > Poales > Poaceae > Zea > Zea luxurians. Next base: position 123,674 of record JAOPSE010000565.1, on the reverse strand, counting down.
CATCAAGTTCATAAAGTAAGCTGGTGCATTAGTCAGTCCAAAAGACATGACTAAAACTCATATAGTCCATATCTTGTAGTGAAGGCCGTTTTAGGTATATCTTCAGTCCAAATCTTCAACTGATGATAGCCTGATCTTAGATCTATCTTTGGGAATATTGTAGCTCCTCTCATATGATCAAAAAGATCTTCAATCCGAGGTAACGGGTACTTATTCTTAATCGTTACTCCGTTCAAACTTCTATAGTCCACACACATTCTTCTTGAACCATCTTTCTTGTTCACGAATAGAAATGGGACTCCCCATGGTGATGAACTGGGGCGAATGAAACCTTTTCTAGTAATTCTTCTATTTATTTCTTCAGTTCAATTAAATTTTTGACATCCATTCGGTAAGCTCTTTTCGAAATTGGTGCAGTTCCGAGTAATAGTTCAATAGAAAACTCTGTATCACAATCAGGTGGCATACCTAGTAATTCCTTCGAGAATACATCTGGGTATTCACACACTATCCTGATGTGCTCCAAAGATTTCTCTTCCAACTGATTTACCATTGTCTCTGCTATTGCTGGCATACTGACATTGACTTCAATTCTTTCTCCTTGTGGACTGTTAATGTAACCATCCTCTTGGCACAAGATATCACTCCATCATACTTGGTCAAGTAGTCTATTCGGAGTATCACATCGATTCCACTTGATTCCAAAATTATTAGCTCTACTAGAAAACTTAGGCCTCTAATTTTAATCTTAGTCTAAGGGCATGAGTGAGTAGATCTAAGTTCACCTCCTGGTGATCGAATTAATAGTTTCTTCTTCAAGGGATAGTTTGGTATATTATGTTTTCCATGAATGACTTTGTTACAAAGGAATGAGATGCTCCAGAATCAAATAAAACTGATGCAGGTATGGAGTTAATAAGAAACATACCATACACCATGTCGGCATCCTCAGGAATTGATTTCGCTGTCACATGGTTGACTCTTCCTCTACTCTAGTTCTGTGGAGTCTTGTGCAGATCCACGAGCAGGTGTGTTTTGGTCAGTCCTCTGGTTGATGTTCTTCTAAGGTGGCTGTGGGTTACGCCTGGGGTAGTTGTTGGCATAGTGGCCAAGTTCGCCACACTTGAAACAGCCAATGGGTTGAACTAGGGTAACTGCATTATTGTTCTTGGCTGATGTGTTCACGGCGCTTCCATGACGATTCTGTTGTTGGACACTAGAACTTTGACCGGTCTGGGTGTTGCTTCTTTGCTGGTTTTGATATTGATTGTTCCTCTGACTTTGTTGTCTAGAGCACTGTGCTTGATAGTTGTTGTTCCCACTCTAGTTTTCGCAGCGGAACTGAGAACATTGGGGGTTGTTTTGCCAGGTGTTTCTACTGGTCTGTCCTTGGTACTTCCTCTTGTGGTCGGACAGTTCTTTCCTTTTGTTCTCAAGGCCAATTGCCTTGTTCAGTAAAGTTTGGAAATTGGGGAAACTGTGGCTCTATAGCTGGTAGTTCAATGGTCCAATCAAGCCTTCCAAGAAATGTTTTTGGTGCTTCTCGTCGGTGTCCACTTCCTCTAGGGCGTAACATGAAAGCTGGGTGAAGCGATCACAATACTCACTAACGGACATGTTCCCTTGAGTGAGGGAAAGGAACTCCTTCTTCTTAAGCTTCATTATTCCGGAGGGAATATGATGAGCATGGAAGTTCACTTGGAACTCCTACCAGGTTATGGCATCAGCATTGGCGTGTGCCACTGTGAAGGCATCCCACCAATCGGACGTGACTCCTTCGAGTCTTCCGAAGCGTACAAGACCTTCTCTCGGTCATTGCACTGGGTGATGTCTAACTTCTTTCCAATGACCTTAAGCCAGTCATCGGCATCCGAAGGGTCTACTGTGTGAGAGAAAGCAGGCGGGTGATGACTCATGAAGTCCCGATGCTTGTCTCTAGCTTAGGGTGCATGCTGCTGTTGTTGTTGGTACTACTGGTTTTGCTGATTCTGTTGAATCTGTTGTACCGATGCTGTAAGTCCTTGCAGAAGTTGCATCTGTGTTGCGATGAACTGACCCATCGTGGGATTGGGTGGTGGTGGTGGCAACTGCTGACCACGCTGGTTCTGGTGATTATTGGGACCTGATCGAGTGTTCACCATCTATTTGGTTAGGAAGTGCACTCCCAGGGAAAGTAAGGAGTAGAGAAGATTCTAAGGGGAATAGCTTATTATTAATGTTAAGTTTATTGTTATATTTTTTTATATGCTCTTATGGCCAGCATTCCATAAGACCATTGCACTCAAGCAAAAATCCAAATCAAACATTTCAAACAACACCATCACATGGTTGTTATTATTAAAAATGTTTTTCATCTAACGCGAACATTAACTTATTACAAAATAAATGAAAAATCTAAAGTAGCTTGGTGATGGATCCTGGTTCTCCATAACGGATCCTCTTGCGGGGAGGGGATAACGCCATAGCGGGGACTTGAACTTCAGGGGGATTCCTTCCATCAAGCTGAGCTTCCAGGGCTGCAATCCTTGCATGTGCATCCTCCAGCTCCAAGTGTAGCCTAGAGAGGTCTAGGGTAGCACTATCCAGGTTGATGTTAAGACTGCCACCACACCAGCTAAGGTGTTGAGGCGATCTTCATTTGCTCCACCTGGAACATTGCTGGTCTGGTTCTCTCCACGAATACGTAGAGAAAGATGCATGTACTTCATATTGTGCAGCTGCTACCGGTAGGTGTGGCTGAGAGACCATAGAGTTCGCCTAGCAGCATCGCTGACTGAAGCAGCGTAGGTAGCGGCGTTAGAGACTCATGTGCTGACAGAGTCCTGAACCCTCTATCACCTGCATCCATTACCCTGATATGAATGCGAGTGATGTAGTAGCAAGCCCGAGGAGGCTCGTACACTCGCCTGGTCTCGTACAGTGGTCGACGTAGGTTCCCAATGCGTGCAGAACATCCTGCAGCAGGTTAGGGAAGTGCCCTGTCTTGAACATTGAGGTGTAATGTTCAATGACAGGCCATAACCCCACGTAGTGGTCCTGTTGTTCTTCGTTGGCTTCATCATTGAGGTTTTCCTCATCTTCTTCTTCTTCTTAGTCGTCTTCATCATCATCACCAGAGTCGTCTAGGTCATTGCCTTCGGGAGCGGGGGCTTGGACTGCTGGTGCTGGTGGTGCTGAAGCTGACGATCTAGCTGCGAAGGCTAGTGATTCTGCCAACATGGTGGGCGTAGGCAGAAACTCCTCTGAGTTGTCCTCCAGAATGACTCCATTCTCCACACGAATGCGAGGGAGATCCACAGGGATTTCCTCCACTACCACTGGGTAGACAGAACTTGCCATGGTGGAGGGATGAAGTTGGTGTTGATCCGAGTGGTTTGAGTGATACGGACCATCTATAAGAGAAAATGTCAACTTAGTTGATGTTTGAAGAGGTAAGATTAATAAATAATTTTGTAAGAACAAAATTAGCATGTTTTGAATAGCCTAGGCTTTCCATTTTTGACTAATCTAACGACCTAGAGTCAGCAAAGCTTTGATACCACTTCTGTTACACCCGGTTTTGGAGGCAAAACCGAATGCATAGCATATGTGGGTCAGGATCCATTTCCCACACATATGTTGACGTCACAAGTGTAATATACCAAAAGACAATGCAATAAAGGCATAAAGAGAGTAGAGTAACTTTATTACATCATCTAGATCATTGTATCTTTAACAAGTACCAAAATCAAAGTATGGCAGAATTAAATATGGGCACTCTTCCACAGGAAGGTGATTGGTGCATCGTTAGACTTAAAACTCATCATCGTCATCAGCGAAGTCTTCAGCATCACCCTCTAATCAAAATATTATAAAGGGTGAGCTCACTTATGGTCGGGGCTTAGTAAGTGGGGGAAAATTAATGCAAGTTAACAAGGTAGGCTATAGATAAGCGGTAAGCATTTTAGTTGGTCAATATTTTATTAGCAACACTTGTCTTACTAATAAGTGTGTATCCCAAGGATCCCAATTGATCAAAGGTATAAGAGTATATAAAAAGCACTTAAGTGAAACCACTTAAGCAAACCATTAGTAGATCATCAGATCTCGTTTTATTGTCCATCTTTAAGTTCAATTATCATGTGAGGGTCCAGGTTGCTCTTAACTGTGAGCACGGCTGACATATCAGTTTTACACTCTGCAGAGGTGGTACAACTTAACCCACAAGCCATATATCCCATCTAGCATGGGTTGATTAGACCCTTAAACACTATCGAGGTGAATGGCTAGGGATCCATTATGAGGCTTTCACAAAATATCCTTAGTACAAAGCCACCCGCTAAGGTTTCCATGTAAGTATTGATGGCCCTCTAGGTGAGGTAACTTAGCCAAGACTACCACCCCATGTTAACATGAGCTACCACCAAACCACTGCCGCCCTCTCTTGCCCATCTTTCAGGTAGGGTTGCTAATAAGGACTAATTCTATAGAGCTAATTACCAAAGCCAGAGCTATGATAGCACTCGTGGTTGCACTGTTATCCTGGCTGGTCACTTCATGTTCCATTTAACATAAAATGTTCTTTTTAACCATCGGGTTAACAACATAAATAAACTTCATTTCCGAAACATAGTATCATTAAAAGAGTGACATCATATTCATCAAGTTGAGCAATAGCAAAAATTGCTAAGCATAGCATTTACCCCAGAGTAATTCAAGGAATAGGGTTGGTAATTCTAGGAAATCCTTATTTAGGCAAATCCCATCAAATTATGCAATATATCCAAAAAGTAAACATTATTATATGCATTACTTGGGTAAAAATAGAATATGCAGGGAGAGAATCCACTTGCCTTGCTCGAAAGTATCCTGTGGGTCATCCTCGAACGAGTTTGGTTCGTCTACCTTACAGTCAACTTCTAGCATCGATTTGCATATTGTACATACAAAAGAATACATACGCCAAACAAATAAACATACAACATTACAGGGATAATCATTCACCATTACATACACATTCATACATCACAAAATTATACTCATAAATACGTCTTAAAGCGTAAATACTTATTAATCCATTATGACTACTATGACACTTGTTTTATCTAGTAAAATATAGATAAACATACATTAACAATCTTAATGGAAAATAATTGCTAATTATTTTCTTTATTACTAATAATAGACTTTTGAGTTTTATCCCTTTTATTCCTAAATAGAAATTATATGTATAGCTAAAAATTGTTTATTTATAATTCTTCTAACATTAATATTCTAAGAATTAATGTAAATTACTAATTGGACTTTTAATAACATAATCATGGTTATTATGACATAAATAAGTATTTTACTAATTCTAAGTAATTAAGTGCTATACTTATTGTTGGGGACTTGTTCTCAAGTGCTATGAATTAGGAACAAGGCAACATAGAATGTAAGATGTTAAAGCCCTTCGTCCGCTGAAGCATTATTTCCCCAAGGATTTAATGAACTTCGGACGAAGGTTTTGAATAATATACCACGAAGGTACCTTCGTGATCAAAGATAAAATAATACAAAATAATATAAAACGTTATAGAATAGGAAGAATAAATAATATTATCTGATTATTTTGTAATGTGAACTTAAATATCAAAATATAATGTTTAGGCACATTTATACCTTCGCCTTGGCAGAGAACGATAATTCTAGAGTAGCACGTCAGCAATTACAAGATTGCGTGAACAGCAAAGAAGTACTGTTCACCTATTTATAGGCACAGGACGCAACCTGTAAGAAATTACAACCATGCCCCTTACAGAAGATCACAATCATAACTCAGACTCTTATGGACTAAAAAGTAATTCCATCTTTAAGTCGGTTCGATCCTTCGTCTTTGGATACGCTATAGCGTCGAAGCTTTATGAGTGGTAGCTTCGGTATCTCATATAAACAGATTTGCTGAAGGTGTTTTCTTCCTGCAGGACCTTCGGCGACGAAGCATGATCCCAACAGTAGCCCCTTCACGGCGCCAGATCGTTTTTCATAACGAGCTTGACCCGTGAAAAAGTCTCTTAAGCTTCGGGTAGCCGAAGGTCCGAAAAACACCTTCCCTGAGCTCGTTGCGGAGAAACGATACAACTTCCGAGCGTGGAGTAGTCCCATCATGCATATTTACCTTCTCGGGTTTTGTGGCCCACCGTTCAGTGGGTGCGGGCGAGTGTTCGTCCGGTGTAGGAGACTTGACGATTCACCTTTTTACCTGCAGCGCTATATAAACAGACAAGTAGGTGTAAAGTTACCACAGCATTCATTGCAATTGCACTGTTTTGCTACCAAAAATTTCACCATAGCCGAAGCTTGACCTTTGCACTCAAACGAAGCACCACTCTGGACTGTGCTTCGTCACAAGAAGAGCTTCAGAAAAAGGTCATTAAGTTCAAAAAACTTTAGGAATGCATAATCAAATGGCTAGATTGCGCTCCACTGCCAGGATTGAGCGTGAGGGAGACGAGGCCGAAGCCACTGAAACTGTTCCGATTTCTGAAGCAATGAGGCGTTCCGGGCTCGTTTCATCAGAGGACACACCTGCTGCCGAAGCAACACAAGCTGTTGTTGAAGAAATTGGTTCTGAGGATGAGTACAGCTTCGGGATGCCAAGTAAACCTAGTCATCTGGACTTTGGAAGGTCCACCATCTCTGAAGCTGATCTTCCTAAGATGGTGAAGCTGGGTTATTTTAGCGAGGCCAAGAAGGAATTAATTCATTTTGGTGGAGAAGAAACTATCCCAAAACCAGGAAAGAATGAGGTAGTAGTCTTCAAAAGTTTTCTGAAGGCTGGTTTAAGGTTCCCCCTTAACAAGATGATTTCTATTGTACTAAAGAAGTTTGGGATTTACCTTCATCAGCTGACCCCTAATGCTATCGTTAGGTTGAGCATTTATATTTGGGCCCTTCGTAGCCAGGGAGTGGAACCGTTTAGTGAGGGTTTCTGCCGAGTTCATGAATTACACTACCAGACTAAAGCCAGAGGAGACGGTTTGCACGAGAATTTTGGCTGCTACAACTTTGCTTATCGCAAGACTACAAAGTTTCCAGTGATAAGCTATCGAAGCAAATGGCCAGCCGGATGGAAGTCTGAATGGTTTTATGTTAAAGTTGACGAAGATGACGATAAATTGGTCCAGAGTCCGCTAGAACTGACCTTCGGAGAAACGAGGCCCCAATGCAACATGATAATGGGGAGCCCGAGTCAGATTGCTTTGGCTGAATTTCGAGTGATTTCAGATCATATCGGCACTAGGGACTTAGTGCAGGAATTCTTGGCTTTTAAAGTGTTCCCAACACTGAGGGACTGGGAGATGCCGAAGCTAGAGGGAGAAAAGAAGAAGGGAGAACTTGTTCGATTGCCTTATCACTACAAATTTAAGAAACATTTTAAAGCACCATGCCAAGAATGGTTCGACACAATTGAGGTTATGTGCAACGAGATTCTCAGCTGCTATTCTAAGAAAGAAGATCAGTTAATGATTGTGGCCTTCGGCACTCGTCCGATACGAAGATTGAATCGGGTGTTGGATGCCTTAAATTTTGATTATCCTGATTATGAGCAACTGAGTGGAGATGCCAAAGGCCAGAAAAGAAAAAGGATTGCCAGCGTCCTTGATAAAGAAGGCACTAAATCGGCTAAAAAGGACAAAGAAAATTCTGAGAAAAGAAAATTGAGCCCTGAGCCGAAGATAGCTGCTCCAAAGAGAAGAAAAGCTGCATCCCCAAAACCGAAGACGCCAGCCTAAGAGGAGGAAGCTCCTGCAACACCTTCTGCTGCCGAAGTGGAGGAGATTCTAAAGGTAATGACTGAACCTTTGCCTATCAAGCTAAGTCCGCTGGCACCAGAACTGACGAAGTTTTTTCAAAAGGAAAAAGATCCTTCGGCAACAGAAAGTCCTGCCAAGCCAAAGAAGAAAAGAAGAATTATGCAAGTGGCCGATGTCATTCATCAGACACCACCACTAACATCGGCGGCGAAAATAATTGAAAGCGTTGTTTCTGCCTAAACCACAGCCACCATAGCCGAAACTACCGGAGCTGAAGTCACCGGAGCAACTGCCGAAGCTAAAGCCACCGGAGCCGAAACTGAGATCACCGAAGATCCTAATCTAGAAACCACACTTGGTGATATTGATAACATACTTCTGAAAATGGCTAAAGAAGAAGCTGCTGCGGTCGCGGTGTACACGACGATTGAGAAAGGAAAAGGGTAGATTGAAGACACTTTGGAAGAAGAAAACTTTAATTTTCAAGATATACTTGGACAAGAGTTATCAGAAGCTGAAAAAGAAGAACTAAAGAAATATGCTATATCCTGTGGATACAAACTAGGGGCTCTGCTGTTTGGCGGAGTCAATGAAGGAAAACTGAGATGCCTTCGGAATCGAACCGAGGCTAAAGTTGTTAGAACTTTCTCAAAGAATGTTGGGCTGCCGAAGATTGAAGCGGACTTGTGCAGATACCAGCGACAACATATCGACGGGAGCTTGTTCTATGCTAATTTCAAAGTAAAAACTCTCAACTTTTATTGTTTTTTGAATTAAGATATTTTCTGACGAAGGTTGTTTTGCCAGAGTATATTATTAAGTAAAGTGTTGAGAATGTAACAAGATCTTGAAGACGAGAAAAATGAAGCTACTATCAGAGATCTAGAAAATAAAGTCGAAAGCTACGAAGCTGCTTTGAAGAAAAAGGACTTCAACATTCAAGAACTTGAACATAAAGCTAAAGATCACGAGGCTACCTTGGAGAAAAAGGACTTCGTAATTCACTCTATGGAAGGCTCGCTAGCTGAAGCTCAAGCTGAAATTGACAAATTAAACAACGAATTGCTCCAAAAATTAGAAAAATCTGAGCAGGAAAAGAAGAACCTTGAAACAAGTCTCAAGGCCGAAATTGAGAAGAATTCAAATTTGCAAAAATTACTGAAAGAGCTTCAGGAAAAATGCTTAGATTTCGGCAACCGATGCGTGCAGCGGCTGAAGGATGTGTTTCACTCAATTGGAGCCAGCTCTGATAAATTTACACCTTCAGCTGAAAACCTGCCAAGCACCTTCGAATACATTGAGGGCGAAGTTGATGCACTTGATGAAGTTATCGCTGGGCATGCCGAATTCTGCGCCCTGCTAGCTTCTCGAGGCACGGTTGCTGCTTTCTTGAAGGCTGGTTGCACGCACGGGAAAATTGTCAATAGGCCAAACTTCAGCTTGTCACCAGCAGATTTAATTGACATTCCCAGCCTAGCTCGAAGCATAGGAAACAGGTTTATGACCCAGATTTGGATAAACGGCGGGCGAAAAATGGCTGGTGACGAAGCTCGGAGCCACCTTAAGCCAGTGAGAAACTCATACTTGTTACTTTTACCTTCTCCTTGAACTCTGTGGTTTTCTCATTCCGTTTTAACATGTACTGGACGATGAAGCTAAAGAATGAGGAGCTGAAGCTTTAACAGATATCCCAAAAAACTCTGCTACACAAGATATTAGAGAAAATTTTGTAATATAATTGTAAAGAAACTTATGTAAATTTGTGCGTACCTTGTAATATATCTTTCTCCTTTGTCCATGTACAATCTGCTTTGCTGTGGACGAAATTTTCTTTTTGAGCCGAAGGCGAAAAACACCTTCCCTTCTTTTCGTACACAACGAAGCATGAAAATTCCTTCTTTCTGTTTTTCTCCGAAGCTTTAACCTCATAACCGAAGCATCTATCTTTTCTGAATGATATGATGATAATGATCCTATGTATGTCTAAATGAATGTTTATGAATGCAAATGTCATGATGTGATGTATCGTGCAAATGAATATCCGGATATATATTCGAAGCCATAATCATAGACTTCATTCTCTTAGGAATGACTCAAATCTTTTTGTCGCTTATTTTTCGGCTTCACCGTTTATTTTTCGGTGTATCAGCGTTGACTTTTCGCTGTAAGCCTCCTTTAGGAGCTTCTTCGCCTTTTACTTCAGTGGAATCAGCGTTTATTTTTCGCTGCAAGCCTCCCTTAGGAGCTTCTTCGCCTTTTACTTCAGCGGAATCAGCATTTATTTTTCGCTGTAAGCTCTGCATTCCCTTAGGAACGACTTTTGAGCTTCTCCCTGTTTTCTTTTCTTTTTTGTTTGCACTCGATGGTGCATTCTCAGCTTTTACATTTACATCTTTGGGGAATATTGCTCTTATAGAGCTGAAATAAGAAAAAAGAGAAATTACATGCTATGGCCCCATTAAAAACCTTTCTCCCCCTTTGGAAAGGAAAAGGGTTCCATAAGAAAACACTAGAAAAATAAAAAATAAAAAAGATTACATCAGGTTACACATAATACCGCTGAAGCTCATCCGCATTCCAAGATCTAGGAATGTCGTTGCCGTCCATATCCTTTAATCTGTAGGATCCTGGTCTTGATGAAGATACTACCAGAAAGGGGCCTTCCCACTTTAGCTATAGTTTGCCCACTTTGTCTGGGTTGGCCACTCTTCGAAGCACCAAATGTCCTGGCTTAATGTTCTTCAACCGAACCTTTCTATCACGCCATTTTATTGTTTCGGCTTGGTATTTATTGATGTTTTCCACAGTCTGAAGCCTGATCCCTTCTATAGCATCTTTGTCCACAGAGCAATCAGCTTCGTCTTTTGCCGAAGCCACTGTTCTTATTGATTCTTCCTTAGCCTCTTCTGGGGTTATTGCTTCATCACCAAACAGCAATTTGAATGGTGTAAAACCTGTTGACCTTGATACTGTTGTGTTGTGGCTCCACACCACTTTGATTAATTCATCTGGCCACTTTCCCCTTGGCTGATTGAATATTAACTTCATTATTCCTGTCATTATGATACCATTAGCCCTTTCAACTAGTCCATTTGATTCCGGATGTCGAACTGATGCAAAATGGATCTTTGTGCCAATTTGTTCACAAAATTCTTTGAAAGCTTCGGAATCAAACTGCATTCCATTGTCCACAGTGATGGCCTTCGGTACTCCGAAGCGACAGACAATGTTTTGCCAGAAAAACTTTTGAACAGTAACCGAAGTTATTGTGGCTAAAGGCTTTGCCTCAATCCATTTAGAAAAATATTCCACTGCCACTACAACATATCTTAAGTTCCCTTGTGCTGGTGGTAGCGGACCTAACAAATCAAGGCCCCACCTTTGCAATGGCCAAGTGGGTTGTATTAACTGGGTTAGAGACGAAGGTTGTTTTTGATCTCTTGCACATTTCTGACAACCTTCGCACTTTTGGACTAACTCCGCTGCATCCAAAGCTGCCTTTGGCCAATAAAATCCTTGGTGAAAAACTTTTCCCAGCAAAGGCCTAGATCCAATGTGAGATCCACACAGGCCTGCATGTATTTCCTTCATCAATTCTATACCTTCGGCTCTGGATAAACATTTGAGTAATGGAGAGCAGACCCCATGCTTATACGGCTCCCCTTCTATTATTACATATGGACGAGCTTTTGCCTCTATTCTCTTGTTATAAGCTTTGTCATCTGAAAGGAAGTTACCCTGAAGGTAGGAGATGATCTCAGTTCTCCAGTCTTCACTATAAACAGGAGATATATTGAGGACCACTCTTTCAAGGAGTTCAACCGAAGGTGCTTTTATTGTTTCAAAAAATACTTCCGAAGGTAAGGGCAGCCCCTGTGCTGCTGACTTGGCTAGCAAATCAGCATGTTCATTTTCTCCTCGAGGAATATTTTTTACAGAAAACCCTTCAAAGGAAGCTTCAATCCTTCGGACCGTATCTAAATACTTCTCAAGCTTCGGATCTCTTGCCTTACAACTCTTGTCAATATGACCAGAGATAACCTGGGAATCAGTTTTAAGAACCGCCCTTCTGATTCCCATTGCCTTTAACTTCCGAAGACCCAAAAGTAAAGCTTCGTACTCAGCAATGTTATTTGTGCAACTAAAATCGAGTCTTGCTGCATAGCAAGTTTTAACTTTGGAGGGTGCGACCAACACAGCAGCTGCTCCTGCCCCGAAGGTTCCCCAAGAACAAACGCAGAATACTGTCCATGCTTCGGCATCTTTACTCGCTTCTTCTTCCTGAGCCCCTGGCGTCCAGTCAGTAATGAAGTCAGCTAACGCCTGGGACTGAATCGAAGATCTGTGCACATAATCAATGCAGAATTCATTGAGTTCCACAGCCCACTTTCCAATCCTTCCAGTAGCTTCTCTATTTCTCATAATGTCCTTCAATGGTTGTGAAGAAGGGACAATTATATTGTATGCTTGAAAATAATGCCGAAGCTTTCTAGAAGCCATCAAAACAGCATACAGCACCTTCTCCAATTCTGTATAATTTTTCTTTGATAAACTAAGAACTTCAGATACAAAGTATATTGGAGCTTGCTTTTTGACCTGCCCTTCAAGCTTCTCTTGGACAAGTGCCGCACTTACCGCTGAGTGCGAGACTGCCACATATAACAACAGAGGAGCCTCTGGCGTTGGTGGAGTTAACGTCGTTAAGTCTATCAAATATTGCTTCAGCTCTTCGAAGGCTCTCTGCTGAACTGGTCCCCATTGAAAAACTTCGGCTGATTTCAGCACTTCGAAGAATGGTAAATTTCTCTCTGCTGATCTAGATATGAATCTGTTGAGAGATGCCAATCTTCCTGTCAATCGTTGAGCCCCCTTCTTTGTGCTTGGTGGTTCCATTCGAAGAATAGCTTAGATTTTATTTGGATTAGCCTCAATCCCTTTTGTCGAAACTAGGCAACCAAGGAATTTCCCATTCTTTACTCTAAAAACACACTTTTCTGGATTCAGTTTTAGACCGGCCTGTCTAAAATTAGCGAAAGTCTCCTGCAAATCAGCAATGTGATTTTCTTGCTTCGTGCTTTTTACAATGATATCATCGACATAAGTTAGCACATTTCTGCCTATCTGAGAATGAAGAACCCTTGCTGTCATTCTGCTGAAGCTTCCTCCAGCATTTTTAAGCCCCTCAGGCATCCGAAGGTAACAATATGTTCCGCTAGGGGTTATGAAGCTGGTTTTTGGCTCATCCTCCTTCTTCATCCAAATCTGATGATAGCCTGAATAACAGTCCAAGAGACTCATAAGTTCTGATGAAGCTGCTGCATCAACTAGGGAGTCTATCCTTGGTAATGGAAACTCATCCTTCGGACAAGCCTTGTTGAGATCACTGAAATCAATACACATCCTCCGTTTGCCGTTGGCCTTTTTTACCATAACAGTGTTAGCCAGCCATTCTGGATATTTCACTTCTCTGATAACTCCGGCACTGAGGAGTCTTTTTACTTCATTTCGAGCTCCTTCGGCCTTGTCATCAGACATCTTCCAAAGCCTCTGCTTTCTGGGCCTGAAGGATGGATCAACATTGAGTGAGTGTTCAATAACATCCCTGTTGACGCCACAAAGATCGTTAGCCGACCATGCAAAGACATCTTTGTTGTTGAACAAGAATCTTATCAGGGTTTTCTCTTGTTCCTCAGATAGTTGAGATCCCAGCAGCACCTTCTGCTCTGCGATATCTTCGCATAAAAGCATGGGTTTTGGCTGATCGGCCGAAGCAGCCTTCTTCCTTCTGTGCTTGTACTACTCACAAGCTTCGGCTTCAACTATGTTGTGGATTGCCTTTGAATCAGTCCAATTCCCCTCGGCCTTTCTAGCGGCTTCCTGACTCCCATGAATAGCAATAGGTCCCTGATCCGAAGGTATCTTCATGCAAAGATATGCTGGATGAAGAATTGCTTCGAAAGCATTGAGTGTTCTGCGACCAATGATAGCATTGTAAGGATACTCCATGTCAACAATGTCAAACACAATTTTCTTAGTCCTTGTGTTGTTGACGAATCCGAAGGTCACTGGCATGGTAATCTTACCAAGCGCTACAATCTATCGCCCTCCGAAGCCACAAAGAGGGTGCGTAGCATCATGAATCTTGTCTTCGGGCTCTTGCATTTGTCTGAAGGCCTTAGCAAATATGATATCCGCTGCACTGCCTGTATCAACCAAGACATTGTGGACCAGAAATCCTGTGATCACACAAGAAATAACCATAGCATCATTATGTGGGTAATCCTTGAGTTGAAGATCCTCTTGAGAGAAGGTAATTGGGATGTGAGACCATCTTGACTTGATGAAGGGTCCTTGTACCCCTACATGTTGTACTCTTCTTTGCGCCTCCTTCTGCTTCTTGTTAGCCGGCTCTGAGCATGAACCGCCTGTTATCGGGAGAATCAGCTTTGGAGCCGAAGCAGCTCCAGCTTGGTTCTTGAATGAAGCCATCAGCTCAAAAAGTGGAAGTGAGTTCACCGGAGGTGGGCGCCAATGTTGGGGACTTGTTCTCAAGTGCTATAAATTAGGAATAAGGCAACATATAATGTAAGATGTTAAAGCCCTTCGTCCGCTGAAGCATTATTTCCCCAAGGATTTAATGAACTTCAGACGAAGGTTTTGAATAATATACCACGAAGGTACCTTCATGATCAAAGATAAAATAATATAAAACATTATAGAATAGGAAGAATAAATAATATTATCTGATTATTTGTAATGTGAACTTAAATATCAAAATATAATGTTTAGGCACATTTGTACCTTCGCCTTGGCAGAGAACGATAATTCCAGAGTAGCACGTCAGCAATTACAAGATTGCGTGAACAGCAAAGAAGTACTGTTCACCTAATTATAGGCACAGGACGCAGCCTGTAAGAAATTACAACCATGCCCCTTACAGAAGATCACAATCATAACTCAGACTCTTATGGACTAAAAAGTAATTCCATCTTTAAGTCGGTTCGATCCTTCGTCTTTGGATACGATATAGCGTCGAAGCTTTATGAGTGGTAGCTTGGGTATCTCATATAAACAGATTTGCTGAAGGTGTTTTCTTCCTGCAGGACCTTCGGCGACGAAGCATGATCCCAACACTTATGAATACATTTATTATAACTAGTAAAAATCTATTTTCATCTGACTGAAAATACGTGGCCTAGTATTTTCTTATACTACCTTATATCAATAAAATTATACTTAAAACACTACTAACAATTATCGTTCATGTGCTAAAGCGAGATTAATCGTAACCATTTCTAGTGTGAAAATCACCAAGTTAGTGACTAGTGACATAATTTATTTTTGAAATATAAATTCATACTCCTATCAAAATATCGTTGCGAGGCTTGTTTACGATTACACGTATACATCAGAGTCTCTTTTCGGTAATTTCTAAATTGAAAATCTCGGAATTAATTTAATTTACAAAACCAGGGACTAAAATGCAAAATGTGCTTCTTCTACCTTTAGCTAGAGCTCACGAGCGGGGATGGAGATCGACGGGGAAGGGAGTTTGGTCGGGCAGGGGAGGAGCAGGGGCTCGATCGAGTGGCCGGGGACGGGCGGCGAGGTGCGAACGGTCCGGCTAGGGTGTAGACGGTGAGCACGGACGGCAGAGCTTCGGCGATGACGAGCGGCGGCGTGGGCGCAGTCTACGGCGAGCTCGGGCGGAGAAGAGAGCGTGAGGGAGAGAGAGAGAGAGCTCGGGGAGGGAGAGAGAGGGAGAAGCTCGACCTTTTATTGAGCGAGAGAGGGAGAGGAGAGGGCGCCGGGGGAGAGAATGGCCAGCCATGGCCATTAATGGCCATCAATGGCACCGTTAAGGAGGAGAACGTGGGGGAGGGATAGGAGGAGCCGTGGCGGCAGTTTCCAGCTCGAGGGGAGGCGTTCGGGCGTGGCCAGGGCGCGGGCACTCGGCGCGGCACGGGCGGCCAGCAGAGCTGCAGCGAGGGAGGGAGGAGAGGAGAGAAGAGGAGAGGGGCCTAGGTGGGCCCCACCTAGCGGTGAGAGGGAGGGGAGGGGAAATGGGGCGCGGCCGACTGGGCCTTAGTGGGCCGGTTAGGGTTAGGTTTTCTTTTCCTTTTTCTTTTTTCTTTTTCTTTTCTTTTTTATTTAAAAATATAAATAAATATATTTTTTTCAAAAATCTAAAAATCATAATAATTATACCAAAATTATTTATAACTAAAATATTTATTTTTGGACCAACATTTCTATAATAATTAATTGGATTTTCAATATAGAAGAAATTCTATTCAACATCCAAAAACCAAATATGAGCAAACAGAATTATTCTAAATGTAAATAAAAATCAAACATTTGAAAGAAAACTTCATTACCATATTTACCACTAATAAACTAAATGTATTATTTTTAGTTGATGGTTTTGGTATTGTTACATACCACTACCTAGTACTACACTACACTAATACTTTGCTGGTGGTGCTCCGCCACCGACGTTGCCGCCGCTGCCCCTGTGGCAACCGTCCCTGCCATTTCCGCCCTCATCGCCGCCGCTTGCTTCACCACTGCTCTTGACATTGCCATTGCCGACGTTGCTGTCATCGTCGCCTCCCTCGTAGCCGCTCCTATCATCGCCTCCACCGCCCTCCTCCTTGGAGTCTTCCTCCTCAATGTCCTCCGAGGAGTCCTCTTCCTCCAAGTTGTCCGACCCCTTGAGCCCTAGTCGCTCGATGGATCGGACATAGGCCCTCTCTCCCGCCGATAGCCCCATCAAGTCGTCTGAGCAATTAGACGACGACGAAAGGGGGACCAGTGGTGGGGACTCCTCACCCTCGGAGGAGAACCGCTGCTACGAGAACTCGGAGTCGCCAAAGTCCTCCAAAGGGGGAGTCGGGGGGCGCTTCTGCTTCCCATCTTTTTGGCCATGCTTGCCTTTGCTGCCCATGCCGCCGCTCGCCACTCCGAAGGGGGAGTTCTCGGAGGAGAACCGCTGCCCTGAAAACTCGGAGTCACCAATCTCCTCTGAAGTGAGAACGAGAAGAGAAACTAGAACGAGTGAAGTAGACGGTCGCAAGCGGGTGGTTTATTTAAAGAAGCCAAGGGACGATGTCACAGAACCTCCCAAGATACTAGGCCCACCTACAGCTGTCCTTTTCCCGAAGACCTTAGACAGTCATGTAGGTGACCCAATGGCTCGACAGATCCGATCTCCTGTATCTCCTTCACATCACCCAAGAGTGTTCATCCCATATCGTAGACATTACATACCATTAGAGTAAAAGCGAAAATGATTACAATAACTTAATTTACATTCATAAGTACAATATAGAAAGAGTTATTATTACATAACCGGGTTTGAGTGCTTATACCTATTACATCGTAGAAAGGTAAACACCTTTCAAAGTTTTTCTTATTTGTCTTCCTCCTAGTTTGGGACAACCTTGGAGCAAAAGCAGCAACACTCAACAGTTTCTTCACCTACAACATGGGTTCGAAACCCTGAGTATGAAGTGTACTTTCGCAAGTCTTACCCGACTAAAAGAAAAGAATATCAAGGATATGATGGCCTTTAGAAGTCAAGTTAAGGTTTAGCAAGAACCAATGACTTAGTTTGCACAAAGCTTACTAAAGTTGGTCCTTATGACTTCATTTTACTTGTTAGGTTAATTAGTTACCTGCATCTAGATTTCTTTCTATTCTAGATCAAACACTTAGCCTATACTAGCCATCTTTTATCACCTATTGAGTTCACTTGTCACTACGTGTAGGTTAGTGACCAAGTCTTCATATCGGAGAAGTAATGGCGATCTGAATCGATTAATACCCAGCTAGGGATCTCCAACCACATGACATATGTAGCACTTAACCCTTGCATATGTCAACTCGCACTCGGGTTTCTCAAGACCAGAATGGGTTCACGCCAACCAAGAGTACAGATACTCCACCGTCTAGCCTCTTGCCACGGAGGGTACACGCTGTTGTCGCCATCTCTGCACTCCCATTGCGTGGTAGCCTTTCTGGTATTGCTCCGAGCGAGGCAAAGCTTACCCATGATGAGGCATGTGGCCAGTTAAAAGGTCCTCGATCATCAAGCCTACATCGGCTCGGTCCTTAAATGACTCAGACAGAGACATTACACCGAGACTTCCTTCTCGTGCAAGTCACCCGCCCGGTCTCGTATTTATCATTTCAAACCCAAAGCTTGGTACCTAATAGAGGTACTCTTTTTAGATGTTGAACCCATCAAGGACGTGATGGATTCAACATCATAAGTCTTTTTTTTGTAAAAATCCCCATCCAGTGTGAAGCATCACCTTTTGTTTTAAAACAAAACATTTTATTTTTCTAAAGCAAGGCTAAGCATCACAAAATTTGTTTGAATAACTCAGGTAATAAGGAATTGTATTCAATTTCTCAAGGAAGGAAATGCATCAATTGTTTGTCACACAACTCCTATCACCTAATGTAGCATTCAAATTTGGTAAAACTTTAAAATACAAGGAAAGGTAAATGCACCGGGGCTTGCCCTGTGTTGTAGGAGTTTATGCTTCCTCATCACAGATGTCGAAGTAAAAATTATTTTCTACTGGAGGATTCTCGGTCTGAGGGACAACCTCCTCTTCTACTATGGATTCTTCTTCGTGTTCTATACATGATAATACATGTACATGAATGCTTATGCTATGTCATGAATATGCAATTATATAACAAAAAGATAGTAAGTTGTGCCTTGAATACAACTTTCCTTCACGATGCTAATCAACCACTAAGTCTTCTTAGTTAAATATTCTTCTAGGATTAACTTAGTTAGTATTAAAATGATTAATCTATGGAGCTATTTACTAGTTTTATGATTTTACTCAAACAGTGTCCAAACAACTTCAAATTTTACTCAAAGTCTTCCATCAACATTTTAAGTCTACCCAAAAAGTTTTATGATTTTTGGGATTATTAAATTATTTATAAAATTCTAAAAGACTTTACTCAAGTACTTTTAAATGCTACATAATTTAGAGTTTGAAATAAAAATCTTGGAATTATTAATATATATAATTTTAGAATTCTAACAAAATTGGTCTCATGTTTTTACCATTTTTCTACTATTTTCTATAGAATTCCCAAGCTAATAGTAAAAAGAAAAGAATAAAACTATGAATAGTATTGGGTCGAATTCATCACAGTCGGACTAAACCTACATAGAAACCATGCACGCTCCCACTCACGCTGGCGGATTTGCGCTAGGGTCCCTAGGCATTTGAATAACCCGTAAAGAATCCTTGAACACTATTCATGTGTCTCACTGACAATTGCACATAAGCCCTTCCCTTCTCGGGTCTTTACAACTCCTGGTTCCCGACCAAGTGCCGGTCGAGCACTTGGCTGGAGCTGTGCATTTTCGTCACCGGTGACCCTCCCCGACGATAGCAAGCACAGGGACATCCTCCCGGAGGCTATCCGAGCATTTCTCCTAAGTTAGTTTGAATGGCCGGACCCTAATTCTTGTATGCCCCTGACAATGGCAGAACCTAAACTCTGATGAGCCTATTTTGAGCTACACAAGTAAGTAGAGTTCAATCGAACGACTCGGAAAGAATCAGCGACCTTCTAGGGCTATGGTGCTAGCTTGAATTTAGACAGGGACAACCCGAAATGACTGGTCGATGTGAGCAATGTCCACGACGGCATTCCCGGGCGACCACATGGCATTCTCAAAGCTATGGCGCAGTAACGTCCAATTGACCGAGACTAAGAGCTTCACTAGCACTAAAGGATGCTAAAACTAGGATAAGAGGGACAGGAACTAACCTAAATAGCTCTAGCCATGGCGGGATGCCTCACGGCAGCGTTGGTAACCGTTTTCAAGGAATTCTGGTGACTATGGGCTATGGTACACGAGAGGGGCTAGCTGAGGGTGGGATGAGCACGTAACCGAGAGGCGGAGCGAGGGGAGTGCTTAATTTAGAGAGACCGGCCACGGTTGCTACGAATTTGGGTCGAGATGAGTTCACGGCGGTGAGGAGATGAGTCACAGGAGTTCATCAACCGTGGCACGAATCTTCACAGTGAGCTCGAATCATCGCGCCTAATCACCGGCGGTGAGATGCACTGCATCTTGTGATCTTTTGCAGTTACTATTCATTCTGAATACTCCATTGAAACCACCTAACCGAGCAAGTTTAGGAGTATTTTTCTTTGATTTCCATGCAGTGAACTACCAATTCGATTGCTTCAAAGTTATTCTCCTATATACCATCTTCAACTTTGTCACAGAGATCTTGGTCATTTACTCACTGGATCAAGCACAACTTGGCTCCAAAGTCGATCAAATACCATTGAAAATCTGATTTCAGATTACTGCTTGACTGATAGCCCAACTTTTAGGGCATTTTACTACAATTTCTATACAATCCTTGGGCTAAGTAACTTAATCAAATTTGTACTACTATAGTAGCTCTACAACTTTGTTATGATGACTTATAGCAAACTCCTCATGGATTAAGAAATACAGAATCCCAAAGTTGACTCCTTAACACTGTTTTCTAGGGTTTAAGAGTAGAGGTGCTTAGGGACTTTGATATATGCCAGTTTCACCACAAAACTTGGAAACCTCCAAATGCAAAAGTTGCTTAGTTTTTGTTATTCTACCACTTTGATATATGCACCTTTGGCAAAAAGTGCATAGAATTTGAAATCATCCCATAGGGAACTAATTAGGGTTTTGGGCTCCATATTAGGGTTTTGAGTGTCCTAGGGTACATTAAGCACTTAATCTCTCTAAGCTAATATTTCTTGAACATTTCTACCAACTTGTTAAGTTTGCTCCTTAGTGTTCACCTCATAAAGTCACATGTCTCTAGTCCTTGGAGAGAGGCACTCCAACCTAGGGTTAAGAATCTTCTTCCAACCAGATCACATCATCACACAAGCATCACATCACATGCTTGTTTTGAAATTTTAGCCTGGTGGTTGCATTCCAGGTGTATCATGCATACTGTAATGCCAATGCATATGATGTCATGCCAAAGTTTTATTTCTCATAACACTAGAGGTGTTACATCCTTCCCCCCATAAAAGAATCTCGTCCCGAGATTTAAGGTTCCTGGGTAAGTAATGGAAAAGGAAATGCATCACAACTTTATTTCCTATTTTCTCTTACAAGGCAGGTGGTTGGTGTGGGTCTATGCTAGCTTTACAACAAAGTACACCAACCTTAAAGATTACAAGAAGCTAGAAACATAGGAAAATGTTTTTTCTAAGAAACCTTCAGATTCCCATGTAGCCTCATCTTCCGTATGTTGGTTCCACTGTATCTTATAAAACTTGAGTGTCCTTTTTCAAGTAACTCGATCCTTTTGATCCAAAACTCGGATGGGATATTCTGAATAACTTAGGTATAGTTCCAAATTAACTTCTAATATATCTATAGTTTGATCGGGGACTCAAAGACACTTCTTCAGTTGTGATACGTGGAACACATTGTGTACAGCTGATAATGGCTCTAATATTCCGAATTAGTCGATATCTTCACCAAGCCACTAGATGAAAAGACCTTTAGCAAACTTTGGAATGAGCTAAATATACTTGATTCTCGGAACTTTGATTGAAACATTGCACACATAGCTAATTCATATACCTTTGATCGTGTCTCTTTCATTTGGTACAAATGCATATTTCTTATTCTTCTTGTGCCAAGGCTAAGACTAATGTGCTTTCAAGTATATTTCTATGTTTAGTCTTAGATTGAAAGGGAAATGGAGTATCCGGCAAAGGCAAGGCTTCCACTCCAACTCTGACGGTATCATTTACCCTTTGCAGTTACTCATAAACTCTCAATTGGTATAAATCTTCACTAATGTTTTCTTTACCAATGGGGAAGTAAGTATTAGGCCCCTAAGGAGGGAATTGTTAAGGGCTCTCAAGTTCTCCGTTTTTGGCGATTAATGCCAAAGGGGGAGAAACTATTAAGCCCAAAGCAAAAGGATTGCATCACCATTTTAAAAAATTATTAGTGTTTATTTCAATTGGTATTTGAGTTAATCTCAAAATTTTCAATTGGTATCTCATTTGGTTTCAAAATTTCAATTAGTATGAAAAATTTCAATTGGTATAATTTCATTTGGTATCTATTTCAAAAAGGGAAAATCATTTCAAAAACCCTCTTGAAAGCTAAGGGGAGAATTTCTTCAGGGGAGCTTTTATTTAGTCAAAGGAAAAGCATTTGAAGTAGGGGGAGAAATTTCAAATCTTAAGAATGCTTCTTGAAATCATATTCTTATACCTTTGACTATTTGCAAAAGAATTTCAAAAGGTTTTTCCAAAATATTTGCAAAAACAAGCAAGTGGTGGAAATGTAGTCCAAAATGCTGAATAGAAGAAAGCAATTACGTTTATCCTTAGACATAGGTACAAAGTCCTTCAATTGGTTTAAATCTAAGTAACCTATGCACATCTAACATTGCAAACTAGTTACATATTTATACTTTATATTTGCTTTAGTTTGTGTTGGCATCAATCAAGAAAAAGGGGGAGATGGAAAGGGAAATGGGCTTAAACATTTCCTATAATCGATTTCAGTGGTTGATGTCCATCACAAACCACGTGAACTAATTAGTTTGCCTAGATGACTTTTATCTCAGGTGCATAAGGTTCAACACAAACTAAGAAAGAAATTAAGTTGGGGACTCAACACATTTGGAGCAAGACTTGAGAGTATGCTGACAAATGGCGCATCGGACGGTGTCCGGTGTGCATCGGACAGTGTCTGGTGCACCAGGCCGAGCAGCACTCGAACAACTCGCTCTCGGGTTTCTTTAGGCACGCTCCGCTATAATTCACCGAATAGTTCGGTGTGCACCGGACATGTCCGATGAGCCAATGGAGCAATGGTAACCTAGCGCCAACGGTCGACTACAAAAGAGAACAATGCAAGTCACAAGTCAGAGCAGGAAGTCAGAACACACCGGACTATCCGGTGCAGCTAAAGGACAAGGGTTCCAACGGTCGAGTCGCTCCAAACCCCAACGGGCGTGCTGACGTGGCACAGACCGGACAGTGAACAATGCCTGTCCCGTGCGCCACCGCACTGTTCGGTGTGCCCATCGCCAGCAAAAACAGCCAACGGCTAGGAAGTGGTTGGAGTCTATTAATGTGACAGAACCTGCTAAGTCATTAGGCCCACCTACAGTTGTCCTTGTCCAACGGACCTCAGATAACCCTGTAGATGCACATAATCACTCGACAAGTTCAGTATTTGTATCCTTTACCTTTCCCAAGAGCGTTTCACCCGTCACGCAGATATTACAACACATCGGAGGAACGAATAAGCGGAAGCGAATTACAATAACTTAGTTTACATTTATTAAAATATAGAAAGAGTGTTATTATTATTACATTACTAGGATATAAGAGTGCATAAGTAATATTATTACAACCCTGGGAGGCAAAAACCCCTCTCGCATAAAAGTATATTGTTTTTCAAAAGGGAGGCCAACATCCTCCTGAGGCTTCACAGTTGAGGTTCTTCTTTGGGCACCACCTTAGAACAAAAACATCAAAAGTCTGTTGTTTCCTCACCTACAACAACATGGGTTCGAAAACCCTGAGTACGGAGTGTACTTTCGCAAGTCTTACCCACCAAAAAAAGACTCTCAAGGATATGCTGGCTTGAGGGAGTCAAGGTAAGGCTTTTCAAAATCAAAGACTTTGTTTGCAGAATAGCTTACTAATAGTGGATCCTTAAAATCCAGTTTTATTAACAAGTTAAGTTATTACCTATGACTAGAGTTCTTTCAACCCTAGTTCAAGCACTTGGCCTATACAAACCATCCTTTAATCAACCCTTTATGTTCACTAGAATGCTACGTGTAAGTCAGTGACCAAGTCTTCATATCCGAGAAGTAACAGCGATCCGAATCGATTAATACTCAGCTGAGGATCTCCAATCACACGACATATGTAGCACTTAACCTTGCATATGTCAACTCGCCATCAGGGTTCCTTGTGGCAGAACTGCCCGAATTATTCCGACTTAAGTGCCTAAGTCCCGCCTTAGAGGCTAGACCACACTTAAATCGGAATAACCCGTCAATCCCTCGGATCTAGTCCGACGGGGCCACTGACAGGATCAAGTACCACAATCTCACTCGAAGGTGAGTCACAGAGCAAATCCAATAAAGCATAAAACCATACATTAAGGAGTATTAAATTATTACATCACCATTGGAGTTTTGCAAAAGTAGTCATCATGTTCGAAGTGCAGCGGAATAAAACTAACGATAGATAAATGGAGGGATGGGGAAGCCTGTCCCATCACTCCTCATGCTCCTCCTCGGCCGAGGCGGGGTCCCACTCGATAGTCCAACCCGGTGGCAAGGCGGACGACCAAGTCACTCCAGCAACCATGTCCTCCAGAGAACCTGTAAAATTATGCCACAAGCAAGGCTGAGTATACTAATACTCAGCTAGACTTACCTTGTGTGAGGAGTCTACTCCTCTACCTCTAGACATGCAGCTGTTTGGCTGTGGGGTTTGGTTGCCAAAAGCACTAGCTGAGTTTCTAAATCAAGTTTTAACTTTGTCAAGTTTAAGTGTGACTCTCTTAAGGCTAAATGTGTACTATTTACTTATACATGGTATCAAACATATTTAGCAATCAACAACTTGTGTCAACTCATCATATTTCCACTTGTTACTCAATGTATCAGCATGGATCAAGCAGTCTCATTAGCTGCGAGAAGCAGACGATTCGAATCGAGTTTTTATCCTTGCAAGGTAAACCTAAACACACGACGTGGCGAGGCACTCCGTCCCCACACACATCAACCGTCCCCATTGATTCCCCGTCAGCAGATCAAGGCTCACCGCCTTGGCGTACAATGCCTCACTGACCCCGACTGTCGTCGTGCAGTGACCGCACTTGTACCCACCATAACTGGAATGGGAGACCTCGTCTCAGGTCGCGTGAGGGGATATGTCCACTGCCAGGTTCACTCAGGTACTAGGCTTACCGATTTACCATATTTCTCGGCATGTGCTTAGTACGTTCAAACGCTTGACACACGGTACCACACCTTAATCCTTATTCCAATTTTTATCCCGTGGACAACCAATCCCCATGGATTGTTGTCCACCAACCAGTACCATTATGATAAGAAAGTGGATACATCCAATTTTCCAGACCTCGCGCGAGTGCTAGAAAAATGACTCGACTTCTACCGAGATCCTAATTAGTAAAGCAGCTACTCGACCTAGCATACTAGTATCCATCTCAAAAGGATTCCTGAGATCATGCAACTAGGGTTTCAAACAACTCCTACACTTAAGTGCACAATCAATCCTACAATCATTAAGTATAGTAAAATAGCATAAATAACAGGTTATGCATAAAACCGGGGCTTGCCTTCCAAAGTTGTGGCAGGCAGATCCTCTGGTGCAGGCTCTGGTGCTGGATCTGGGGCTACCTCCTGAGCAGCTCCTTGCTCCGGCACGAGGACGTACTCTCCGTCAGCGAGGTTGCAATCTATCGAATGCAATGAATATGGGTGTCATGATTATGCAGGATTTAACAACTTTATGCTAAAGGAAGGAAAACTAAGTTAGTTCGTAACTTAGGGTTTCTTGGTCATACGTGGCTTTTAGTAGTTTATGCTTATCATTCTAAGTTTAGGTTTTGTTAAGGATAAGCATAGTGGATTTGTAATTCTCCTTATATACTTCAGTGGACAATTTACAAAGGGTTTTTGTAACACCCCTGGTGTTACTATAACTAAAACCTGAGCATGGCATCATGAGCATGGGCATTGCATATGTTTGATACACCTAGAGTGCATTCACTAGGCAAAAATTTCAAACAAGTTGTATTGTTTTAAAGTTTTACAAATAGGACCCTGGTTAAAGAACTTAACCCTAACTAGTGGTTAAAGGGGTAAAACTCAACCCAAGTGGAGAAAAACTTTAGGGCTTGTGAGAAAAGTCATAAAATATCCCCAAACACTAAGTTGAATCACATTTATACCCTGGGATGCCAGAAACCCTAATTGGAACCCTGGAAAACCCTAAAACCAAACCCTAGGGGCCTAAGTGCAAAATTAGTCCACTTTTGGGCTAAAGTGCAAAAATCAAGTCAAATAAGTGTTTTAAGTCAATTGGATCACAAATATATGGACTTGAAAGCCAAACCTTAAGTTTTGGACTAAAATGCAAAATGGACCCCCTTTGAGTTTTATTCTAAGTCTGAAAGTTAGTGAATGGGCTCAACATTGGAGCCTTGTATCTTTCAGGATATAGGGTTTTTACCCTAGGTCACCACATCAAAGTTGAAGACCAATTATAGGAGAACAACTTTGCTTATGAGTGCAAGCCATGTTCTTGTGAAGAATTTGGAGAAAAGTGCACTCAAAGTTGAACTTTCAGGCTGTCTGAAGAATGAAATTCAGACTAACAGTAGTATTAAGTCATCTTTGAACTGGAAATCAACCCTGCTCTAATAAGAATTTGGCTATGGATGCTATAGCAAGATTGTTGTTGGACTATCAGACAACAACTTTGTTATTAGCTGATTCACAGGTTGCCATTGAAAATCTAGAGTAAATCAACGCTAAACACGGGCTGTCAGACTCGTTGATTTCACTGAAACCGAGCACTGTTCATCGGCCTTCAGAAATATCGCGCTGTGGATATGGGACAGCACCTCGCCGGCGATAAGGACGCCACGGCGGTCGGAATGGACTGGGGGCCGCGGTAATATCTTTGGTCACGTGGCAGTAACCCTCTGTGGTGGCGGACTCCGGTTAAACGGCGCCGCCGTGCCATCCCCGGATTTTGCCGCGCGGCGTGCTCACCTGCACCGCCTGAGATCCGCGATCCTCATCCGTCGCCGGCCAGCCGCCTATAAATTAAGCACGGGCACTGAGTCATCACCACATTCCGCACCTCTGCAGCTAAGCACTTGGCTCGAGTCCACCAGAAATACCCGCGCACTTCCCCAATTTCCTTTCTTCTTCGTTCTTGCTCCGCCGTGAAGGGCTTCTTCATAGCCAGCGCTCCTCTGGTCAGTAATGATCAAATTACTCATTGTTTTAGTTAGTATGTGATCTCTTATCACCCCTGGATGCAACAATTTGGAGTTTGACCGAGGTCCCTTACCGGAACGCACTTATGCACTGTCACACACCGCCGTGACCCCCCCCCCCCACCGTCGACCCGTTCTTCGGGACTTGTTCTACCTAAATCAAAGAATGTTCATAGATCCTAGTGCACCCATGAACCTTTTCCCAGCCTTAATTCGGTTGTCCTCGCCGTCGTTTGCTCGGAATGCGTTCATCCTCTTACCCATCCGCTCGGTCACCGTGGACCGATCGATTCGAAGTCCCAACCGTAAAATTGATTGAGGGGAAATGATCCGTAGGAGTTCAATTGTGTTCCTGTCGCTTGGGAACTTCAGCCGTCACGTCATCCGGCTGATCTCGCTCGCCGAAGCTCGGCCTCCTGTGCGGAGCACCGTCGGGGACTCGGTGTGGTGAAAGAATAGAACGCGAAGGGTATTTCTGCAATGTGTCAGCGACTTAGTACAATAGTTAATGAACCTGCTTTGGTTTAGCTGAAAGGACGAGGTCCTCGGTGCAAAACTACCGCGGGCGCGCGCGCGTGGGCATGCTTCTGCTGATAGTGGGCCGACCTGGGCTGGTTTCGGCCCGTTACTGTTAAAGTTTTTCCTTTTTCTTTTTCCACAGAGCTTTAGAAACCTGTTAAAAATTATAGAAAAATGGTAAAATTATGAGACCAATTTTCCTAGGTTTGTTATTTTCCATAGTATTTAATAAAAATAGTTTTATGATTTTTAGTTTGAATAGGGAATTTTAGGGTATTTAAAACAGCCTAAACCAATGGTTCTGGATTTTTAGAAAATAAATAAGAAGTCCAAAATTCCCCAAACTTTTTATGTGAGCTTATCACATTATTTAGAAGCCATGGGTAGAGTTTGGTTTGATTTGAACCTTGTTTGATCACTAAACCCAAAACCACCCCCCTGCTCCATGAACTCCTTTACCGACTCCGGAAACCCTAGGTTCTCGGAGTACCGTGAAGGAAAGTTGTATTCAAGACATAACTAATAAGTTTATGCTACCTTTGCATCCTCATGAGCATTCCATGACATCCATTCTTATGCATGTATATGATTATATTAGAGCAAGAAGAAGAAGAAGAAGTTTCCGAAGAAGGGATACCACCCACCTCTGATCCTCAAGCGGATAACTGCTTTTATTTTGATATCTGTGGATCCGAGCAAGACACCTCTGATAACAAAGGCAAGCCCCGGTGCATTTGCCACCTTCCTTGATGTCTTTAAAATCTTTCTCACTTACTTGTTGCATTAGGTGATAGGAATTGATTGATTAACCAGTTCCTGCATTGCCTTCCTTGATTTTGATTACCCTCCTTGAAATCCTGTTTTTACAAAAAGGTTTTACTTTGCTTAGTATTGCTTTAGAAAAACAAAAGGATTTGTTTTACAAAAGATGTTTGGCAAAGTGGGAGGGATGTTTTCGAAAATAAAACTTGATGGTGGATCCATCACGGCCGTGATGGATTCAACATCGGAAAAGATGTACCTCTGCCAGGTACCAAACTTTGGGTTTGAAATGGTTAAGCTGAGACCGGGCGGGTGACTTGCACGAGAAGAGAGTCTCGGTGTAGTGTCTCCGTCTGAGTCGATTAAGGACCTTGTCGATGTAGGCTTGATGATCGAGGACCCTTTAACTGGTCACATGCCTCGTCATGGGTAAGCCTTGCCTCGGGCAGACTAAGGCCGGAATAAGATAACACGAAATGGGAGTGGAGCGGTGGCGAGAGTAGCGTGTACCCTCCGTAGCAAGAGGCTGGACGGTGGTGTATCTGTGCTCTCGGTTTGCGTGAACCTGATCCGGTCTTAAGAACCCCGGTGGCGGGTTGACATATGCAAGGGTTAAGTGCTACATATGTCGTGTGATTGGAGATCCTCAGCTGAGTATAATCGATTCGGATCGCCGTACCTTCGCGGTTATGAAGACTTGGTCACTGCCCTACACGTAGCATTCCACTAAAGATGATGGGTTTTTGTTTAAGAAATTGGCTAGTGCAGGACCAGTGATTGAACTAGGGTAGAAAGAACTCTAGTGCAGGTAATTTTACCTAACTTGACAAATAAAATTGGATTTTTAAGGATCCACTTTAGTAAGCATTTCTGCAAAACAGAGTCTTTGACTATTGAGAAGCCTTACCTTGACTCCCATATATCCAGCATACCCTTGAGAGTCTTTTCCTTAGTCGGGTAAGACTTGCTGAGTAATTCCATACTCAGGGTTTATCCCTTTGTTGTTTTTAGGTGGGGAAGTAGCAGATTTTTGCTGCTTCTGTGCTAAGGTGGTTCCCAACGAGGAAAAACAAGACTGAAAGGCGGGAGGACTCGGTCCTCCACTTAAGATCTTTTGTTTTTAGTCCTTCGGGAGAAGTTTGTGTCTCCCCGGTTTGTATAATTATTACTTTTATGCACTCACTTTAGCCTGGTCTGTAAATAAACGACTTAAGCTTGCTTTTTGAATAAATGTAAGTTTATGTATATCGCTTCCGCATATCTTCATCTCCGATGGTCTGTAATGTCTGCAAGACGGGTGAAACGTTCCTGGTGAGGTAAGGAAAGATACCGAACTTATCAAGTAACTTAGGAACATCTACAGGGTGTCTGATGTCTGTTAGACAAGGACAACTGTAGGTGGGCCTGATTACTTGGGAGGTTCCGTCACAGCTGGTATCGGAGCGTAGCCCTTCTTTGCAGATATTGAGGCATCTTCAAAAAGATTTTCAAAAGTCTTACCTAAAGATTCTTTTCTCTTCTTAACTAAGTATTCTGAAGAGTTTATCTTAAAGACCAGCCAGGAAGAGTGCAATGTATAGAAGGTTGAATCAACCAAGGTTGATTCAGTACTTACTCATGCATCATGCTAAGAATTATACTAATAAATTTCCCCCTTAGAAAATGCCGCCGCGCACAAGAAAGACCGCGCGTAAGTCGACTGGACCGATTGGAGTACCTCGACATCAACTTGCTCCGCGAGATGTAGATAGTAGTAGCGGGAGCAATGATCCTATAGGGGATCTGGAAGCAGAAGTAAGCAGGCTCCAATTGGAACTCCGCCGCAAGACAGCTATATGGATTGGAGATGGTGACCGTATAAATGAGTTACGAAGAGACATTCGCCATCTACAAGACCAGCTGGCCGATCGGGATTTGGCACTCGATTGGGCTGTTCAATCTCGTTCATTGGCATGGGCCAAGGAGGCAAGGGCTCAGGCCCGAGTGAAAGAACTCAGCTCAGCTGTCGGCGACTTGCAGGTTTACTGCAATACATTGCATGAAGAAGTCCATGTGCTCTACTCGCAACTACACCCTAGTGAGCCTACACCCTCTGCTGAGGCGGAAGCCGGACCCTCTCACGTTGCGGGACGCGCGTTGGGTGGGGAATTAGACCTGTATGAGCCCCCTCCTTCTTTGAGGTTGGTGGACGTCTGGACTCCCACACCTGACAATGAAGCCGCCAAAAGCAACGGGAAGCAGGACTAGTAGTGTAGTAAAAGTAGAGTAGTGTATTGGAGGATGTACTGTTGTATAATAGGTTAAACTTTTGTAAAATGGGTAATGTATCCTGCTGTGTAATATCGAGTCTGTACCATTACTCTTTATAGTAATGTAAAACGGAAGGTTTTCTTTGGCACATTATGTTTATTCAAATGTTTTTGCCTCAGATGCCGACCAGGACTCGTGCACAGGATGCAGCCGGAACATCCGGGGGTCGGGATGTTACCCCGAATCCGCCTCCCGTCCCACCCACGCTTGCCGAGGCAATTGCTGCCCTGGTAAACGCTACAGCCGACAATACCCGCTTCCTGAGGGAGATGGCGGGTCAGCAACAGCTTCAACAACAAGCAGGAAGAGGATTCCAACAAGGTCCCCGTGAGACCACTTATCTGGATTTCTCTGAGACTCGTCCGCCTCTCTTCATTAAAGCAGAAGACCCGCTCGAAGCCGACGAATGGATACGGGTCATAGAACAGAAATTTGGCCTTCTTCGCTGCTCAGAAACCCAGAAGCCATTATTTGCAGCACAGCAACTCCGAGGCCCTGCCAGCACTTGGTGGGGGAATTTTGTGGCCATCCAACCGGACAACCATCAAATTACATGGAACGAGTTCAAAGGAGCATTCCGCGAGCATTATATTCCTGAGGGAGTGCTGCACATGAAGCAAGAAGAGTTCATGAAATTGAAGCAAGGGGGAGATACTGTTAACCAGTATCTCAACAAGTTCAATCACCTGTCACAATACGCCATTGATCAGGTGAACACAGACTTGAAGAAAAGGAATTGTTTTATGAGAGGTCTGAACGACCGGATGCAGCGAAAAATGGCTGCATGTATTGATCTTACTTATGGAAAGGCTGTCAGCACAGCCTTATCTGTGGAGGCCAAATATGCAAATTCTGGGAAAAGTAAGGGATTCAGTGGTGATAGGCCTAGTCAGAGCCCGGTAAAGAGGCAACGGTTTATTCTCCGGCCCTCTAACCAGAACCGTTCAAGTGCACCATCTTTCCCTTTCAAGCAGCCCATAATTATTCGTCCCAACAAAGCTCCCACTGTCCAAAGTCAGCCGGGTGCCCCAGGCACTCGATTCCCCGCTCTGCCAAGTTCTTCAACTGGATGTTTTAACTGTGGCAAATCTGGGCATTTTATTAAAGATTGTCCCTATCCTCGGCAAAATCAGGCCAATAATCAGCAAGGATCGGGAAATTCAGTTCCAGGCAAGGGAAGTACTTCGGGCAAGAATACCAAGAAAACGGGGCGAGTATATTATACGCAAGTGGCTACCACACCGGAGGGAGAACCGGTGATGATGGGTACGTTCCCTGTGGCCAGTTACCCTGCAATCATTCTTTTTGATTCTGGTGCTTCGCATACCTTCATTAGCAAGACATTTGTGGAGCAACATCATATTGCATGTCATGAATCAAAAGAGGGATTTAAAATTCATTCACCTGGGGGACACATTTTTACTAGAGAAGTGGCCTATGGAGTGCCAGTAACTATGGCCGGACGGAACTTTCCTGCTAACATGATTGTTCTAAAAGGCCAGGATATAGATGTAATTTTGGGGATGAATTGGTTAACTCAACACAAGGCAATTCTCAACACTGAACTCAGAACCGTCAGGTTGAGTCATAATCAAGAAGAAATTCTCTTGTCTCTCCCCAAAACCAATCCAGTCAAAGCTTCTGGTAGAATATTTGAAGCCATTGTACCGGAGATCAAGAACATTCCGGTAGTATGTGAGTTTCCAGATGTATTTCCGGAAGATTTGCCTGGATTACCCCCTGAAAGAGATGTAGAATTCGTAATTGAGCTAAAGCCCAGTACGGCTCCCATCTCCCGAAGATCGTACCGTATGCCCCCTAATGAGTTAGCAGAATTGAAGATTCAATTACAAGATCTGCTGAATAAGGGATTTATCCGGCCAAGCTCGTCCCCGTGGGGTTGTCCCGCCATCTTTGTGAAGAAGAAGGATCAAACCTTGCACATGTGCGTGGACTATCGGCCCCTAAATGAGGTCACCATTAAGAATAAGTACCCTCTTCCAAGGATCGACATCTTATTTGATCAACTGACTGGGGCGAGGGTATTTTCCAAAATCGATCTCAGGTCGGGCTATCATCAAATCCGTATTCGGCCCGAGGATATACCGAAGACCGCATTTACTACGCGGTATGGATTGTTTGAGTACTTGGTAATGTCTTTCGGGCTCACTAATGCTCCTGCCCACTTCACCTATTTGATGAACTCGGTGTTTATGCCCGAGTTAGACAAGTTCGTGGTGGTCTTCATCGATGATATTTTGATATATTCTAAAAATGAAGAGGAACATGCTCAGCACTTACGGATTGTGTTAACGCGCCTGAGGGAACATCAGCTATATGCCAAGTTCAGCAAGTGCGCGTTCTGGCTAGAGGAAATTCAGTTTCTGGGGCACGTGTTATCAGCCAAAGGAATTGCGGTAGATCCTAGCAAGGTCAAGGATATTCTGGAATGGAAACCTCCAACAACTGTTCACCAAGTCCGGAGTTTTCTTGGACTAGCGGGATATTATCGCAGATTCATACCTGATTTTTCTAAGCTTGTGAAACCAATCACAAGTTTATTGAAGAATGATACTAAGTTCAATTGGTCTTCTAAATGTAATGAAGCCTTTGAGCAACTGAAGACACTATTGACCACTGCTCCGGTATTGGCTCAACCAGACATCACTAAACCTTTTGATGTATATTGTGATGCGTCAGGCAGTGGACTCGGCTGTGTACTGATGCAAGAAGGCCGAGTAATTGCGTATGCTTCAAGGCAGTTACGCCGGCATGAGGAGCACTATCCAACTCATGATCTGGAGTTAGCTGCGGTGGTTCATGCCCTGAAAATATGGCGTCACTATCTGCTGGGAAATATCTGTCACATATATACTGATCATAAGAGTTTGAAGTATATATTTACCCAGTCAGAGTTAAATATGAGGCAAAGACGATGGCTTGAGCTCATTAAAGATTATGAACTGGAAATCCATTATCACCCAGGCAAGGCCAATGTGGTGGCAGATGCATTGAGTCGTAAGACTTCCTGCCACTGCCTTATGGTAAAGACCTCCGAAAACACTCTATGTCAAGAAATGGAGAAGTTAAACCTGGGGATAATCCAGCAAGGAACTCTGAATCAACTAAAGCTTGAGTCAACCATTTTACAAAGGATAATTGATGCTCAAAAGGATAATCTGGGCATGAAGCACATACGAGAGAAGATAAGGGCTGGAACAGCCCAATGTTTCAAGGAAGATGATCAAGGTGTGTTATGGTTTAACAACCGCATAGTAGTGCCGAAGAATGAAGAACTCCGCCAGCAAATCTTAGATGAAGCGCATCTTAGTCGCTATTCCATTCATCCGGGAAGCACTAAGATGTACCAAGATTTAAAGCAACATTACTGGTGGACAAAGATGAAGATTGAGATTGCACGCTATGTGGCTAAGTGTGACACTTGCAGACGTGTCAAAGCCATACACATGAAAACTGCTGGTCCATTGCAATCGTTGCCAACCCCAACATGGAAATGGGAAGACATAAGTATGGACTTCATTGTGGGATTACCCAGGACCGCAAAAGGGTATGACTCTATTTGGGTTATCATTGATCGACTCACAAAGATCGCCCACTTCCTCCCGGTCAAAGTAAAATATCCTGTCATTACCTATGCGGAGTTATACATTGCCGTATTCTCAGTTTGCATGGTATCCCAAAGACCATAGTGTCGGATCGTGGACCTCAATTCGTATCCAAATTTTGGGAAGAACTTCATAAATCCTTGGGTACTAAGTTACTCCACAGTTCGGCCTATCATCCTCAAACCAGTGGACAGACTGAGAGAGTGAACCAAATACTTGAGGATATGTTGCGGGCATGTGTCCTGGATTTCTCACAGAAATGGGATGAATGTTTACCTTTGGCGGAGTTTTCATATAATAACAGTTACCAGGAAAGCATCAAGATGGCACCTTTTGAAGCTTTGTATGGGCGACGGTGTCGAACTCCGCTAAATTGGTCTGAACCTGGTGAAAGGTATTTCTTTAGGCCTGATATGGTAAAAGAAACCGAAGAAAAGGTTCAGAAAATAGTACATAATATGAAGAAGGCACAGGCTCGTCAGAAGAGTTATGCAGACAAACGGCGAATGCCCTTATACTTCTTAGAGGGAGACTACGTCTACTTAAAGGTTTCACCAATGAAAGGCGTATCGCGTTTTGGGATTAAAGGAAAACTTGCACCCAGGTACATTGGTCCATTCCTGGTACTTCAGCAATGTGGACCAGTGGCATACCGACTTCAGCTCCCCGAAACATTGTCTGCCGTGCATAATGTGTTCCACGTGTCACAATTGAAGAAGTGTCTTCGGGTTCCCGATCGAACCGTTGAAGTGACTGATGTTGTCCTGGAACCGGATTTAACGTACTCGGAACATCCCATTCGAGTTCTGGATCAAAAGGACAGGGTTACCCGGAGAAAGACTCTCAAGTTTTATAAAATACAGTGGAACCAGCATTCGGAAGATGAGGCTACATGGGAAACCCAAGATTTCTTAGATAAGAATTTCCCAGGCTTCCTAGCCTCTTGTAAGTTGTAAAGTTTGTATAGCTATGTAATAAAGGAATAAACCCCCACACCACCCCTGCCTTGTACCAGAAATCAGGAAATAAAAACATGACACATTTCCTTTTCCATTACTCACCCTAGGACTTTAAATCTCGGGACGAGATTCTTTTATGGGGGGAAGGATGTAACACCCCTGGTGTTACTATAACTAAAACCTGAGCATGGCATCATGAGCATGGGCATTGCATATGTTTGATACACCTAGAGTGCATTCACTAGGCAAAAATTTCAAACAAGTTGTATTGTTTTAAAGTTTTACAAATAGGACCCTGGTTAAAGAACTTAACCCTAACTAGTGGTTAAAGGGGTAAAACTCAACCCAAGTTGAGAAAAACTTTAGGGCTTGTGAGAAAAGTCATAAAATATCCCCAAACACTAAGTTGAATCACATTTATACCCTGGGATGCCAGAAACCCTAATTGGAACCCTGGAAAACCCTAAAACCAAACCCTAGGGGCCTAAGTGCAAAATTAGTCCACTTTTGGGCTAAAGTGCAAAAATCAAGTCAAATAAGTGTTTTAAGTCAATTGGATCACAAATATATGGACTTGAAAGCCAAACCTTAAGTTTTGGACTAAAATGCAAAATGGACCCCCTTTGAGTTTTATTCTAAGTCTGAAAGTTAGTGAATGGGCTCAACATTGGAGCCTTGTATCTTTCAGGATATAGGGTTTTTACCCTAGGTCACCACATCAAAGTTGAAGACCAATTATAGGAGAACAACTTTGCTTATGAGTGCAAGCCATGTTCTTGTGAAGAATTTGGAGAAAAGTGCACTCAAAGTTGAACTTTCAGGCTGTCTGAAGAATGAAATTCAGACTAACAGTAGTATTAAGTCATCTTTGAACTGGAAATCAACCCTGCTCTAATAAGAATTTGGCTATGGATGCTATAGCAAGATTGTTGTTGGACTATCAGACAACAACTTTGTTATTAGCTGATTCACAG
Organism: Zea luxurians; assembly: GCA_029449295.1. Lineage (NCBI taxonomy): Eukaryota > Viridiplantae > Streptophyta > Magnoliopsida > Poales > Poaceae > Zea > Zea luxurians. The sequence continues at coordinate 87,677 of JAOPSE010000565.1, read as the reverse complement.
GTTGCCATTGAAAATCTAGAGTAAATCAACGCTAAACACGGGCTGTCAGACTCGTTGATTTCACTGAAACCGAGCACTGTTCATCGGCCTTCAGAAATATCGCGCTGTGGATATGGGACAGCACCTCGCCGGCGATAAGGACGCCACGACGGTCGGAATGGACTGGGGGCCGTGGTAATATCTTTGGTCACGTGGCAGTAACCCTCTGTGGTGGCGGACTCCGGTTAAACGGCGCCGTCGTGCCATCCCCGGATTTTGCCGCGCGGCGTGCTCACCTGCACCGCCTGAGATCCGCGATCCTCATCCGTCGCCGGCCAGCCGCCTATAAATTAAGCACGGGCACTGAGTCGTCACCACATTCCGCACCTCTGCAGCTAAGCACTTGGCTCGAGTCCACCAGAAATACCCGCGCACTTCCCCAATTTCCTTTCTTCTTCGTTCTTGCTCCGCCGTGAAGGGCTTCTTCATAGCCAGCGCTCCTCTGGTTAGTAATGATCAAATTACTCATTGTTTTAGTTAGTATGTGATCTCTTATCACCCCTGGATGCAACAATTTGGAGTTTGACCGAGGTCCCTTACCGGAACGCACTTATGCACTGTCACACACCGCCGTGACCCCCCCCCCCCCCCACCGTCGACCCGTTCTTCGGGACTTGTTCTACCTAAATCAAAGAATGTTCGTAGATCCTAGTGCACCCATGAACCTTTTCCCAGCCTTAATTCGGTTGTCCTCGCCGTCGTTTGCTCGGAATGCGTTCATCCTCTTACCCATCCGCTCGGTCACCGTGGACCGATCGATTCGAAGTCCCAACCGTAAAATTGATTGAGGGGAAATGATCCGTAGGAGTTCAATTGTGTTCCTGTCGCTTGGGAACTTCAGCCGTCACGTCATCCGGCTGATCTCGCTCGCCGGAGCTCGGCCTCCTGTGCGGAGCACCGTCGGGGGCTCGGTGTGGTGAAAGAATAGAACGCGAAGGGTATTTCTGCAATGTGTCAGCGACTTAGTACAATAGTTAATGAACCTGCTTTGGTTTAGCTGAAAGGACGAGGTCCTCGGTGCAAAACTACCGCGGGCGCGCGCGCGTGGGCATGCTTCTGCTGATAGTGGGCCGACCTGGGCTGGTTTCGGCCCGTTACTGTTAAAGTTTTTCCTTTTTCTTTTTCCACAGAGCTTTAGAAACCTGTTAAAAATTATAGAAAAATGGTAAAATTATGAGACCAATTTTCCTAGGTTTGTTATTTTCCATAGTATTTAATAAAAATAGTTTTATGATTTTTAGTTTGAATAGGGAATTTTAGGGTATTTAAAACAGCCTAAACCAATGGTTCTGGATTTTTAGAAAATAAATAAGAAGTCCAAAATTCCCCAAACTTTTTATGTGAGCTTATCACATTATTTAGAAGCCATGGGTAGAGTTTGGTTTGATTTGAACCTTGTTTGATCACTAAACCCAAAACCACCCCCCCTACTCCATGAACTCCTTTACCGACTCCGGAAACCCTAGGTTCTCGGAGTACCGTGAAGGAAAGTTGTATTCAAGACATAACTAATAAGTTTATGCTACCTTTGCATCCTCATGAGCATTCCATGACATCCATTCTTATGCATGTATATGATTATATTAGAGCAAGAAGAAGAAGAAGAAGTTTCCGAAGAAGGGATACCACCCACCTCTGATCCTCAAGCGGATAACTGCTTTTATTTTGATATCTGTGGATCCAAGCAAGACACCTCTGATAACAAAGGCAAGCCCCGGTGCATTTGCCACCTTCCTTGATGTCTTTAAAATCTTTCTCACTTACTTGCTGCATTAGGTGATAGGAATTGATTGATTAAACAGTTCCTGCATTGCCTTCCTTGATTTTGATTACCCTCCTTGAAATCCTGTTTTTACAAAAAGGTTTTACTTTGCTTAGTATTGCTTTAGAAAAACAAAAGGATTTGTTTTACAAAAGATGTTTGGCAAAGTGGGAGGGATGTTTTCGAAAATAAAACTTGATGGTGGATCCATCACGGCCGTGATGGATTCAACATCGGAAAAGATGTACCTCTGCCAGGTACCAAACTTTGGGTTTGAAATGGTTAAGCTGAGACCGGGCGGGTGACTTGCACGAGAAGAGAGTCTCGGTGTAGTGTCTCCGTCTGAGTCGATTAAGGACCTTGTCGATGTAGGCTTGATGATCGAGGACCCTTTAACTGGTCACATGCCTCGTCATGGGTAAGCCTTGCCTCGGGCAGACTAAGGCCGGAATAAGATAACACGAAATGGGAGTGGAGCGGTGGCGAGAGTAGCGTGTACCCTCCGTAGCAAGAGGCTGGACGGTGGTGTATCTGTGCTCTCGGTTTGCGTGAACCTGATCCGGTCTTAAGAACCCCGGTGGCGGGTTGACATATGCAAGGGTTAAGTGCTACATATGTCGTGTGATTGGAGATCCTCAGCTGAGTATAATCGATTCGGATCGCTGTACCTTCGCGGTTATGAAGACTTGGTCACTGCCCTACACGTAGCATTCCACTAAAGATGATGGGTTTTTGTTTAAGAAATTGGCTAGTGCAGGACCAGTGATTGAACTAGGGTAGAAAGAACTCTAGTGCAGGTAATTTTACCTAACTTGACAAATAAAATTGGATTTTTAAGGATCCACTTTAGTAAGCATTTCTGCAAAACAGAGTCTTTGACTATTGAGAAGCCTTACCTTGACTCCCATATATCCAGCATACCCTTGAGAGTCTTTTCCTTAGTCGGGTAAGACTTGCTGAGTAATTCCATACTCAGGGTTTATCCCTTTGTTGTTTTTAGGTGGGGAAGTAGCAGATTTTTGCTGCTTCTGTGCTAAGGTGGTTCCCAACGAGGAAAAACAAGACTGAAAGGCGGGAGGACTCGGTCCTCCACTTAAGATCTTTTGTTTTTAGTCCTTCGGGAGAAGTTTGTGTCTCCCCGGTTTGTATAATTATTACTTTTATGCACTCACTTTAGCCTGGTCTGTAAATAAACGACTTAAGCTTGCTTTTTGAATAAATGTAAGTTTATGTATATCGCTTCCGCATATCTTCATCTCCGATGGTCTGTAATGTCTGCAAGACGGGTGAAACGTTCCTGGTGAGGTAAGGAAAGATACCGAACTTATCAAGTAACTTAGGAACATCTACAGGGTGTCTGATGTCTGTTAGACAAGGACAACTGTAGGTGGGCCTGATTACTTGGGAGGTTCCGTCACAGTTTTAGGGTCACACTAATTTCCATCATTTCCTTTTCCCCTTCTTTATTTTCTATTTATGAATTTTAGTGTGGGTTTGAACTACAACAGTGATTTCAAAATTTTCAAAAATCTGGTAAAAAATACAGTGGCTTGTCATTGGTCAATATAGTATGTTCTACGAGTTTGAGGTTCAAAATAAAAAGGTTATGCTTTAGACAAAAATAACAAAAGTTGTGTAAATGGGCCACTTTACACTACAACTCTTAACTAGGGGTAGGTTCTGCCCTAAGGGTTATTTTTGTTGGCATCTAATAGTAATAATAAGCTTCTGTGCCGAAAATCACAGAAGGTTAATGGGTGGTTATTTAGTTGTGATTTTCTAAAGTTTTATGCCAAAAAGGTGCTTATAACTAACTTGTTATTTGAAAAATATCAAACAACAGACTTTAAATTTTTCTTAAGTTCTTAATAACAACTCATTAGTTATCCCAAGGTTTGGGGTGTTTTTGCCTTGGGGTTATTTTTCTAGGGTTTTTCTAAGTTTGCCTTGTTTTCTAAAAATAAAAGGTATCCTATTTATTTTATACTAAATCAGGGTATAATCAATTTTTCTAGTAAACTATACTGAATAGGTATACCAACAAAAATATGGGGGCTCCCTTGTTCTTTATTTAAATCACCTTTCCTATTTTTTTTAATCTTAAGCATAAGGTAAAAGAAATGGTAAAATCTACCTTACTGGAGTGTACAGAGGGGTTTAGCATTTTTAAATGGGTCAATAGGTGGTCATGTACTTCTCCAAATTTTCTTAACCTTAGTTAAATAGTGCAACTATTTTTCTTCCTATTATTCATCTTTTGGCCAAATCAGTATTTAATTCAGAACCCTAAAGTTTTTTGTAGCACAAAAGGGTTTTATATTTTTCTTCAGTAGTTTATATTATTTAAGATCTGACAAAATTGGTTTGACTCCATTTGGATAAGTACAACCGAAAATATGAATTATTCAAGTTCTGTTTAAATTTTAAATCAGATTTATTAAAAGGTTTCCTGGAAAACCACTTTGCACCGAAGTCCTCGGGTTATTTCCAAACTAACCCTCTCAGTTATACCCCCGCGCTACTATTTCTCTGAGTCACTGACAGTTCAAAAATCCCCCCGACCTTTCTTTCGTCTTCCCCGAGGTCCCTCCCCCAATGCAAACAGTACCCGCGGGAAAGAAAAGAGCGGTGCGGCTTACCGGCGGCGAGAGAGGTCCGGCGAGGGGCGGGGTTAACTTCAGGAGGCTCTGGCGGTCACAACGGTGTACGGCTCGACGGCGGGGATGGCCGGAATCACTCGGTCCACGTACGCAGGCGGGTGTTCTCGTCGGCGGCGGGTGTGCCGGCCAAACCACGGCGGCCTAGTTCAATCCAATGGCACGGTGAGCTTCGCGGGGTGACGTAGAGGCCGTGTGCACAAGGAATCGAAGAATGGCGCAGAGGATTACCCGGTCTACGCTCGCCGGCGGTCGGGTGGAGTCCGGCGACCGTGGACTGGCCTCTCCAGCGAAGCAAACTCCGATTCCTCGCTCGGGGAGCTTCACCGAGGTGTGCTCAGTCTTCTCCGAGGGTCGGACAGGGTTGGGAAAGGCTTGGCTGGCCGGTCTACGGTGGCAGGGAGATCGGGCGGCCGCGGACACGCCGTGCACGGGCAAACGCCGGTGGGTTTGGGCTCCGGTGAGGTCGAGAGTGCGCGGATGAGTACGGTCGATGCCTGAGGGTGATTTATAGGAGTGGGCGCGAGGAGGAGACACAGGCACGGCCTGGCGTGGCGCGGGGCGCGTGGGGTCGGGCGCGGGCGTGCTCTGGCGCGCGCAGAGCGCGTCGAACACGTGGAGGTGTTCTCGTGCCCATGTTCAAAAGCTTGCTGAGATCGAATACGTGCGAATCTTGGCAAAAATTCGGCGCAGACCTCTTCCTGGCACCTGCGGCTATCTCTTGTATGTGAGTTCCAAGGGAAGATAAGCCCTAGGTCAGAAGATATGCGGACGCCAAATCTGGCTTGTCTCCCTGTCCGCTGCGCGACAAAAGTGATGCCAAGACATGTCAAACGTCAAGGGCTCGGTCTCAACTTTTTCCAGGGGGTGCCTTAGGTGGTATGCCACATTTTTGGTATAGAACTTAGGTGGTTTTGGTGCCATCTTCAAGGTGAACACGGTGGATCTTTAGATTAGGTGTAGATTTTGACTTAGGGAGAATTAGAGAGCTCTAGCTCTTTCTCTACTTAAAGAATGGATTTGGGGTTTCTCAAGGGGTTCTTTTGCATTGTTTCCTCTCAATATTTGTTGATTAATATGTTACTTAACTTTTGCCAAAGGTTAGGCCATGGTTTGCACATTTGCTTAATCTCTCCCCCCTTCAACCATGGTTTTAGGAGATAGGGGTTCAAGAGAGGTCCAGGGTTTACTCCCTTCTTGCCCAAGGTGGTAAGTGCACAAAAGCTTGAGTAATGCTTTTAGGTCATTAACATTCTTGGTTAATACATGGTCTCCAAGATTTTTATGCTCTTCTCCTTAAGTTCCTTCCACAGGTGATGACAGTCATTAGTGCATAGAGGTGCCATAGCCATGGTAACACTTGAGGTGTTACAACCCTCCCCCCTTAAAGGAATCTCGTCCCGAGATTTTAGGTAGAGTCCTCAGGAGGGTGCCATGAAGGTGTGTTGGTGTGTGGTTTCTGCTTTCTTTTAAGTTTTCTTTAGTTAACTGTTCTTCGAATGTCATCCTCTTTGCAACTTCAGAAGGAAGTCCTTTCTAAGTTAAAACCACAACTTATACTGCGCTTATCATCTAGGTCTTTCCTATATTTGGATTCAAAGGGCAAGTGGGGTGGGGTTTTGAGTTACGTACCGGCTCCTTTGGGCAGAAAGTCGGGGAAGCGAGAGCGTAGGAAATCCTCAGTCTCCCATGTAGCTTCTTCCACGGAATGGTGACTCCACCGAAATTTATACATTTTGATCGATCTTGCCCGCGTTGATCTCTCTTTCTGATCCAATACCTTGACAGGGTACTCTTGATAGGACAAGTCTGGTTCTATCTCAATTTCTGGTTTAGGTAGCACTTCAGTGGGTAAGCGGACACATTTCCGCAGCTGAGATACATGGAACACATCATGAATAGCTGACATGCTGGGTGGCAACTTCAATTGATATGCTATAGGTCCACAAGTCTCCTTGATGTCATAGGGTCCAATGTAGCGAGGAGCTAACTTGCCCTTGAGCCCAAATCTCTGGACACCTTTAGTGGGTGACACCTTAAGATAAACATGGTCTCCCGCTTCAAACTGTAGGGGCTTCCTTCTCTTGTCATGATAGCTCTTTTGCCTAGCCTGAGTAGCTTCTAAGTTCTTTTTGATGACTCTGACCTTTTCCTCTGCTTCCAGTACCAAATCTGGCCCAAATATTTCCCTCTCTCCTGCTTGAGACCAATTCAGCGGGGTTCTACATCTTCTCCCATATAAGGCCTCAAAAGGTGCCATCTTCAAGCTAGACTGGTAACTGTTATTATAAGAAAACTCTGCCAACGAAAGACACTTATCCCAATCCTTTCCATAATATAGCACACATGCCCTCAACATGTCTTCCAAAGTCTGATTTACCCTTTCAGTCTGGCCATCTGTTTGAGGATGGTATGCTGAGCTTCGTATTACATGGATCCCAAGTGATTCCTGCAATTGTTCCCAAAATCGTGCCACAAATGGTGCTCCTCTGTCTGAGACTATAGTCCTTGGTACACCATGCAAACGAACTATCTGGTCAATGTAGATTTCCGCATACTTCTCCGTCCTATGGGTGGTGTGTACTGGCAAGAAATGAGCTGACTTGGTCAATCTGTCCACAATGACCCAAATGGAATCATGGTGCCGGGAGGTATTGGGCAATCCCACGATAAAGTCCATGCAAATGTCCTCCCATTTCCAAGATGGTATGGGAAGGGGTTGCAAAGGGCCTGCTGCCTTCAAATGACTGGCTTTAATCCTTTGGCAGGTGTCACACTCAGATATGTACTTGGCAATTTCCCTCTTCATTCTGGTCCACCAGTATAAGGATCTGAGATCGTGGTACATTTTGTTGCTACCGGGGTGCATGGAGAATTTAGAAAGGTGAGCTTCATCCAATATCTTCTTTCTGAGCTCCAGGTCCTTGGGAACAACCAATCGATCTCCAAACCATAGAATTCCCTTGCTATCCTGACGGAAGCACTTGTATTTCTCTGCCTTCTGCTTGATCATGTCTTTGATAACCTGAACACCCTTATCTCCAATCTGTGCCTAGACTATTTGCTCTTGCAGGGTGGGCTCCACCGAAATATAGTTCAAATCACCTGAAGGAATAACTTTTAGACTCAGCTTGCACAATTCATCACACAGGGTGGTAACTCTCGCATCCATGCTCATACAATTGCACTGGGCCTTCCTGCTCAAGGCATCTGCCACAACATTGGCCTTGCCGGGATGGTAATGCACCTCCAAATCATAGTCCTTGATTAATTCTAACCATCTCCTCTGCCTCATGTTCAGATCTGCCTGAGTGAAAATGTATTTGAGGCTCTTGTGATCAGTGTAAATGTTATAGTGAGCTCCCATCAAGTAGTGTCTCCATATTTTGAGAGCATGAACCACGGCTGCTAACTCCAGATCATGTGTAGGGTAGTTCTGCTCATGGGGTCTGAGTGCTCAGGAGGCATAAGCAATTACTCTGTTGTCTTGCATTAATACACATCCCAATCCTGTACCAGAAGCATCATAATAGACTTCGAAGGGCTTGGTGTTTTCAGGTTGAGCCAGCACTGTGGCTGTTGTCAAATGCTGCCTCAGTGTATGAAAAGCATCTTCGCACTTCTGGCTCCAATCATATTTGGCTCCCTTCTTCAATAACTCAGTCATTGGCTTGGCAATTCTGGAGAAATCCGGAGTAAATCGTCGATAATACCCTGCCAATCCCAGAAAGCTCCGGATCTGCCGTACTGTAGTAGGAGGTTTCCAATCCATTACTTCTTGTACCTTCAGGATCAACTGAGACCCCATCCTGAGAAATTGTGTGACCCAAGAATTTAATTTCCTTTAGCCAGAACTCACATTTAGACAACTTAGCATAAAGACGGTGATCGCGCAGTCGCTGGAGCACGATGTGCAGATGTTCAATATGTTCGTCTTCATTCTTGGAATAGACCAGAATATCATCAATGAAAACGACCACGAACTTGTCCAGCTCTGGCATGAATACTGAGTTCATCAGGTACATGAAATAAGTTGGGGCATTGGTCAAACCAAAAGACATTACCAAAAACTCGTAAAGCCCATATTTGGTTGAGAACGCCGTCTTGGGAATATCACTGGCACGGATCTTGATCTGATGATAACCGGAGCGAAGATCTATCTTGGAAAACACTTTGGCTCCCACCAATTGATCAAACAAGACATCAATACGAGGTAGTGGGTATTTGTTCTTGATGGTCACCGCATTAAGAGGGCGGTAATCGGCACACATTCTCAAACTCTCATCCTTTTTCTTCACAAATAAAGCAGGACATTCCCAAGGTGAAGTACTTGGGTGAATGAACCCCTTGTCCAACAACTCCCGCAGTTGCTTTTTCAGCCCTGCTAATTCTGCGGGAGGCATCCTATAGGGTCTTTTAGAAATAGGAGTAGTCCCGGGTTGCAATTCAATTGCAAACTCAATGTCTCTGTCAGGTGGCATTCCAGGCAATTCATCTGGAAAAAACATCTGGGTAGTCACAGACCACTGGGATCTTTTCCACTGGGGATTCTATCATAACGAAGGCACAAGAACGGGTACAACCCTGGTCGGACAAATATAATGTGGTTTCACCACAGGTCGGTGAGTGCACTTCAATGGCCCTAGCTGCAATGTCAATCACTGCCTGATGTTTGGTCAACCAGTCAGTTCCCAATATGATATCCACACTATCCAAACCCAAAATAAGAAGGTTGGTTTTAATTATCAGACTACCAAACTTTATAGGCACATTCTTGCTGATTTGATTGGTGGCAATCCTGCCTCCGGGTGTTGAAATTGTGATACCCCCATTGGTGTGATAAAAAGGCAATTGACACTTGGCACTAAATTTGGCACTAATAAAACTATGCGATGCGCCAGAATCAAAAAGAATAATAGCAGGACATTTCAAAACTGTAAAGATACCAGTCATGACGGGTGCTCCCTCTGGAATATCAGCCATGGTGGTAAAGTTCAGCTTGCCCTGCCTCACTTGCACCTTCTGCCTCTTGCTTTGGTTCTGATTAACATTCTGCCCCTGCCTCTGCTGGTTCCTGGGGCAATTCCTGGCATAATGCCCGGTGTTACCGCATGTGAAACACCTGTTGTCATTTGCCTGGCGATACTGCTGCTGCTGTTGATTGTTCCTCTAAGCTGGAAACTGGGTACGGTTGGGTGCCTGCTGCTGCTGCTGTGGTCGGATCACCCATCGCCCTTGCTGCTGCTGAGGTCCCCTGTTCTGAGTGTCGGACACAATCCTGAAGCGTTGTGGCTGAGTTGAGGATCCTGCCACAGGGGTCTTCCTCTTCTTTTCTGCCTGACGAGCTATGATACAGTCCTCCTGGGAAATGGCCATGTTGACCAACTCGTTGTAGCTGTTTGCCCTGACGGTGTTGAGACGGTCATGGAGCTTAGTGCTGAGCCCCCTTCTGAACCTGTCCCCTGAAAGCTGCCTTGAACTCTCTCCAATCCACTTCATGGTCAACTGGTTGCATAGCAAGATAGTGGTCCCACCATGTCCGCGCGGGTCCGCGAAGCTGCTGGGTGGCGAACCTGACCTTAGTCACTTCGGAACAAACTCCATTGAGTAGTGGGAATTTAGATTCCACTACCCTCAGCCATACATCAGCATCAAGTGTGTCCTCTGCCCTGGTGAACAACGGCGGCTGAGTACTGAGGAAGTCCTGGTAAGTGGCTACTGCGGGGTGACGCTGATGATCTCCACCACCATAGTGCTGAGGTGGTGGCTGGCGCTGAGCTAGCTGCCTCAGAGTGGGAGGCGGTGGAGGTGGTGGAGGAATGCGCTCATTCTGTCCACGACGCGCTCTCCCGGCCATCTAAAAAAGCACATATATCTCAATAACACATCTTCAAGTTTAAGGTTTAATCGCGGCGAAAGAGTCAAAAGGCGAATTGATAGATTCCGACATAGACATAAAAGATTTAAAAAGGCATAAACTTTTCTTTCCAATTTAAAACTGAGAGCATCCATCAACCATGCTTCCAAAAGAGTTTATCATGATTACATCAATGGCCCAAAAGACTCAACTCTATCTAGTCTAGTACCCCAAGGGTGCAAAAGCTAAGCTAGCCTCAAGGAGTCCCACCATTACCGACTTCTAGCTCTACCCCTGATACCTAGTGAGCGAACGAGGCAACACTCGACTCGGGGAAGGTGGCCTCCCTGAGCCAGCAGTGTCCACACTGGAAGCAGGCTCCTCCCCTCCCTCAATGTCGACGTCCTCGTTAGCCTCCACATCCTGGATCTCCTGGTGATGCATATCCAGGTGCTCATTAGCCTCGGCAAGCTGCTGCTGGGTGTTGATAAGCTGATCCTCGAGAACCTCGATGGTGTTCTCCCTTGTCCCCACTAATTCCTCCAGCTCTTGGATCTCATCTGACAACTGCTCCACTTGTAAGTCCTTTTCCACCATCTCCTGGGACAAGTCAACCACAAGCTCCTCTCTGTTGTCCAGGGTGATCTTAGTTGCCTCCAACAATGCCATCAGATGGGACATTGCCTCACCACGCATCACTTGCAGACGATACAGGGCATTCATGCATCGTACCGTCAAGTGAGCAGTCTGGCCTAGGTAGAGAGCCTAGACGTCCTTGGCATGCTCCACCCGATCCTTCCACATTGGGTCGTCCTCCTTCTCAGTGGGGAACAAGCCAATGGGGTGGGTGGACAGCTCCAAGGGATGGAATCCGCAGAAAGTGGTCAACCCGTGCAGAGCAATCGCCTCAATCGTGTCCTCAGCCCGGTATCCAAAGGACTCTGAGTCCAGCGAACACCAGCCTGGCTGCAGGGGATGAGGCTCCAAGGTCATCCTCACCCTACAGCGGGGCACTCGGTGCTTCTCGAACTGCTGCACCGCGTACTGAGGAGGTGTCGTGTATCCGGCCCCCTGAAGTACCTCCCACAAAATGCGGGGAAAGCCCTCTCGTGCAAGCCCGTCAGTGTGGGACAGTGCATTCCCGTTGTTTGAGGATCCGTGGGAAGTCATCTGTGTACAGTTAAGCGTAAGTAAAAGAAAAAGAATTTTAAAGAAAAAGAAAAAGAAAACACAACTCAGCCTCTTTCTAATTATGACAATGGTACTGGGGTACTTAGTTGGTCATCATTTTGTATTTAGGTCTTTACTCAATTATCTATTTGTTTAATTAAGAATGCATGCATGCTCGTCCTGAACGACCTCACATCAAGGTAAAGGGAATAGGGAACGACTCCCACCCCTTATAGTAGCCTATAGGGCTTAATCACTTAGCCACCTAACTACCCCTCTATCATCCTAAGGCTTCACGTCCTAGGTCTATCCTGATCGTCCTACGATCTATCCAACATTGTTTCTATCAAGTTTTACTTTGGAAAAGGATGGTATTTATATTTTATTGATTCCTCTATGGTGGTACAAGCTCCGATACCAGCTGTGGCGGAACTGCCCGAATTATTCCGACTTAAGTGCCTAAGTCCCGCCTTAGAGGCTAGACCACACATAAATGGGAATAACCCGTCAATCCCTCGGATCTAGTCCGACGAGGCCACTAACAGGATCAAGTACCACAATCTCACTCGAAGGTGAGTCACAGAGCAAATCCAATAAAGCATAAAACCATACATTAAGGAGTATTAAATTATTACATCACCATCGAAGTTTTGCAAAAGTAGTCATCATGTTCGAAGTGCAGCGGAATAAAACTAACGATAGATAAATGGAGGGATGGGGAAGCCTGTCCCATCAATCCTCATGCTCCTCCTCGGCCGAGGCGGGGTCCCACTCGACAGTCCAACCCAGTGGCAAGGCAGACGGCCAAGTCACTCTAGCAACCATGTCCTCCAGAGAACCTGTAAAATTATGCCAAAAGCAAGGCTGAGTATACTAATACTCAGCTAGACTTACCTGGTGTGAGGAGTCTACTCCTCTACCTCTAGACATGCAGCTGTTTGGCTGTGGGGTTTGGTTGCCAAAAGCACTAGCTGAGTTTCTAAATCAAGTTTTAACTTTGTCAAGTTTAAGTGTGAATCTCTTAAGGCTAAATGTGTACTATTTACTTATACATGGTATCAAACATATTTAGCAATCAACAACTTGTGTCAACTCATCATATTTCCACTTGTTACTCAATGTAGCAGCATCGATCAAGCAGTCTCATTAGCTGCGAGAAGCAGACGATTCGAATCGATCCTTGCAAGGTAAACCTAAACACACGACGTGGCGAGGCACTCCATCCCCACACACATCAACCGTCCCCATCGATTCCCCGTCAGCAGATCAGGGCTCACCGCCTTGGCGTACAATGCCTCACTGACCCCGACTGCCGTCGTGCAGTGACCGCACTTGTACCCACCATAACCCGAATGGGAGACCTCGTCTCAGGTCGCGTGAGGGGATATGTCCACTGCCAGGTTCACTCAGGTACTAGGCTTACCGATTTACCATATTTCTCGGCATGTGCTTAGTACTTTCAAACGCTTGACACACGGTACCACACCTTAATCCTTATTCCAATTTTTATCCCGTGGACAACCAATCCCCATGGATTGTTGTCCACCAACCAGTATCATTATGATAAGAAAGTGGATACAACCAATTTTCCTGACCTCACGAGAGTGCTAGAAAAATCACTCGACTTCTACCGAGATCCTAATTAGTAAAGCAGCTACTCGACCTAGCATAGTAGTATCCATCTCAAAAGGATTCCTGAGATCATGCAACTAGGGTTTCAAACAACTCCTACACTTAAGTGCACAATCAATCCTACAATCATTAAGTATAGTAAAATAGCATAAATAACAGGTTATGCATAAAACCGGGGCTTGCCTTCCAAAGTTGTGGCAGGCAGATCCTCTGGTGCAGGCTCAGTTGCTGGATCCGGAGCTACCTCCTGAGTAGCTCCTTGCTCCGGCACGAGGACGTACTCTCCGTCAGCGAGGTTGCAATCTATCGAATGCAATGAATATGGGTGTCATGATTATGCAGGATTTAACAACTTTATGCTAAAGGAAGGAAAACTAAGTTAGTTCGTAACTTAGGGTTTCTTAGTCATACGTGGCTTTTAGTAGTTTATTCTTATCATTCTAAGTTTAGGTTTTGTTAAGGATAAGCATAGTGGATTTGTAATTCCCCTTATATACTTCAGTGGACAATTTACAAAGGGTTTTAGGGTCACACTAATTTCCATCATTTCCTTTTCCCCTACTTTATTTTCTATTTATGAATTTTAGTGTGGGTTTGAACTACAACAGTGATTTCAAAATTTTCAAAAATCTGGTAAAAATTACAGTGGCTTGTCATTGGTCAATATAGTCTGTTCTAGGAGTTTGAGGTTCAAAATAAAAAGGTTATGCTTTAGACAAAAATAACAAAAGTTGTGTAAATGGGCCACTTTACACTACAACTCTTAACTAGGGGTGGGTTCTGCCCTAAGGGTTATTTTTGTTGGCATCTAAGAGTAATAATAAGCTTCTGTGCCAAAAATCACAGAAGGTTAATGGGTGGTTATTTAGTTGTGATTTTCTAAAGTTTTATGCCAAAAAGGTGCTTATAACTAACTTGTTATTTGAAAAATATCAAACAACAGACTTTAAATTTTTCTTATGTTCTTAATAACAACTCATTAGTTATCCCAAGGTTTGGGGTGTTTTTGCCTTGGGGTTATTTTTCTATGGTTTTTCTAAGTTTGCCTTGTTTTCTAAAAATAAAAGGTATCCTATTTATTTTATACTAAATCAGGGTATAATCAATTTTTCTAGTAAACTATAATGAATAGGTATACCAACAAAAATATGGGGGCTCCCTGGTTCTTTATTTAAATCACCTTTCCTATTTTCTTTAATCTTAAGCATAAGGTAAAAGAAATGGTAAAATCTACCTTACTGGAGTGTACAGAGAGGTTTAGAATTTTTAAATGGGTCAATAGGTGGTCATGTACTTCTCCAAATTTTCTTAACCTTAGTTAAATAGTGAAACTATTTTTCTTCCTATTATTCATCTTTTGGCCAAATCAGTATTGAATTCAGAACCCTAAAGTTTTTTGTAGCATAAAGGGGTTTTATATTTTTCTTCAGTAGCTTATATTATTTAAGATCTGACAAAATTGGTTTGACTCAATTTGGATAAGTACAACCGAAAATATGAATTACTCAAGTTCTGTTTAAATTTTAAATCAGATTTATTAAAAGGTTTCCTGGAAAACCACTTTGCACCGAAGTCCTCGGGTTATTTCCAAACTAACCCTCTCAGTTATACCCCCGCGCTACTATTTCTCTGAGTCACTGACAGTTCAAAAATCCCCCCGACCTTTCTTTCTTCTTCCCCGAGGTCCCTCCCCCAATGCAAACAGTACCCCGCGGGAAAGAAAAGGGCGGCGCGGCTTACCGGCGGTGAGAGAGGTCCGGCGAGGGGCGGGGGTTAACTTCAGGAGGCTCTGGCGGTCACAACGGTGTACGGCTCGACGGCGGGGATGGCCGGAATCGCTCGGTCCACGTACGCAGGCGGGTGTTCTCGTCGGGGTGGGTGTGCCGGCCAAACCACGGTGGCCTGGTTCAATCCAATGGCACGGTGAGCTTCACGGGGTGACGTACAGGCCGTGTGCACAAGGAATCGAAGAATGGCGCAGAGGATTACCCGGTCTACGCTCGCCGGCGGTCGGGTGGAGTCCGGCGACCGTGGACTGGCCTCTCCGGCGAAGCAAACTCCGATTCCTCGCTCGGGGAGCTTCACCGAGGTGTGCTCAGTCTTCTCCGAGGGTCGGACAGGGTTGGGAAAGGCTTGGCTGGCCGGTCTACGGTGGCAGGGAGATCGGGCGGCCGCGGACACGCCGTGCACGGGCAAACGCCGGTGGGTTTGGGCTCCAGTGAGGTCGAGAGTGCGCGGATGAGTACGGTCGATGCCTAAGGGTGATTTATAGGCGCGGGCGCGAGGAGGAGACACAGGCATGACCTGGCGTGGCGTGGGGCGCGCGGGGTCGGGCGCGGGCGTGCTCTGGCGCGCGCAGAGCGCGTCGAACACGTGGAGGTGTTCTCCTGCCCATGTTCAAAAGCTTGCTGAGATCGAATACGTGCGAATCTTGGCAAAAATCCGACGCAGATCTCTTCCTGGCACCTATGGCTATCTCTTCTATGTGAGTTCCAAGGGAAGATAAGCACTAGGTCAGAAGATATGCGGACGCCAAATCTGGCTTGTCTCCATGTCCGCTGCGCGACAAAAGTGATGCCAAGACATGTCAAACGTCAAGGGCTCGGTCTCAACTTTTTCCAGGGGGTGCCTTAGGTGGTATGCCACATTTTTGGTATAGAACTTAGGTGGTTTTTGTGCCATCTTCAAGGAGAACACGGTGGATCTTTAGATTAGGTGTAGATTTTGACTTAGGGAGAATTAGAGAGCTCTAGCTCTTTCTCTACTTAAAGAATGGATTTGGGGTTTCTCAAGGGGTTCTTTTGCAATGTTTCCTCTCTATATTTGTTGATTAATATGTTACTTAACTTTTGCCAAAGGTTAGGCCATGGTTTGCACATTTGCTTAATCTCTCCCCCTTCAACCATGGTTTTAGGAGATAGGGGTTCAAGAGAGGTCCAGGGTTTACTCCCTTCTTGCCCAAGGTGGTAAGTGCACAAAAGCTTGAGTAATGCTTTTTGGTCATTAACATTCTTGGTTAATACATGGTCTCCAAGATTTTTATGCTCTTCTCCTTAAGTTCCTTCCACAGGTGATGACAGTCATTAGTGCATAGAGGTGCCATAGCCATGGTAACACTTGGGGTGTTACATTCCTAAGACCAGACCGGGTTCACACCAACTGAGAGCACAGATACACCACCGTCCAGCCTCTTGCCACGGAGGGTACACGCTACTCTCGCCATCTCTCCACTCCCATTGTGTGTTGGACTTTCTAGTATTAGTCTGCCCGAGGCAAAGCTTATCCAAGATGAGGCATGTGACCAGTTAAAGTGTCCTCGGTCAGCAGGCCCACATCGACACGGTCCTTAAGCGACTCAGACGGAGACACTACACCGAGACTTCCTTCTCGTGCAAGTCACCCGCCTAGTCTTAGCTTTATCATTTCAAAACCAAAGTTTGGTACCTAGGAGAGGTACATCTTTTCCGATGTTGAACCCATCACGACCATGATGGATCCACCATCAAGTTTTATTTTGGAAAACATCCCATCCACTGTGAAGCATCACCTTTTGTTTTAAAAACCAAAACATTTGTTTTTCTAAAGCAGGACTAAGCATTAGAAAACCTTTTCATAAAACAGGTAATCAAGGAATGGTAAATAGTTCCAAGGAAGGAAATGCATCAATTGGTTTAGCACCCAACTCCTATCACCTAATGCATCAAGCAAGTGATAAAGATTTTAAAATAGCAAGGGGGTGGCAAATGCACCGGGGCTTGCCTTGTGTTGTAGGAGAGTCGGGCTCTGCTCCACAAATATCAAAATAAAAGCAGTTCCCGGCAGGTGGGTCTTCAGGTGGTGGTGTAGCTCCTTCTTCTTCAACCACTACTTCTTCCTCGTTCTCTATATATAACCATATATAACCATGAATGCTCATGTGATGCTTATGAGAATGCAATAATAGAAAAGGTTCATCAAGTTGTATCTTGAATACAACTTTCCTTCACGGTGCACGAGGGAAGTTAGGGTCGTCAAGGTCAGTATCCTAATAGGGTTGGACAGTTTTACTCTAAGGAGCTAGGGTTTTGGTTTTAGGAATCAAATAATGTCCAAAGCAAGTCAAACTTTACTCATAGGATCTAAATATCATATTAGGCTTAACCAAAAAGTTTGGTTATTTTTGGAGTTATTAAATAATTCCTAAAATTCCAAGAGACTAGGTTTTGGCCATTTAAAATACTACATAATTCCTGTTTCAGACTAAAAATCTTGGAACTAATTTTATTAAATACTAGAGAAATTTAGGAGTCCAACAAAATTGGTTTCATATTTTTATCGTTTCTCTATAATTTTCTATAGATTTCCTAAGTCTGGTAGAAAAAGAAAAAGAGAAAGGATACACAGTAATGGACTCAATCTGGCCCGAGCCGGCCCACGACAGGCAATAATGCGCCCGCGCGCGCCCGCGGTGACGAGTTTACACAAAAGACCCTGACGATTTGAAAAACCCGTAAAGAGTCCTCTCCACTATTTCTCTGTCTCGCTGACATCTGCACAAAGGCCCCTCGCCCCCTCCCCTTTCTATTCTTTACAACCCGAGATCCCTGGCCGTGGACGGTGATAGGCCGAGCTCCGGTGAGCCTGTACCAGCCCAGATACGCAATGGCTGGTGCTCTAGCTTGGCTGACACTTAATTCAACTCCTAATAATCGTTTCCCCTCGATCAATTGCAAGGTTCTAGCCCCTAATCTCTCTGCCCACAGTGACAGCACGATCAACGGATAGACCGAGGCGTTCCCGGTGATCATATGGGTTCTAGCGCAATTGGTTGGGTCGAGAAGCATCAAGAGCACATAAGTGTACTGAAACGAGGGAACAGAGAGCGTGAACGGACCTAGAGCGCGCTGGCCATGCCGAGCTCACTCATGGCGGAGCTTTGACTGATTTGGGGGAATCCCAAATTGGAGCTCTATGGTGGATAATCAAAGGCGCGGGCTAGTGTGTTGGGTGCTTAAGTACCTAGCGGAGCTGATGGCACGCTCAATTTATAGGGACCGAGGGTGGCGGCTCGTGAATTTGGAATGGTGCGCTGGTGGACGGAGAGGGAGAAGAGCACTGACACGGTGATTCGTGGCGATTGTGGGGTAATAAGCCACGACGATTGCTTGGGTAAGGATCCCGACTCACGACGATGTGGTAAGATAGCCAGAGGCGTGGCGTGCCCGAGGAGAACGGCGATAGCCGCGGTAATGGCTGTGCGGCCACGTCGCCAGCAAGTAAATGGATGATAGAGCGACTACAGGGTTCTGAGGTCATCCGAGGTGAAGATTTTTCCCTGGTTGATCCTAATCCATGCCACAGAGGGCACGAATCGTGGTGCCGGCGCAAATCCGGGCGCGCGGGTCACCGGCGGCGAGGGGGATGAACCTGTGATATTTTTGCGTACTATACCACCAGAGTCTTCTTCAGTTGTTCTGACAGAGCATCTTTAGAGGTATTTTCCTTCAATTTTTGTGTAACAAGTTACCAATCGGATTACAACAAAGCTGTTAACCTATGTGTTGGGGACTTGTTCTCAAATGCTATGAGTCAAGAACAAGGCAACACAAAAATGTTAATGGTTAAAGTCCTTTGTCCTTCGAAGCATTATCTCCCTTAGGATATAATGATCTTCAGACGAAGGTCATGAAGGACATACCTTCATCATCGTAGTATATATTAGTGAAAAAAAGCATATGAAACATGAGAAATGACATGAACAATCATATGACATCATTAATATATCTTTTTTATATCATTATAAATGAACATGAACAATATTGAATTACATTTGTACCTTCGGCTTGACAGAAGGCAAAAGTCCAAGCGTGGCGCACGAGTGAATACAAGTCAGTGTGAACAGTGCGGGGATACTGTTCATCTATTTATAGGCACAGGGCACAGCCTATTTAAAATTACATTCATGCCCTTCATGTTTACTATTAACTTAAGGACAATCTATCGAGGACTAGATAGCCTTTTCCTCTTTAAGTCAGTTCCTTTTTCTGCTACTGAGCCGAAGCTTCCTTGCGCGTAGCTTCGGAGCTGGTTCAACCTTCGTCCCGATCATGCTTTTCATATTGTGTATAGCTTCATTCCGAGTCCGAAGGTTCCTGTACAGATATTACACGTGGGAAACATTATTAATCATGTTTTTGAGGACCTTTGTAAGATGAAGGCCCCCAACACTATGTACAGCCTTTAATTCGATCATATGGACTTTGGTCATTCACTCACTCGATCAAGCACAAATTGGCTTTAAAACTCATCAAAGTTCACTGTGAGCCATGTTTCAGTCTTCCACCTCGACTGACCGCCAGACTTTCTGCCCACTTTACTCCCATTTTTGCACAGCACCAGTGCTGAGTCACTTAATCAAATTTTTTCTCCTTGCATAGCTCTACAAGTTTGTTAAACTGACCAAGGGAAAAATCCCCAAGAATCCTGAAATGTAGAGCTCCGTAGTCAGCCCCATTCAACTGATTTTGGACTTAAGCACATAAGGTTTCATGGGGCACTTTTTGCAAATAAGTCCAAATCCCATAATTTGATTTGCAAATCCTCAAATGTGTGAAACATATGATTTGTGGTGTTCTAATACTTTGGTTTTTACACTTGGGTCCAAAAGTGCACAAAATTTACACTTAATCCCCTAGGGTTTCAGTTTAGGGTTTTCCAGGGGTCTTTTCAGGGTTTTTAGCACTTTAGGGTTTTAGTGCTACCCATGTTCATTAAATGTGATATCTTATGATCATTTCTCATGTCCTTTGAAGTTTTCACATTTTTGGGCTTCCCTTATATCCATAAGCCCTAATCTAGGGTTAAACACCCTACCCTAGGGTTAATCACATATCAAGTCACATCAATACAACTTATTTGAAATTTTTACCTAGTGAATGCACTATAGGTGTAACAAACACATGATATGCTAATGCTCATGATGTTATGCTCAAGTTTTAGTGGCAGTAACACCAGGGGTGTTACATCCTTTCCCCCATAAAAGAATCTCGTCTTGAGATTTTAAGGTCCTAGGGTAAGTAATGGAAAAGGAAACACGTCACATTTGTATTTCCTTATTTGTCTTACAAGGTAGGGGGTGGTATGGGGTTTATTTCATCTTTACAAACAATTATACCTATCTTACAATTTACATGAAGCTAAAATGCCAGGGAAATTCTTTTCTAAGAAGTCTTGGGTTTCCCATGTAGCTTCATCTTCTGTATGTTGGTTCCATTGTATCTTATAGAATTTGAGAACTCTCCTTCGAGTGACCCTGTCTTTTTGATCCAGGACTCGAATAGGATGTTCGGAATATGTTAGGTCTGGTTCCAAAACAACATCTTCTATTTCAATGGTTCGATCAGGAACCCGAAGACACTTCTTCAATTGGGATACATGGAACACATTGTGCACTACAGACAATGTTTCGGGTAGTTGGAGTCGATATGCCACTAGGCCACATTGTTCAAGAATCAGAAACGGACCAATGTATCATGGTGCAAGCTTTCCTTTGACATCAAAACGGGTCACACCCTTCATTGGTGATACTTTCAGGTACACATAATCTTTGACTTGAAAGTACAAGGGTCAGCGTCGTTTGTCTGCATAATTCTTTTGTTGAGCTTGTGCCTTCTTCAAGTTATGTATGATTCATTTAACCTTTTCTTCCATTTCTTTAACCAGGTCAGGCCTAAAGAACCACCTTTCTCCTGTTTCAGACCAATTTAATGGAGTACGACACCGTCGTCCATACAAATCATCAAAGGGTGCCATGTTGATACTCTCTTGATAACTGTTATTATAAGAAAATTGTGCCAATGGCAGACATTCGTCCCATTTCTGTGGAAATTCTAGGACACATGCTCACAACATATCTTCAAGTATTTGGTTTACCCTCTCAGTTTGTCCACTGGTTTGAGGATGATATGCCGAACTGTGGAGCAGCATAGTACCCAGAGATTTGTGGAGTTCTTCCCAAAATTTGGATACAAATTGTGGTCCACGGTCTGACACAATTGTCTTTGGAACTCCGTGCAGACTAAGAATACAAGCAATATATAACTGAGCATAGACAACAACTGGGTGACCTGTCTTGATGGGTAGAAAATGGGCTATCTTGGTAAGTCGATCAATTATAACCTAAATAGAATCAAACACTTTGGCTGTCCTGGGTAATCCCATAATAAAGTCCATACTAATGTCATCCCATTTCCAAGTTGGGAGGGGTAAAGATTGCAGTGGATCAGCAGTCTTCATGTGTATGGCTTTGACACGTCTACAGGTGTCACATTCTGCCACATAGCGTGCAATCTCAATCTTCATTTTTGTCCACCAATAATGTTTCTTTAAATCTTGATACATCTTAGTGCTTCCGGGATGAATGGAATGTCGACTAAGATGAGCTTCATCCAAAATTTGCTGGCGGACTTCATCATTTTTAGGCACAACTATGCGGTTATTAAACCATACTATGCCTTGATTATCTCTTCTGAAACAATTTGCCTTGCTGACTTCTATTTTCTCATGAATATGTTTCATACCCTTATCACTTCTTTGTGCATCAATAATCTTTTGCAGAAGAATCGACTCAAGCTTCAATTGGTTTAAGGTTCCATGTTGAATCATTCCTAGGTCTAACTTCTCCATTTCTTGACATAATGTGATGTCCGAGGTCTTTACTGTAAGACAATGGTAGGAAGCCTTGCGACTTAGTGCATCTACCACCACGTTAGCCTTGCCTGGGTGATAGTGAATTTATAATTCATAATCCTTAATCAGCTCAAGCCATCTTCTATGCCTCATGTTTAGCTCTGACTGGGTAAAAATATACTTCAAACTTTTATGATCTGTATATATATGGCAGATATTTCCTAGCAGATAATGACGCCATATTTTAAGGGCACGAACCAAAGTAGCTAATTCTAAGTCATGAGTTGGATAGTGTTCCACATGCCGGCGCAACTGCCTTGAAGCATATGTTATAACTCGACCTTCTTGCATTAAGACACATCCGAGACCACTGCCTGATGCGTCACAATACACATCAAAAGGCTTTTCAATGTCTGGTTGAGCCAATACCGGAGTAGTGGTCAATAATACCTTCAGCTGCTCGAAGGCTTCGTTGCATCTTGAGGACCAGCTGAATTTGGTATCATTCTTCAATAGACTGGTGATTGGCTTCACAATCTTGGAGAAATCCGGGATAAATCTGCGGTAGTAGCCAGCCAGTCCAAGGAAACTTTGAACTTGATGTACAGTGGTTGGTGGTTTCCACTCTAGAATATCCTTGACTTTGCTAGGATCAACTGCAATCCCATTTGCAGACAATACATGTCCCAAAAATTGGATTTCCTCCAGCCAAAATGCGCATTTGTTGAATTTAGCATAAAATTGGTGCTCCCTTAAGCGCGTTAATACGATCCGTAAATGTTTAGCATGCTCCTCTTCATTCTTGGAGTAAATTAAGATATCATCAATGGAGACCACCATGAATTTATCCAACTCAGGCATAAACACTGAGTTCATTAGATAGGTGAAGTGGGCAGGAGCATTTGTCAATCCGAAAGACATAACCAAGTATTCGAATAATCCGTACCGCATAGTTAATGTGGTCTTGGGTATATCTTTGAGTCGAATATGGATCTGATGATAGCCCAATCTAAGGTCAATCTTGAAGAATACCCGAGCTCCGGTAAGTTGATCGAACAAGATATCGATCCGGGGAAGAGGGTACTTGTTCTGGATCGTGACCTCATTAAGGGGTCTGTAGTCCACGCACATTCAAAGCGTTTGATCCTTCTTCTTGACAAAGATTGCAGGACATCCCCAAGGTGATGAACTGGGCCGAATGAATCCCTTCTCAAGCATGTCTTGTAATTGTGTCTTGAGCTTCGCCAATTCATTTGGTGGCATCCGGTACGATCTTCTAGAAATAGGGGCTGTACCGGGCTTCATTTCTATTACAAATTCTACATCCCTTTCTGGGGGAAATCCAGGCAGATCTTCAGGAAAGACATCCGGGAACTCACATACTACTGAAATATCTTGGAGTTCCGCCATTAAAGCTTCATAGACCCGTCCAAATGGTTTGGCTGGGACAGCTATAGGGATGGACAAGAGAACCTCTTCATGGTCGTGGCTCAACTTGATAGTCCTTAAGTCAGTGTTAAGGATAGCTTTATGCTGGGCTAACCAATTCATGCCCAGAATTACATCTATATCTTGGCCTTTCAAAACAATCATGTTGGTGGGAAAACCCCATTCAACCAATGTTACTGGCACATGAAAGGCTACTTCTTTATTAAATATTTGTCCCCCGGGCGAATGAATAATAAACCCTTCCCTTGATTCAGTGCAAGGAATGCAATATTTTTCCACAAATTTCTTGCTTATGAATGTATGTGAAGCACCAGAATCAAAGAGAATAACTGCGGGGTGATTGGCCACAAGGAACGTACCCATCATTACCGGCTCTCCTTCCAGTGTAGTGGCCACTTGAGTGTAATAAATTCGTCCAGTATTCTTAACATTTTTGCCCGCTGAATTATTAGCCATGTTCCCTTTGCCTTGAGTGGAGCTCCCAGAGTTCTATTGATTGTTGAACTTATTCTACTTTGGGTATGGGCAGTCCTTTATAAAATGACCAGACTTCCCACAGTTAAAGCAGCCAATTGAAGAACTAGGGAGGGCAGGAAAACGAGCACTAGGGGCACTCGGCTGATTTGTGGAAGTGGGGGCAGTGATGGGACGAATGAAAACCGTCTGTTTGAATGGATAGGAGGGTGGGCGAGGCGAAGATCGATTCTGATTGAATGGTTGAATTACCAACCTGGTTTGCTTCTTAGATCCCTGATTGGACCTGTCACCTCAAAATCCCTTTGATTTTCCTTGGCCTGTATTCTTGGCTTCTACGACCAATGCCGTATTGACGGCTCAGCTGTATGTAAGATCCAGGCAGGTTGCCATTTTCCTTTGGAGCCTATCATTGAGTCCTTGCATAAAGCAATTCTTTTTCTTTAGATTAGTATTTACTTAATCGATGGCGTACTGATCGATGGCGTACTGAGACAGATAGTTAAACTTATTGAGATACTGCATTACAGTATCTCCACCTTGCTTTAGTCGAATGAATTCCTCCTGTTTCATGTGAAGCACTCCTTCTGGAATATAGTGCTCACAAAATGCTATCTTGAACTCTTCCCAGGTGATTTGATGTCTGGCTGGTTGAATTGCCACAAAATTTCCCCACTAGGTACTGGCAGGGCCTCTCAGTTGTTGGGTAGCAAATAACGGCTTCTATGTTTCCGTGCAACAAATCAAGCCAAACTTCTGCTCTATTACCCTGATCCACTCATCAGCTTCAAGAGGGTCTTCAGCTTTAACAAAGAGTGGGGGACGCGTTTCAGAGAAGTCTAGATATGAGGTTTCACGCGGTCCTAGGGGAGGAGCTCTTCCGCCATGCTGCTGGAATTGATTACCCGCCATCTCACGCAAAAAGCGGGTATTATCTGCGGTTGCATTGACCAAGGCAGCGATAGCCTCAGCCAGTGTTGGTGGTACTGGTGGCGGATTAGGAGTACCTTCCCGACCTTGGGAAGTCCCCACACCGACGTGTGCGCAAGTCCGTGATGGCATCTGAGGCAAAGAAACATTTGGGAAAAATATAACATGCCAACATATACCATCATATTACATTACCAAATGTAATTATACAAACTCAAGCGTACAACATACCTATAGTACTTATTTTACACAAGTATAATAACTAAACTATACTATTATAGTCTTCATTGTCTTTTGTTGCTTCACTGTCTGCTGCAGGAGACCGCTCGTCAACCAGGTTCATAGAAGGAGGGGTTTAAAAAGATCCAACTCCCCACCAAGTCCTTCATTTGTTGTTCCCGAGGGTCCAGCTTCCATTGCAGCAGCGTCAGCGGGCACGTCCGGGTGCAGTCGACCAACAATACATGTACTTTCTCATGTAAAGTATTACAATATACTTGCAGGTTATCGAGGGCTATGCTGAGCTCATCCACACGAGCCCGAGATTTTGCTTCACGATGCCAAGCGATCGAGCACGAGTTAATGGCCCAATCAATGGATGAGTCTCGTTCGGAGATCTCAAACTGCAAGCGGCCGACTTTGGCTATCAACTTAGCTATTGTAACACCCTGGTGTTACTATAACTAAAACTTGAGCATGGCATCATAAACTTTGGCATTGCATATGTTTGACACACCTAGAGTGCATTCACTAGGTAAAAATTTCAAACAAGTTGTATTGTTTTAGTGCTTTGCAAATAGAACCCTGGATAGGGAACTTAACCCTAAATAGGGATTAAAGGGGTAAGACATAACCCAAATTGAGAAAACCTAAAAGCCTTAGGGGAATAGTCATAAAATGTTCCCAAGAATAAAGTTGAATCACATTTATACCCCTGGGATACCAGAAACCCTAATTGGAACCCTGGAAAACCCTAAAACCAAACCCTAGGGACCTATGTGCAAAAACCAAGTTAAATAAGTATTTTAAGTCATTTGGGTCAATCATATGTGAATTTACAAGCCAAACCCTGAGTTTTGGACTTAATTGCAAAATAGACCTCAATTGAGTTCTATACTAAGTCCGAATTTCAGGTTATAGGCTCAACTTTGGAGCCTTGCAACTTTTAAATTCTAGGGTTTTTTGCCCTAGGTCACCACATCAAAGTTGTAGACCAAACTAAGGAGAACAACTTTGCTTAAGGGTGTGAGCATAGTTGTTAAGAGAAATCTGGAGATAATCATGCTCAAAATCTGGCTGTCAGGCTGTTATGGTCTGAATTTTCAGACTAACAGTGGACTGACATCAGCTTCAAGCTCAATTCTGAGCATGATCCAGTGCTCAACTAAGTTTAATCCCTATAGTCGAATTGTAGCTGGTTTGTAGCTCTACAACTTTGCTACAGAAAGTTGAGTGAGTTACTAGAGAAACTTTAGAGAAATTTGAACCAAAAATCGCTCTGTCAGTTCATCTGAATGGAACTTGCCATGGTACAGTAGTCTGATATAGATCAGATCGCCAGCGCGACGACCTCGCCGCCGCTGACCTCCCTGCGCGAAGATTCGTGTCATCGTCGCCGTGATTCGTGACCTGATCGACCGGAGAACATCTAAAGGTCACCGCCGTGGATAACTAAGACCATTAAATAACTCCGGCCACCGTACCATGGTTACCGCGGCGGAATTGGATAAGAATGCCAGTGATCACCATCGCACGGCCTTGTGCCACGTGTCCGAGCCTTTCCACCGCGTCGCCGTAACTCCCTATAGTTGTCCCATCGTCGCCGGGGAGCTTGCCACGACGGTGGACACGAATTCACCACGCCAGGATTCTTTCTTATCTCCGGCCGCCGCGTTGTTCGATCAAATTGAGTGCCACCGACAAAGCTTCCTATGAATTGATGGCTCGGGCAACTGCGCTAAGTCATCCCGAAGCTATAGCACTCGCTCCCACCCTCGATCATCCACCAGCACGCGCGAATTTCCAATTCTCCCCAATTTCGGTCTCCGCCGCCATGGCCAGCTCGATTCTGGTTAGCTCGCCGTGGCCAGCTCGATTCTGGTTAGCTCACGTCCCTCTGTTGCTTGTTCTAGCACCCATAGGCACCCCGCGAACCCCTCGACCCATCCAATTGAACTAGATCACCACCACTTGCCGGGAACACCTTCATTCCTCTGTAACATTATCGGTCACCGTGGGCAGGGCAAAGTAGAGTGCCATTCTTCAAATTAACTTAGGGGAAACGTTCTCTAGGTAATGAATTTGGTTTAAGCCGACGCTAAGCACTGGTCTTGGCCTCCTCCGGCCGGTCTGCGTGCTCGCCGGAGCTCGGCTGCGCGCGACGCCGTCGGGGACTTCACCGTGCAAGGGAATAGAAGGTGGAGGTCCTATTTGTAATCTGTCAGCGACACATAGAAATAGTAAAGAAGCTCGTTTACAGTTTGCCAGAAACCCGAGGGTCCCTGTGTAAAGTCGCCAGTGCGCGCGGGCGTACGTGGGCGCACTCTCCCTCTGCACTGGGCCGATGGGCTGAAACCAGCCCATCACTGTTGCAACCTTTTCTTTTTTTTCTTTTTCAGTAGAGCTTTGGAAATTTGTTAAAAATTGTAGAAAAATCCTAAAATTGTGAAACCAGTTTTTCCTAGACTTCTTATTTTCCCTAGAATTGAATAAAAATGTTTTATGATTTTTAGAGGAAATAAGGAATTTTAAGGCATTTAAAGTAGTTTAAAGTATTGTTTCTGGATATTTAGAAAATAGATAATAATCCCAAAATTGCTCAAACTTTTTACATAAGCTCTATACATTATTTAGAAGCCTTGGGTAGAATTTGTGTTGATTTGGACCTTGTTTGGTACTTAGAACCTAAAACCCCCACCCCTGCTCTATGAACTCCTTTACTGACTCCGGAAACCCTCAGTTCTCGGAGTTCCGTGAAGGAAAATTGTATTCAAGACCTTAGATAATAAGTTTTTATTATCTTTGCACTCTCATGAGCATTACATGGCATTCATTCTTATACATATATGTTGTTATGTTTAGAAAACGAAGAACAAGTTGAAGTGAGTGAAGAAAAGGCACCACCACCTTCGGACTCTCAGGAAGGATCTTGTCTTTACTTTGACATCTGCGGGCCTGAGCCTGACTCACCTACTAACGATGGTAAGCCCCGGTGCATTTGCCACCTTCCTTGATGAATTTAAAATCTTTCTCACTTGATTGATGCATTAGGTGATAGGAGTTGAATGCTTAAACAATTCCTGCATTACCTTCCTTGATCTTTGATTACCTTCCTTGATACCCTATTTTACAAAAGGTTTTTATGCTTAGTATTGCTCTAGCCAAACAAAAGGTTTTGTTTTACAAAATGATGAGTGGCAAAGTGGGAGGGATGTTTGAAAATAAAACTTGATGATGGATCCATTATGGTCGTAATGGGTTCAACATCGGAAAAGATGTACCTCTGCCAGGTACCAAGCTTTGGGTTTTAAATGATTAAGCTGGGACCGGGCCAGGTGACTTGCACGAGAAAGGAGTCTCGGTGTAGTGTCCCCGTCTGAGTCGATTAAGGACCGTGTCGATGTAGGCTTGATGACCGAGGACCCTTTAACTGGTCACATGCCTCGTCATGGGTAAGCCTTGCCTCGGGCAGACTAAGGCCAGAATAAGATAACACGAAATGGGCGTGGAGCGGTGGCGAGAGTAGCGTGTACCCTCCATAGCAAGAGGCTGGACGGTGGTGTATCTGTGCTCTCGGTTTGCGTGAACCTGATCTGGTCTTAAGAACCCCGGTGGCGGGTTGACATATGCAAGGGTTAAGTGCTACATATGTCGTGTGATCGGAGATCCTCAGCTGAGTATAATCGATTCGGATCGCCGTACCTTCGCGGTTATGAAGACTTGGTCACTGCCCTATATGTAGAACTCCAGTAAAGATGAAGGATGGATTAAGAACTTGGCTAGTTCAGGATGAGTGTTTGAACTAGGCTAGGAAGAACTCTAGATGTAGGTAAGTTTACCTAACTTGACAATAAAATTGAATTTTTAAGGATCCACTCTTAGTAAGCATTTATGCAACAACAGAGTCATTGATCTTGAGATACCTTACCTTGACTCCCTTTTAACCATCATATCCTTGAGAGTCTTTTCTTTAGTCAGGTAAGACTTGCTGAGTAATTCCATACTCAGGGTTTATTCCCTCGTTGTTTTTAGGTGAGGAAGCAGCAGATTTCTGTTGCTTCTGTGCCAAGGTGGTTCCTCATGAGGAAAAGCAAGAGTGAAGATGTGGGAGGACATGGTCCTCCATAAGAGAACTTTTATGTACAAAACTTATCGGGAGGAGTTTTTGCCTCCCTTGGTTATGTAATAATACTACTCTGCACTCGTTTATATTTTTCTGGTCTGTAATAAGCAACTTAATCTTACTTTTTAATAAATGTAAGTTTATGTAATCACTTCCGCATTTTGATATCTCCGATGTTCTGTAATGTCTGCAAGACGGGTGAAACGTTCCTGGAAAGGTAAGAAAAGATACCGAACCTGTCAAGTGGTTCAAGAACATCTACAGGGCTGTCTGATGTCTGTTAGACAAAGACAACTGTAGGTGGGCCTAATGACTTGTAAGGTTCCGTCACAGCTGGTATCGGAGCGTAGCCCTTCTTCACAGATATTATGAGGCATTTTCAAAAGGATTTTCTAGAAACTCACCTAGAAAGATTTCTTCTATTCTTATCCCCCATATCTGAAGAATCTATATGAAAGACCAGATAGGAGGAGTGCAATGTATAGAAGGTATGAATCAACTAAGGTTGATTCTGTAAATTACACATGCATCATGCTAAGAATTATACTAATAAAATTTTCCCCTAGAGAAATGCCGCCGCGCACGAGGAAGACCGCACGTAAGTCAACAGGCCTAATTGGAGTACCTCGTCATCAACTTGCCCCGCGGGATGAGGATAGTAGTAGCGGAAGCAACGATCCAATTGGGGATCTCGAAGCCCGCGTGAATCAGCTTCAAACGGAACTGCAACGCAGGACCAGTATGTGGGTCGCAGATGGCGACAGGATAAACGAATTAAGGAGTTACATCCGCCGTCTACAGGATCAGCTTGCTGATCGGGATTTAGCTCGACTGGGCAGTACAGTCTCGTTCAGTGGCTTGGGCTAAGGCAGCAAAGGCTCGAGCCCGAGTCGAGGAACTTAGTTCTGCCATTGACAACCTGCAGGCGTATTGCAATACCCTACATGAGGAAGTTCATGTACTGTATTCATAGCTACATCCCAGTGCCCCTATGGATCCTGTCGGGTCAGAAGCCGGACCCTCGCATGTTGCAGGAGAAGCGCTAGGTGGTGAGCTAGACCTTTTTAAGCCCCCTCCTTCTATGAGGCTGGTCGATGAATGGTCTCCCACACCCGACGACGAGGTTGCCAGGAACAACCAGAAGCGGGAATAGTGGTATAGTTGTAGAAATAGAAATAGTGTATTGTAGGTTGTACTATTGTATAATAGGTAATGCTATTGTATACTGGGTAATGTATCCTATTGTAAAATCGAGTCTGTACATTACTCTTTTTGGTAATGTAAATTGGATGGTTTTGTCCTTGGCATATTATATTGGTGTTCAAATGTTTGTTGCCACAGATGCCGTCCAAGACTCGATCCCAGGATGCAGCTGGAACTTCCAGTCGAAGGGAATCTACTCCAAATCCACCTCCTGTTCCTCCCACA
This sequence comes from Zea luxurians, assembly GCA_029449295.1. Classification (NCBI taxonomy): domain Eukaryota; kingdom Viridiplantae; phylum Streptophyta; class Magnoliopsida; order Poales; family Poaceae; genus Zea; species Zea luxurians. Next base: position 57,270 of record JAOPSE010000565.1, on the reverse strand, counting down.
CTGGCTGAGGCGATTGCCGCCTTAGTGAACGCGACCGCTGATAATACCCGCTTTCTGAGAGAAATGGCGGGCCAACAGCTCCAGCAGCAAGGTGGGCGGGGTTATCAACAGGGCCCCCGCGAAACTTCTTACCTGGACTTCTCAGAGACACGTTCACCCCTGTTTGTTAAAGCTGAAGACCCGTTAGAAGCCGATGAATGGCTTCGAGTCATTGAGCAAAAATTCGGACTTCTGCGTTGTTCGGAGACACAGAAGCCTTTATTTGCAGCCCAGCAACTACGTGGCCCTGCCATCACTTGGTGGGGAAATTTCGTGGCCGTTCAACCGGCCAATCATCAAATAACCTGGGAAGAATTCAAGGTGGCCTTCCGCGAGCATTATATACCCGAAGGTGTTCTACACATGAAGCAAGAAGAATTCATGAAGCTAAAGCAAGGAGGGGATACTGATAATCAGTATCTCAATAAGTTCAATCATCTATCACAATATGCAATCGATCAAGTGAACACTGATTTGAAAAATAAGAATTGTTTTATGAGAGGTCTAAATGATCAACTGCAGAGAAAAATGGCAACCTGCATAGGTCTTACATATGGAAGAGCTGTCAGTACAACATTGGCTGTGGAAGCGAAGTCTGCAGGTGTCGGAAAATCTAAGGGATTTGGAGGTGATAGGCCTAGTCAGGGCCCGGTAAAAAGGCAACGGTTTGTTCTCCGGCCTTCTAACCAGAATCGTTCACGTGCACCATCCTTCCCTTTCAAGCAGCCAATAATTATTCGTCCCAATAATGCCCCCACTGCCCCAAGTCAGCCGGGTGCCCCAGGCACTCGATTCCCTGCTTTGCCCAGCTCCTCAACCGGATGTTTCAATTGTGGCAAGTCTGGGCATTTCATCAAAGATTGCCCCTATCCCAAGCAGAACCAGTCAACTAATCAGCAAGGATCGGGGAATTCATCCCAAGTCAAGGGAAATACTAAGGGCAAAAATATCAAGAAGATGGGACGCATATATTATACACAAGTGGCCACTACACCGGACGGAGAGCCGGTAATGATGGGTATGTTCCTCGTGGCCAATTATCCTGCAGTCATTCTCTTTGATTCTGGTGCTTCGCATACGTTCATTAGCAAGAAATTTGTGGAGCAACATCGCATTTTAAGCCATGAATCAAAAGAGGGGTTTAAAATTCACTCACCTGGGGACAAATCTTTACTAGAGAAGTGGCCTATCAAGTGCCCGTATCATTGGCCGGACGGGACTTTCCTACCAATATGATCGTTCTGAGAGGCCAAGACATAGATGTCATTTTGGGTATGAATTGGTTGGCCAAGCATAAAGCAACACTCAATACTGATCAAAGAACCATCAGGTTGAGTCATAATCAAGAAGAAATTCTTTTGCCCATCCCCATTCCAAACAAAACTACTGGCAGAGTTTATGAAGTCATGGTACCGGAAATCAAGGATATTCTGGTAGTGTGCGAGTTTCCCGATGTCTTTCTCGAGGATTTGCCGGGATTGCCACCTGAAAGGGATGTAGAGTTTGTAATTGAATTAAAGCCCGGTACGGCTCCCATTTCTCGAAGATCGTACCGTATGCCTCCGAATGAGTTGGCAGAATTGAAGATTCAATTACAAGATCTCCTAGAAAAAGGATTCATCCGGCCAAGCTCGTCGCCGTGGGGTTGTCCAGCCATATTCGTCAAAAAGAAGGATCAAACCTTACGGATGTGCGTGGATTATCGACCCCTGAATGAGGTCACTATCAAGAACAAGTACCCTCTTCCGAGGATTGACATTCTGTTTGATCAACTGACCGGGGCGAGGGTATTCTCCAAAATTGATCTCAGGTCGGGCTATCATCAGATCCGTATTCGGCCCGAGGTTATACCAAAAACTGCATTCACTACACGGTATGGGTTGTTTGAATATCTGGTAATGTCTTTCGGGTTAACAAATGCTTCGGCCCACTTCACATATTTGATGAACTCGGTGTTCATGCCCGAGCTAGACAAGTTTGTGGTGGTCTTCATTGACGATATTCTAATATATTCAAAGAATGAAGAGGAGCATGCTCAACATTTACGGATCGTGTTAACGCGCCTGAGGGAACATCAGTTATACGCCAAGTTCAGCAAATACGCGTTTTAGCTAGAGGAAATTCAATTTCTGGGACATGTTCTATCTGCCAGAGGGATTGCGGTAGACCCCAGCAAAGTCAAGGACATTTTGGAGTGGAAACCCCCAACCACTGTTCATCAAGTCCGAAGTTTCCTTGGACTGGCGGGATATTACCGCAGATTCATACCAGATTTTTCTAAGCTTGTGAAACCAATCACAAGTTTATTGAAGAATGATATTAAATTTAATTGGTCTTCCAAGTGTAATGAAGCTTTTGAACAATTGAAGACATTATTAACCACTGCTCCGGTATTGGCTCAACCGGATATCACCAAACCCTTTGATGTATATTGTGATGCATCATGCAGTGGACTTGGCAAGAAGGCCGAGTAATTGCATATGCTTCAAGGCAGTTACGCCGACATGAGGAGCATTACCCAACTCATGATCTGGAGCTAGCTGTTGTGGTTCATGCCCTGAAAATTTGGCGTCACTATTTGCTGGGAAATATCTGTCATATTTATACAGATCATAAAAGCTTGAAGTATATCTTCACCCAGACAGAATTGAATATGAGGCAAAGACGATGGCTTGAGCTTATTAAGGACTATGAACTGGAAATTCATTATCACCCAGGCAAAGCCAATGTTGTAGCAGATGCACTAAGCCGTAAGGTTTTCTGTCATTGTCTTACGATGAAGACCTCTGACAATACCTTATGTTAGGAGATGGAGAAGCTAAACCTGGGAATGGTCCAACATGGAACCCTGAGCCAGCTAAAGCTTGAGTTAGTCATCTTGCAAAGGATAATTGATGCTCAAAGGGATAATGCGGGTATGAAACACATTCGTGAGAAGATAAGCGCTGGAAAAGCCAAATGTTTCAAAGAAGATGATCAAGGTATTGTATGGTTTAATGACCGCATAGTGGTGCCAAAGAATGAAGAGGTCCGCCAGCAAATCCTTGATGAAGCACATCTTAGTCGTTATTCTATTCATCCCGAAAGCACTAAGATGTACCAAGACTTGAAACAACATTATTGGTGGACAAAAATGAAGATCGAGATTGCACGCTATGTGGCTAGATGTGACACCTGCAGACGTGTTAAAGCCATACATTTGAAAGCTGCCGGTCCATTACAGTCTCTACCAATACCGACATGGAAATGGGAAGACATAAGTATGGACTTTATTGTGGGATTGCCCAGAACCACAAAAGGGTATGACTCTATTTGGGTTATCATTGATCGACTTACCAAGATCACCCACTTCCTCCCGGTTAAAGTAAAATATCTTGTCATCACCTATGCGGAATTATACATTGCTCGCATTCTCAGTTTGCACGGTGTTCCAAAGACTATAGTGTCAGATCGTGGATCCCAATTCGTATTCAAATTTTGGGAAGAACTTCATAGATCCCTGGGTACTAAACTGCTCCATAGTTCGGCCTATCATCCTCAAACAAGTGGACATACTGAGAGGGTTAATCTAATACTTGAAGATATGCTGCGGGCATGTGTTCTGGACTTCTCACAAAAATGGGATGAATGTTTGCCTTTAGCGGAGTTTTCATATAATAATAGCTATCAGGAAAGTATCAAGATGGCACCCTTCGAAGCTTTATATGGACGACGTTGTCGCACTCCGCTAAATTGGTCTGAACCTGGAGAAAGGTACTTCTTTAGGCCTGATATGGTGAAAGAGGCCAAAGAAAAGGTTCAGAAAATAATTCATAATATGAAGAAAGCCCAAGCTCGTCAGAAGGGTTATGCAGACAAACGGTGAATGCCCTTGTATTTTCTTGAAGGGGACTATGTCTACCTGAAGGTTTCACCAATGAAGGGAGTATCACGTTTCAGGGTTAAAGGGAAGCTTGCACCCAGGTACATTGGTCCATTCCCTGTACTTGAGCAATGTGGACCAGTGGCGTATCAATTGCAGCTCCCCGAAACTTTGTCTGCTATACATAATGTGTTCCATGTGTCACAATTGAAGAAGTGTCTTCAGGTTCCCGATCGAACCGTTGAAGTAATAGATGTTGTCCTTAAACCGGACTTGACATATTCTGAGCACCCTATTCGAGTCTTGGATCAAAAGGACAGGGTTACCCGGAGAAAAACTCTCAAGTTCTACAAGATATAGTGGAACCAACATTCTAAAGAAGAGGCTACATGGGAAACTCAAGACTTTTTAGATAAGAATTTCCCAGGCTTTTTAGCCTCCTGTAATTTGTATAGTGTATTTAGTTGTTGTAATAAAGGAGTGAACCCCACACCACCCCCTGCCTTGTACCAGAAATAAGGAAATAAAAATGTGACACATTTCCTTTTCCATTACTTACCCTAGGACTTTTAATCTCGGGACGAGATTCTTTTATGGGGGGAAGGATGTAACACCCTGGTGTTACTATAACTAAAACTTGAGCATGGCATCATAAACATTAGCATTGCATATGTTTGACACACCTAGAGTGCATTCACTAGGTAAAAATTTCAAACAAGTTGTATTGTTTTAGTGCTTTGCAAATAGAACCCTGGATAGGGAACTTAACCATAAATAGGGATTAAAGGGGTAAGACATAACCCAAATTGAGAAAACCTAAAAGCCTTAGGGGAATAGTCATAAAATGTTCCCAAGAATAAAGTTGAATCACATTTATATCTCTGGGATACTAGAAACCCTAATTGGAACCCTGGAAAACCCTAAAACCAAACCCTAGGGACCTATGTGCAAAATTAGTCCACTTTTGGACTAAAGTGCAAAAACCAAGTTAAATAAGTATTTTAAGTCATTTGGGTCACTCATATGTGAATTTACAAGCCAAACCCTGAGTTTTGGACTTAATTGCAAAATAGACCTCAATTGAGTTCTATACTAAGTCTAAATTTCAGGTTATAGGCTCAACTTTGGAGCCTTGCAACTTTTAAATTCTAGGGTTTTTTCCCTAGGTCACCACATCAAAGTTGTAGACCAAACTAAGGAGAACAACTTTGCTTAAGGGTGTGAGCATAGTTGTTAAGAGAAATCTGGAGATAATCATGCTCAAAATCTGGCTGTCAGGCTGTTAAGGTCTGAATTTTCAGACTAACAGTGGACTAACATCAGCTTCAAGCTCAATTCTGAGCATGATCCAGTGCTCAACTAAGTTTAATCCCTATAGTCGAATTGTAGCTGGTTTGTAGCTCTGCAACTTTGCTACAGAAAGTTGAGTGAGTTACTTGAGAAACTTTAGAGAAATTTGAACCTAAAATCGCTCTGTCAGTTCATCTGAATGGAACTTGCCATGGTACAGTAGTCTGATATAGATCAGATCGCCAGCGCGACGACCTCGCCGCCGCTGACCTCCCTGCGCGAAGATTCATGCCATCGTCGCCGTGATTCGTGACCTGATCGACCGGAGAACATCTAATGGTCACCGCCGTGGATAACTCCGACCATTAAATAACTCCGGCCACTGTACCATGGTTACCGCGGCGGAATTGGATAAGAACGCCGGTGATCATCGTCGCACGGCCTTGTGCCGCGTGTCCGAGCCTTTCCACCGTGTCGCCGTAACTCCCTATAGCTATCCCATCGTCGCCGGGGAGCTTGCCACGACGGTGGACACGAATTCACCGCGCCAGGATTCTTTCTTATCTCCGGCCGCCGCGTTGTTCGATCAAATTGAGTGCCACCGACGAAGCTTCCTATAAATTGATGGCTCAGGCAACTGCGCTAAGTCATCCCGAAGCTATAGCACTCAGTCCCACCCTCGATCATCCACCAGCACGCGCGAATTTCCAATTCCCCCCAATTTCGGTCTCCGCCGCCGTGAAGAACAGCTCGCCGTGGCCAGCTCGATTCCGGTTAGCTCGCGTCCCTCTGTTGCTTGTTCTAGCACCCGTAGGCACCCCACGAACCCCTCGACCCGTCCAATTGAACTAGATCACCACCACTCGCCGGGAACACCTTCATTCCTCTGTAACATTATCGGTCACCGTGGGCAGGGCAAAGTAGAGTGCCATTCTTCAAATTAACTTAGGGGAAATGTTCTCTAGGTAATGAATTTGGTTTAAGCCGATGCTAAGCACTGGTCTTGGCCTCCTCCGGCCGGTCTGCGTGCTCGTCGGAGCTCGGCTGCGTGCGACGCCATCGTGGACTTCACCGTGCAAGGGAATAGAAGGTGGAGGTCCTATTTGTAATCTGTCAGCGACACATAGAAATAGTAAAGAAGCTCATTTACAGTTTTCCAGAAACCCGAGGGTCCCTGTGTAAAGTCGCCAGTGCGCGTGGGCGTACGCGGGCGCGCTCTCCCTCTGGACTGGGCCGATGGGCTGAAACCAGCCCATCACTGTTGCAACCTTTTCTTTTTTTTCTTTTTCAGTAGAGCTTTGGAAATTTGTTAAAAATTGTAGAAAAATCCTAAAATTGTGAAACCAATTTTTCCTAGACTTCTTATTTTCCCTAGAATTTAATAAAAATAGTTTTATGATTTTTAGAGGAAATAAGGAATTTTAAGGCATTTAAAGTAGTTTAAAGTATTGGTTCTGGATTTTTAGAAAATAGATAATAATCCCAAAATTGCTCAAACGTTTTACATAAGCTCTATACATTATTTAGAAGCCTTGGGTAGAATTTGGGTTGATTTGGACCTTGTTTGATACTTAGAACCTAAAACGCCCACCCCTGCTCTATGAACTCCTTTACTGACTCTGGAAACCCTCAGTTCTCGGAGTTCCGTGAAGGAAAATTGTATTCAAGACCTTAGATAATAAGTTTTTATTATCTTTGCACTCTCATGAGCATTACATGGCATTCATTCTTATACATATATGTGGTTATGTTTAGAAAACGAAGAAGAAGTTGAAGTGAGTGAAGAAAAGGCACCACCACCTTCGGACTCTTAGGCAGGATCTTGTCTTTACTTTGACATCTGCGGGCCTGAGCCTGACTCACCTACTAACGAAGGCAAGCCCCGGTGCATTTGCCACCTTCCTTGATGAATTTAAAATCTTTCTCACTTGATTGATGCATTAGGTGATAGGAGTTGAATGCTTAAACACTTCCTGCATTACCTTCCTTGATCTTTGATTACCTTCCTTGATACCCTGTTTTACAAAAGGTTTTTATGCTTAGTATTGCTGTAGCCAAACAAAAGGTTTTGTTTTACAAAATGATGAGTGGCAAAGTGGGAGGGATGTTTGAAAATAAAACTTGATGATGGATCCATTATGGCCGTAATGGGTTCAACATCGGAAAAGATGTACCTCTGCCAGGTACCAAGCTTTGGGTTTTAAATGATTAAGCTGAGACCGGGCGGATGACTTGCACGAGAAAGGAGTCTCGGTGTAGTGTCCCCGTCTAAGTCGATTAAGGACCGTGTCGATGTAGGCTTGATGACCGAGGACCCTTTAACTGGTCACATGCCTCGTCATGGGTAAGCCTTGCCTCGGGCAGACTAAGGCCAGAATAAGATTACACGAAATGGGCATGGAGCGGTGGCGAGAGTAGCGTGTACCCTCCGTAGCAAGAGGCTGGACGGTGGTGTATCTGTGCTCTCGGTTTGCGTGAACCTGATCTGGTCTTAAGAACCCCAGTGGCGGGTTGACATATGCAAGGGTTAAGTGCTACATATGTCGTGTGATCGGAGATCCTCAGCTGAGTATAATCGATTCGGATCGCCGTACCTTCGCGGTTATGAAAACTTGGTCACTGCCCTATACCTAGAACTCCAGTAAAGATGAAGGATGGATTAAGAACTTGGCTAGTTCAGGATGAGTGTTTGAACTAGGCTAGCAAGAACTCTAGATGTAGGTAAGTTTACCTAACTTGACAATAAAATTGAATTTTTAAGGATCCACTCTTAGTAAGCATTTATGCAACAACAGAGTCATTGATCTTGAGATACCTTACCTTGACTCCCTTTTAACCAGCATATCCTTGAGAGTCTTTTCTTTAGTCGGGTAAGACTTGCTGAGTAATTCCATACTCAGGGTTTATTCCCTCGTTGTTTTTAGGTGAGGAAGCAGCAGATTTCTGTTGCTTCTGTGCCAAGGTGGTTCCTCATGAGGAAAAGCAAGAGTGAAGATGCGGGAGGACATGGTCCTCCATAAGAGAACTTTTATGTACAAAACTTATCGGGAGGAGTTTTTGCCTCCCTTGGTTATGTAATAATACTACTCTGCACTCGTTTATATTTTTCTGGTCTGTAATAAGCAACTTAATCTTACTTTTTAATAAATGTAAGTTTATGTAATCACTTCCGCATTTCGATATCTCCGATGTTCTGAAATGTCTGCAAGACGGGTGAAACGTTCCTGGAAAGGTAAGAAAAGATACCGAACCTGTCAAGTGGTTCAGGAACATCTACAGGGCTGTCTGATGTCTTTTAGACAAGGACAACTGTAGGTGGGCCTAATGACTTGTAAGGTTCCATCACACCTATACGATGACTGTCCTACTCCCGTGCCCTGTTCCAATGGCGTAGCTCCAATCGTAGTTGATCCACCTTAGCTTCTAAATCTCCAATGGGGTCGTTGGAGCCACTACTTCTCCCTTCATATCTTGGAGCCAACTGATGACGAGGCACACCAAAGGGTCCCATAGATTTGCGTGCAGTTTTCCTTGTGCGTGCCATATCTCCATAAGAGGGGAAATTTATTAGTAGATTCTTAACATGATGCATGCATAACCCAATGATTACGGAACCAACCTTCATTGATCCCACTTCTTATATATTGCACTCTATTACCTGGTCTTACAGGAAGAAAACTTCCAGAAAATGGCAAGGGAGGAATGAAAGAAATTTTCTTGGATAAGTATTTGAAAAGTCTTTTTGAAATGCTTCATAATATCTGAAGAGATAGGCTTCGCTCCGATACCAGCTGTGACGGAATCTCCCAAGTCATTAGGCCCACCTACAGATGTCCTTGTCCAACGGACCTCGGACAACCCTGTAGATGCACATAATCACTCGACAAGTTCGGTATTTGTATCCTTTACCTTTCCCAAGAGTGTTTCACCCGTCACGCAGATATTACAACACATCAGAGGAACGAATAAGCGGAAGCGAATTACAATAACATAGTTTACATTTATTAAAATATAGAAAGACTGTTATTATTATCACATTACCAGGATATGAGAGTGCATAAGTAATATTATTACAACCATGGGAGGCAAAAACCCCTCCCACATAAAAGTATATTGTTTTTCAAAAGGGAGGCCAACATCCTCCCGAGGCTTCACAGTTGAGGTTCTTCTTTGGGCACCACCTTAGAACAAAAACAACAAAAGTCTGTTGTTTCCTCACCTACAACAACATGGGTTCGAAAACCCTGAGTATGGAGTGTACTTTCGCAAGTCTTACCCGTCAAAAGAAAAGACTCTCAAGGATATGCTGGCTTGAGGGAGTCAAGGTAAGGCTTTTCAAAATCAAAGACTTTGTTTGCAGAAAAGCTTACTAATAGTGGATCCTTAAAAATCCAGTTTTATTAACAAGTTAAGTTATTACCTGTGACTAGAGTTCTTTCTACCCTAGTTCAAGCACTTGGCCTATACTAACCATCCTTTTATCAACCCTTTATGTTCACTCGAATGCTACGTGTAAGTCAGCGACCAAGTCTTCATATCCGAGAAGTAACGGCGATCCGAATCAATTAATACTTAGCTGAGGATCTCCAATCACACGACATACGTAGCACTTAACCCTTGCATATATCAACTCGCCACCAGGGTTCTTAAGACCAGACAGGGTTCACGCCAACCAAGAGCATAGATACACCACCGTCCAGCCTCTTGCCATGGAGGGTACACGCTACTCTCGCCATCTCTCCACTCCCATTGCATGTTGGCCTTTTTGGTATTAGTCTGCCCGAGGCAAAGCTTACCCATGACGAGGCATGTGACCAGTTAAAGGGTCCTCGATCAGCAGGCCCACACCGACACGGTCCTTAAGAGACTCTGACGGAGACACTACACCAAGACTTCCTTCTCGTGCAAGTCACCCGCCCGGTCTCAGCTTTATCATTTCAAACCCAAAGTTTGGTACCTAGCAGAGGTACATCTTTTCTGATGTTGAACCCATCACGGCCATGATGGATCCAGCATCAAGTTTTGTTTTGGAAAACATCCCATCCACTGTGAAGCATCACCTTTTGTTTTAAAAACCAAAACATTTGTTTTTCTAAAGCAGGACTAAGCAATAGAAAACCTTTTCATAAAACAGGTAATCAAGGAATGGTAAACAGTTCCAAGGAAGGAAATGCATCAATTGGTTTAGCACCCAACTCCTATCACCTAAAGCATCAAGCAAGTGATAAAGATTTTAAAATAGCAAGGGGGTGGCAAATGCACCGGGGCTTGCCTTATGTTGTAGGAGAGTCGGGCTCTGCTCCACAAATATCAAAATAAAAGTAGTTCCCAGCAGGTGGGTCTTCAGGTGGTGGTGTAGCTCCTTCTTCAACCACTACTTCTTCCTCGTTCTCTATATATAACCATGAATGCTCATGTGGTGCTTATGGGAATGCAATAATAGAAAAGGTTCATCAAGTTGTATCTTGAATACAACTTTCTTTCACGGTGCACGAGGGAAGTTAGGGTCGTCTAGGTCAGTATCCTAATAGGGTTGGATAGTTTTACTCTAAGGAGCTAGGGTTTTGGTTTTAGGAATTGAATAATGTCCAAAGCAAGTAAAAATTTACTCATAGGATCTAAATATCATATTAGGCTTAACCAAAAAGTTTGGTGATTTTTGGAGTTATTAAATAATTCCTAAAATTCCTAGAGACTAGGTTTTAGCCATTTAAAATACTACATAATTCTTGTTTTAGACTAAAAATCTTGGAACTAATTTTATTAAATACTAGAGAAATTTAGGAGTCCAACAAAATTGGTTTTATATTTTTATCATTTTTCTACAATTTTCTATAGATTTCCTAAGTCTGGTAGAAAAAGAAAAAGAGAAACGATACACAGTAATGGACTCAATCTGGCTTGAGCCGGCCCACGACAGGCGAAAATGCGCCCGAGCACGCCCACGGTGATGGGTTTAGATAGAAGACCCTGGCGATTTGAAAAACCAGTAAAGTGTCTCTCCGTTGTTTCTCTATCTCGCTGACATCTGCACAAAGGCCCCTCCCCTTTCTATTCTTTACAACCGGAGATCCCTGGCCGGGGACGGCGACAGGCCGAGCTCCGGCGAGCCTGTACCGGCCAAGATACGTAATGGCTGGTGCTCTAGGTTGGCTGGCACTTAATTCAACTCCTAACAATCGTTTCCCCTCAATCAATTGCAAGGTTCTAGCCCCTAATCTCTCTGCCCATGGTGACAGCGCGATCAACGGACAGACCGAGGCGTTCCCGGTGATCCAATTGGTTGGGTCGAGAAGCATCAAGAGCACATAAGAGTACTAAAACGAGGGAACAGAGAGCGTGAATGGACCTGGAGCGCGCTGGCCACGGCGAGCTCACTCACGGCGAAGCTTTGCCTGATTTGGGGGAAATCCCAAATTGGAGCTCTCTAGTGGATAATCAGAGGCGCGAGCTGGTGGTTGGGTGCTTAACTACCTAGCGGAGCTGATGGCACGCTCAATTTATAGGGTCCGAGGGCGGCGGCTCGTGAATTTGGAATGGTGCGCTGGCGGTCGGAGAGGGAGAAGAGCACTGACGCGGTGATTCGTGGCGATTGCGGGGTAATAAGCCACGACGGTTACTTGGGTAACGATCACGACTCATGACGACGTGGTAAGATAGCCAGAGGCGTAGCGTGACCGAGGAGAACGGCGATAGCCACGGTAATGGCTGTGCGGCCACATCGCTGGCAAGTAAATGGATGATAGAGCAGCTACAGGGTTCTGAGTTCATCCAAGGTGAAGATTTTTCCTTGGTTGATCGTAATCCATGCCACAGAGGGCACGAATCGCGGCGCCGGCGCAAATCTGGGCGCACGGGTCACCGGCGGCGAGGGGGTGAACCTGTGATATTTTTGTGTACTGTACCATCAGAGTCTTCTTCAGTTGTTCTGACAAAGAATCTTCAGAGGTGTTTTCCTTCAATTTTTGTGTAACAAGTTACAAATCAGATTACAACAAAGTTGTTAACCTATGTACATGCTTTAATTCGATCATAGGGACTTTGGTCATTCACTCACTCGATCAAGCACAAATTGGCTTTAAAACTCATCAGAGTTCACTGTGAGCCATGTTTCAGTCTTCCACCTCGACTGACCGCCAGACTTTCTGCCCACTTTACTCCCATTTTTGCACAGCACCAGTGCTGAGTCACTTAATCAAATTTGTTCTCCTTGCATATCTCTACAAGTTTGTTATACTAACCAAGGGCAAAATCCCCAAGAATCCTGAAATGTAGAGCTCCGAAGGCTGCCCCATTCAATTGATTTTGGACTTAAGCACATAAGGTTTCATGGGGCACGTTTTGCAAATAAGTCCAAATCCCATAATTTGATTTGCAAATCCTCAAATGTGTGAAACATATGATTTGTGGTGTTCTAATAATTTGGTTTTTACACTTGGGTCTAAAAGTGCACAAAATTTACACTTAACCCCCTAGGGTTTCAGTTTAGGGTTTTCCAGGGGTCTTTTCAGGGGTTTTAGCACTTTAGGGTTTTAGTGCTACCCAAGTTCAATAAATGTGATATCTTATGATCATTTCTCATGTCCTTTGAAGTTTTCACATTTTTGGGCTTCCCTTATATCCATAAGCCCTAATCTAGGATTAAACACCCTACCCTAGGGTTAATCACATGTCAAGTCACATCAATACAACTTATTTGAAATTTTTTCCTAGTGAGTAACAAACACATGATATGCTAATGCTCATGATGTTATGCTCAAGTTTTAGTGGTAGTAACACCAGGGGTGTTACAATAAATCCCCCCAACCACCTCCCTCAATGGCATCCATGTTTTCTGAAGTTCCTATTCAATACAAGAGCAATAGCATTCACTCCAAGACACATTCCAAAGATCAAATTCTCTCCAAGTCTCAAAATCAACTCAACCACTTAGTGACTTGAGAGAGAGAGAGTTTTTGTGTTCATTTGTTGCTCTTGTTGCTTGGATTGCTTTCTCCTTCCCATCCTTATTTCTCTAAGTGCTTTGTAAAGCTTGCAACAGACACCTAAGTGTGTGGTCGTCCTTGCGGTGTCTTAGTGACCCAAGTGATTAAGGAGAAAAGCTCAACCGGTCTAAGTGACGAATTGAGAGAGGGAAAGGGTTGAAATAGACCCGGCCTTTGTGGCCTCCTCAACGGGGACTAGGTTCTTTGGAACCGAACCTCGGTAAAACAAATCACCGTGTTCACTTGCATTAATCTTCGCTTAATTTGTTTGCCCTCTTTCTCTCTCTAAAGTTTCCTTGCCAATATTGATTTGAGTTTGCTCCCAAACGTCATCCGCATCAATTGAGCAACTCTTAGCAAGAGAAACAATCTTCCGCACTCGAATTTAATTCTAACGCTAACCCCGGCCTTATTGCGAGTTTAAGTTTATAAATTTCAGGTTTCGCCTATTCACCCCCCCTCTAGGCGACTTTCAGAATGCCATGCAATCTGACTATTTCTCTGAGATATATCTGAGGAAGGGTTGTGCCTCCATAGCTAGCTTTCATAGGAATGAAGTGAACCACCTTGGTGAAACAGTCAATTATGAACCAGATGGAGTCATTCCCTTTTGGGATCAGGGCAATCTGACCACAAAATCCATGTATATTTCATCCCACTTTTATTCGGGTACTGGTAGAGGTTGTAAAAATCCTATGGGCTTCTGATACTCTCTGCCTTGGTTCACTGGCATGTGTCGCATTGCGTAACAAACTGAGCTATGTTATTTTTCATTCCTTTCCACCAGTATTTGTCTTTGAGGTCCATGTATGTTTTGGTGGATCTAGGGTGAATGGAGTAGGCTGAATTATGTGCCTCATCCAATAGGATCTCCCGGGTTCCCCCTCTTGGTACACACATGCGGTCTTTAAACCAGAGAATTCCTTTTTTCTTCTGCTCTAAAATCTGAGGCTTGACCTTTGCTAATCTATTCTAGGAGCCCTTTTAACTCTGGGTCTAGAAGTTGGGCTTCTCTAATGCGGTCTTAGAAGTTGGGCTTCTCTAATGCGGTATTCTAATGAGGGTCGAATTTCTAGCTTGCCATCTTTTCCCAAAGATACATTAAGTTGGGCAGATTCATGCTTCCATTCCTCAAGAGAACATGTTGTCTTTATCTAGGTTTTCTATTGAGAGAATAGGCTACCACATTTGCTTTCCCTAGATGACAGTGTATCTCCAAGTTGTAATCTTTGATTAGCTCCAACCATCTTTGCTGACAAAGGTTAAGGTCTAGTTGGGTGAAGATGTACATCAGACCTTTGTGATCCGTGTACACATTGCACTTGTTCATGATCAGGTAGTGCTTCCATATCTTCAGAGCGTGCATTATGGCTGCTAGCTCCAAGTCATGTATTCGGTAATTTTGCTCATGCGGCTTTAGTAGCCTAGATGCATAAGAAATGACTTTCTGGTCTTGTGTGAGCACACATCCTAAGCCTTGCATGGATGCATCGAAGAAGATGACAAAGCCCTAGTTAATATCTAGTAATATCAACATGGGGGAGGTAGTGAGCTTTTATTTCTTAGAAACTTTCCTCACATTCCATGGTCCAAATAAATTTCTTGTCCTTCTTAAGGAGCTTTGTCATTGGCTTGGCGATAATGGAGAATCCCTTAATGAAGCGGTGGTAATATCCTTCCATACCTAGAAAGCTTATGATTTCACTGACATTGCTGGTGTTGGGGGCCTTCGTCCTCCGAAGGTCCTCAAAAACATGATTTGACAATATTTTCCAAGTGGATTATATGAACAGGTACCTTCGAACTCAGAATTATGGACATGAAGTACGGTCAGGACGAAGCCTGAACCAGACGAAGGGGGATTGAAATGGAGGACGGGCTGATTACCAAGCTCTACGAAGGATGATGCACAGCCGAAGCTGTGCGCAGGAAAGCTTCGTCGCGATAGCAGAAAGGGGGAACCGACTTAAAGATGAAAAGACTACTTAGGCCTTGACAGATTTCCATAAGTCACTAGCAAATGTAATGGACATGAATGTAATTCTGTATGGGCTGTGTCTCACGTCTATAAATAGATGAACAGTACTCCCGTACTGTTCACGCTGACTTGGCATTTGCTTTTGCGTCATTCTTGTACTCTTGCCTTCCTGCAATCTGAAGGTACATTTGTAATTTGAAGTCATTTCTATTTTTACATAGTAATGAAATAGAAATGACATTGTGATAAAATTTAAATGTTTACATTACTTTTAATGTTATGCATAAGTCCTTCGTCGTAACTTATTGTGCTTACGAAGATATGCTGTTTATGACCTTCGTCCGGAGCACGTTATATCCCAAAGGGAAATAATGTTTCGAAGGACGAAGGACCTTATCATTTAACACTTTTTATGTTGCCTTGTTCTTAATCCGAAGCATTTGAGAACAAGTCACCAACATTGGCGCCCACCTCCGGTGAACTCACCTCCACTTTGAGTTTTTTGAACACCTTCGGAAGCCATAGACCCTCGCTATGGCGCCGAAGAAAGCTTCAGCGACTGGAGCTGTAGCACTGCAACCGCTGGACCCCAACCAGGAGACCGTCTCTCTTCGGGAGGCCCGAAGCCAGAAGAGGAAGGCCGTCAGCCCGACGCTTCAGGAGGATGAACTAGACCAAGAGATCAGGGATATGGAGATGCTTCATCAACAGGTGCAGAGGAAGAAGGAAAAGATGGCCAGGCTAGCTGAGCTGCAGAGGCAGATAGACGAAGCTGCTGAAGAAGTTCGCCATTTTACTCACGATGAGCAGAACAGAAGGCCTCAACAAAAAGACCTTCATCAGGAGGGCTTCTTCAACGAAGATGACTGGTATGACAATTTCCATCATGGAAATTTTGTTTTCGATGATGCTTCTCCCCTGTCCGCTGAGCTGCAGGCTACACCTTGGCCTCCATCCTACAAGCCACCCCAGCTTCCCATGTTCGATGGCCATTCAGACCCGAAGCAGTTTTTGATGAGCTACGAAGCAACAGTGTCTTCGTATGGTGGCAATGCTGCAGTCATGGCAAAGTCTTTTGTTATGGCTGTCAGGAGTGTTGCTCAGACCTGGTATTCCTCCCTTCGACCAGGAACGATTACTTCATGGCAAAAGCTGAAGGATATGTTGCTAACTAGCTTTCAAGGGTTTCAGACGAAGCCGGTTACTGCTCAAGCCTTGTTTCAGTGCACTCAGGATCATGAAGAATACCTTCAGGCGTATGTCAGAAGGTTCTTACGTTTGAGGGCGCAGGCACCAACGGTGCCCAACGAAATCGTCATCGAAGCCATGATCAAGGGGCTTCGACCTGGACCTTCAGCTCAATACTTCGCCAGGAAGCCTCCTCAGACTTTGGAGAAGCTGCTCCAGAAGATGGACGAGTACATTCGTGCTGACAATGATTTTCGCCAAAGAAGGGAGGAGGCTTTCAGATTTTCTGAAATGACCAGGGGCTTCGGAGGAAGATTCTATCCGAGGCATGTCAGGTCCATCCACAACTCCACTCAAAATGATGATAAGGGGAGTCAGCAGAACAGGCCGCAGTGCTCCTCACAGGCTTCGGGGCAACAGCAAAGCTTTTTCCGGCCACCAGCTCCAAGAGGCAGAAGCGCCAGGGGCTTCGGCGGAAGATTTGGAGATCAACCAAGGAAAATGTTTTGCTTGTTCTGTGGAGAAAACAAGGGCCATACCACCAGGATGTGCCATGTTACAATCCAGAAGCAAAAGGAAATAGCCGAAGCTGCAGCGCAACAAGCTCAGCCGAAGCAGGTCATGCATACTGCTTCATACCATCCGCCCTACATCCCACAATACATAGACAACCACCCTGCAGTTTCTGTAGCTTCGGCAAGTCAACCGCAAGCTTCCTGGCAACAGCCTCCGCCTCCGCCTCCACTACAACAAGGCCAACAGCCAGAAGGGAGTCAATATGCTCCACACCAAAGGGACTTCAGAGAACAATCCGAAGCTCGCACAGTCAATAGCACTGTGCCAGAGTCGAAGCACATTTATTGACACATATCCTACCTTTGATAGCAGTCTTTTCTATTCAGTTCTATTTTCTGTGTAACAAAGAACATTGTTGGTTTTCATGTAATAATTTCGTTGTTTCCCACGAGGAAAACCTATTTTCTCCACAGGCTTAAGTTGCCGAAGCTTAAAAATTTGCGATAACAAGGAGGACCTTCGAATTATTAAAAAATCCTTCGAAGAAATAGAAAGTCGTTCTAAGGAACGCAGAGTAAGTCGCTGAAGTCACAAAAAGCCGTTCCAAAGGGAGCGCAGTGTAAGTTTTCTGCTCAAAAGTCGTTCCAAAGGGAATGCAGAGCTTACAGCGAAAAGTCAACGCTGATACCGCCTAAGTAAAAGGCGAAGAAGCTCAAAAGACGTTCCTAAGGGAATGCAGAGCTTACAGCAAAAAGTCAGCGCTGATATAAAAAGATTGTGTGTTTCACGGGGATATGTGTATCTTCGGAATCAATCTCATCTACATAACATAACATCATCACATCATTTTGCATAGCATAAGCATCATACATCATATTGCATATGGCAAAAGGAGGGAGGACAGTAACAACCTCCGGAAGAATGCTTTGAGAAAGTAAAAATCTTCGGAATATAGCTTCGGAGAATGTTTTCACGAAGTTTGGATATTTTTCATCAGAGCGCTATGGATTTTGAAATACATAAAGGTTTTTTCTATCTTTACGAAGCATGAAAAGAAGGGAAGGTGTTTTTTCGCCGAAGGCTTAAAAACGGTACGTATGTAAAGTTTCATGCATCGCAAAGAATTGAATAATGAGAAGAAACTGGTATATTACATTCAAATGTACAAAATATTACATAGATCACATTGCAAATGTTTTTCTAATAACATCTAGTCTTCTCTCAGTACTACATCGGCAGCCTCATTTAGAAGTTGTTCAACAACTTTATCCATGATAGCTTCGGCCATTTGCTTAATTTCGTCATCCTCTTTCGTGTGAGGGTCAGCAGACGATCCAGTAGGTTCTGAGGGAAGGGAATATATCTACATTACTATCACAAACCGCGAATAAAGTTTGAAATAAAAAATTACAACACAATAAGACCGACTAATTAATACCTATTTGCCCTTCGGGCTCTGTACTTCTTTCGGCAACTTCTGTCACTTTCCTAGCATCATGGATGCCCTTTTCACTTCTTTGAATAATTTCTTGCGCCATTTCTCGGCCGCCGTTGTCCCAGATATCAGTAAAGAATTTACCGCCAACCATGCTTGCTTCGGTCGAGGGGTCTTTGATGTCTTCGGAGGATAGGGCAGCTTCGGACTGAGCTAAGGATTTTACGTGCTCGCAACCTTTCTTCTCCAAAACGGTAGCAACTCCTCTGGCGCCTGAAAAAGCGCAGATGTCACCGCGGCTGCTCAGGATTTCCTCGAAGGCCTCTGCTTCGTGACTGATCCAATCCAGTGGACCTTCGGGATTGCCTCTTGAGAAATTCTCTTCACTAGAAGATGCGCCAACGCTGGCGAAGCTGGATTTTATCTTTTTGACGCATTCAATAGATTTAACATAGCATTTCCTCTGGGATGCACGAAGCTCCTTAACATTTAACTCTAAATGATTGACCAACTGATCACTAAGCTCTCGTTTTGTTTCTTCAAGCACACGTTCCTCTTTAGCTCTAGCTAGCTGTTTCTGAAGATCTTTAATCTCACGTTTTTGGGCTTCGGCCTGGACCTTTGAGGCAGCTTCGTCTTTTTTAACCTTGTCTACCAATGTAAGCAGAATTTTATCCTTTTCCAGAGCTTCGTTTCTCAGTTTAATAACTTCTGATCGTAGGTTGTTGAACGCAATTTCGTAGCTCTCATCTTCGGCACTCTTTTGTGCTCTTAATGCGTTGCTTAGGATTAGACCCTGCATGTAAAAAAGATGGCATAAGAATAAAAGAATGAGTTACGAATTAGAAAATTTTTCAAGCGCCTAATTCCCATACCTTTAGGCTATTGTACGCAAGACTGTCCGCGAGATCCTCCTTCGTCATAGCACATAATCCAGCTTCGAGCTTCGGGAATCCCATACTTCTAGCCATCTCCCGGCAGACAGATAATTCTTTGTTATCAGGGAGGCAGTATAGGAAGTCATCTTCATTTGTCCCATTGAACACTACTGCCCCCTTCGGATATTTTAACTCTCTAGCATAATGATTAGCTTCATAAGTCTCTTCTTCAGATAATTTCTTCCCCGAAGCATGTCGCACGATGTAATCGCATATGTTGAAAGGAGCTTCGGGGGCGGCAGTGTCAACTTCTTCAACCAAAGCTGGTCCTGATATCTTCTCGGTTTCCAAAGATTGTTCCTTGGTGGGCTCTGAAGGCCCAGCTTCAGCTTCAGCTTGTTGCTTCGAAGCTTCAGTAGACGCTTCAGCAAGTTCAACAGTCTTCTTTGGAGTTGTGCTTGAAGACTTAATTGTCTCCAAGACATCTAGTACGTTCACCATTCTTTTTCTTTTTGGGGTCACCAATGGGCCCTTTTGATTTTTTATTGTTTCGACATTTGCTGAAGGACTTAAGATTTCCGATATTTTTGGCCCTTCAATCTTCGGTTGTTCTGCTTTTTCTGCTGAAGGCGCTTCAGTTTTCTCTTCTGTCTTCGGCACTGGAGCTGGTTCTGTAGCTTCAGAGGCCAAAGGGACTTCACCAATAAATTCTGGCACTGTGGCCGGCTCAATAAAACGCGCTCGGTGGGTGAGCACCTTCATCTTTTTCCTTTGCGGCGCTGGCTCACTAGTGGCACTCGAGGTAGCTTCTGTCGCAGAAGTATTTTTTCTTTTGCGACCCAATACCGGATAGTGATAGTCAGGGTAGACAAACCCGACTGCGTCAAATACCCGGTTGAGCCTTTTCTTCTTTCGGCCTCCGAAGGCTGCTGATAACGCAGTGTTCTCGGCCTTCGAATATGCCCCAAGCAGTTCGTCACTTAATGTTTCAATGCTTTTCAACCAGTCGTCATCAGGTTCAACAAACTTATCCCCGTATTTGAATGTGTATTTCATTCTGACCAGTCCGCCTTCGTCGGACTCTTTGATGGTCTCCTTCGGCATTTCCCACTTTCCTGCAAGTGGCCACACCCTGAAGGCAATATGCTCTTGGACCAAGTCCCTTGTCCCAATGAAAGAACAGATTACGCCGAAGGCTCTTTGGCATTCCTCGGCTGCTTCATCCATTTCAACCTTCGGCCTTCGAAGTCCGAAGCGTTGCCAGATGGGGCGCATAATGATACTCTTGACATCTTCTTGCGCTGTTAAGTCATTCTTTACATAGAACCACTCTGTCATCCAGGCTCCGGGCCACCTCTTCCGAAAGGTTGGCACAGGGCGGCTTGACCCGGAGCGGGCACCGAAGCTGTAACACCCAAAGTTGTTGTGATATTGTTCTTTCCCCCAGGGCTTCGTCTCATATAACAATTCATGAATGTTGCAAAAGCTTTTGGCATTTGGTTCTAAACCTTGGCTTCTCGTAGCCCAGACAAACATCCCCATTCTTATGATAGCTTCGGGAGTAATTTGATGAAGGTAGACTTGAAATGTCTTCAGGACTTCAACAACAAAGTTGCTTAGGGGGAATCGAAGCCCAGCCTTGAGAAAGCTTCGGAAGATTACGACTTCATCTTCTTCGGGGGTGGGAGAAGTGTTTTCTCCAGCGTCAGCCCTCACAATAGATATATCTCGAAAATACCTCCCCCTCATATTATCAATATGACTCTGCTTAATAGTGGTTTTCCCGAAAACCGTGTGACTTGGCCGCCATGGTCGATCTTCGGACTCTTCCCCACCACTTTCTACATCATAACTGTCGCTGTCACCAGTATCTTCAGACAAACCTTCCAGAATCTCCTTGGTAATTTTTTCTATATTGGTCTCTGCCATCGCTATAAGGAACCCCAAGTTCTTCTCTTCGTCAAGGCTCAGCTTCATCTC
The DNA here is from genome assembly GCA_029449295.1 of Zea luxurians. NCBI lineage: Eukaryota > Viridiplantae > Streptophyta > Magnoliopsida > Poales > Poaceae > Zea > Zea luxurians. The sequence continues at coordinate 36,119 of JAOPSE010000565.1, read as the reverse complement.
AGCAACGACCTTCTTATCTTCAGACATCTTCGGAAACACTAAAAAACTGTTTTCAGAGCCGAAGCTTCAAAACCAAAATGTCAGCAAATCTTAGCGCGCAAGAGCTAAAAATGTAGTGAGCGGACGCAGATGGCAAGTGTGCGTACCAAATGAGTTTGCGGTATGATCTTATTTATACGCCCAGCGCGTTCAAAATTGAAAGACCCCGCTTGTCAGTGAATGTTGCTATTCTAGCAAAGGGAAGGTGTTTTTTCGGACCTTCGGCTTAAGGCCTTCGTCCATATCGCAATCTGAATTTGTCATTAACAAATTAATATTGCGAGGGGCTACTGTTGGGGGCCTTCGTCCTCCGAAGGTCCTCAAAAACATGATTTGACAATATTTTCCAAGTGGATTATATGAACAGGTACCTTCGGACTCAGAATTATGGACATGAAGTACGGTCAGGACGAAGCCTGAACCAGACGAAGGGGGATTGAAATGGAGGACGGGCTGATTACCAAGCTCTACGAAGGATGATGCACAGCCGAAGCTGTGCGCAGGAAAGCTTCGTCGCGATAGCAGAAAGGGGGAACCGACTTAAAGATGAAAAGACTACTTAGGCCTTGACAGATTTCCATAAGTCACTAGCAAATGTAATGGACATGAATGTAATTTTGGATGGGCTGTGTCTCACGTCTATAAATAGATGAACAGTACTCCCGTACTGTTCACGCTGACTTGGCATTTGCTTTTGCGTCATTCTTGTACTCTTGCCTTCCTACAATCTGAAGGTACATTTGTAATTTGAAGTTATTTCTATTTTTACATAGTAATGAAATAGAAATGACATTGTGATAAAATTTAAATGTTTACATTACTTTTTATGTTATGCATAAGTCCTTCGTCGTAACTTATTGTGCTTACGAAGATATGCTGTTTATGACCTTCGTCCGGAGCACGTTATATCCCGAAGGGAAATAATGTTTCGAAGGACGAAGGATCTTATCATTTAACACTTTTTATGTTGCCTTGTTCTTAATCCAAAGCATTTGAGAACAAGTCACCAACAGCTGGGCTGCTTACATTTCGACACAACTTCTACCTTAGAAGGATCAACTTCTATCCCTTTTGCAGTCAAGATATGCCCGAGGAAGGCGATCTTTTCCAACCAAAACTCGCACTTACTAAGCTTAGCGTAAAGTTGATGTGATCTGAGTCTTCCAAGGACGACACGAAGGTGCTCCTCTTGGCTCTTGGAGTAGATAAGCATGTCGTCAATGAAGACTACAACAAACTTATCTAACTCTGAATACCTTGTTCATGAGGTTCATAAAGAAAGCAGGTGCGTTGGTTAGGCTGAAAGGCATCACAGTTGTGATATCCTGGCTCCTGGGATGGTGGTATCCTGGCCCAAGGCATAATAGAATTAATAGAGTATCCATACCAACAAGGTGCATCTTCTTTTTTGGAAGCCTATCTCAAAAGAACCTCCAAGTTAAGCGTGCTTGGCTTGGAGCAATTTGGGATGGGTAACTAACCGGGAAGTTTTCTTGGGTGCACATGAGTCAGGACAAAGTGCGCACAAAAGACTCGTGTTGGTCTATGGGAACAATATATGATTCTAGAGAGCTGCCAGGAGTAAGTATCGCCGGTCCAGGATTGAATGGGGGTGTTACAAGGGATGGTGATACCCTGGCCTAAGGCTTAATATAATTAATAGAGTATCCATACCAATAAGGTGTATCTTCTTTTTCGGAAGCCTATCTTAAAAGAACCTCCAAGTTAAGCGTGCTTGGCTTGGAGTAATTTGGGATGGGTGACCGGTCGGGAAGTTTTCTCGGGTGCGCATGAGTGAGGATAAAGTGCGCACAAAAGACCCATGTTGGTCTATGGGGACAATATATGATACTAGAGCTATCAAGAGTAAGTACCACCAATCCAGGATTGGATGAGGGTGTTACAAGTGGTATCAGAGCCAACCCACGTAGTTTCATGGGTGTGTGTGGGTTAGGGGTTCGGGTATATGGCACATGATGCATGTGGGCCCGAAGTGCTCACATGTCATGGAATATGATGACACTAGACACCAGACGTGGCTAAGAGGGGAGGTTCCTGGATTGGGGTTGACCGATGAGGCCGTCGGTCTTCTAAGGGGGTGGATTGTGATATCCTGGCCCCTAAGATGGTGATATCCTAGCCCAAGGCTTAAAAGAATTAATAGAGTATCCATACCAACAAGGTGCATCTTCTTTTTTGGAAGGCTATCTCAAAAGAACATCCAAGTTAAGTGTGCTTGGCTTGGAGCAATTTGGGATGGGTGACCGACCGGGAAGTTTTCTCGGGTGTGCATGAGTGAGGACAAAGTGCGCACAAAAGACCCATGTTGGTGTATGGGGACAATATATGATCCTAGAGAGCTACCAGGAGTTAGTACCACCGGTCCAGGATTGGACGGGGGTGTTACAACGGTGAACTCATACTGACCATAATAGGTGACAAAAGTAGTATTATAGATATCTCCCTCTCTGATCCTTAGATGATGATAACCTGATCTTAGATCAATCTTTGAGAAGAATCGTGCCCCTTGAAGTTGGTCGAACAGGTCATCAATCTGAGGTAACGAATACTTGTTCTTGACAATGACTTCATTCAAGGACCGATAATCGATACACATCCTCAGGCTGACATCCTTCTTGGTGACAAACAAGACTGGGGCTCCCCAGGGTGATGAGCTAGGGCGGATGAAGCCTTTTTGATGAAGCTCATTGGTCTGAGTCTTCAATTCTTCTAGCTCTATTGGAGCCATACGATACAGTCTTTTTGCAATCAGTACGGTCCCTGGAAGGAGGTCAATATATAATCCTACCTCTCTTTCTAGGGGCATTTCTAATATTTCTTTTGGGAACACATCCATAAACTCTTCAACCATAGACATATTTTCTGCTACTAGACTGAACACCAATGTGTCTTGAGCCGTTCGATGGGCCTGACATGAAACTGAATTCCCTTGTTGATTTGGTGAGAAATATGGTCTTATCTACACATCCTATGATACCATTGTGTCGTGATAGCCAATCCATTCTGAGGATTACATCGATTGACAGAGATGGCATTACTGCTAGATCTACTAGGAACACTACCCTAATTAAAAGAATTCTAACTTGGGAACACTTAAGGTGGCAGAGAAGGTATGTCCCTGGGGTTTAAGCGATCAGGGGGACATTTAATAGTGCAGTTGGGATTTTATGCTTTTCCACAAAATGGGGATCTATGACAGAATGAGATGCTCCTGAATCAAAAAGTACTGGTGTAGGAGTAAACTCTACCAAAAACTCACCGAGTACTGCTCCGGGTAGTTGAGCTTCTTGGGCGTCGATGTGGTTTACCCGAGCCCTGTTGTGGAATTGTTGCATGCTAGTCTGGCTATTGGTGGATGGTGCCTTGGAGGCTAGTGCTAGAGCATTCTTGGAGCAATTGACTGAGATGGAAAAGGTGTATGTTGCTATCTTTCCTTGTAGTTGCGGACAATTGTTCTTGATGTGGCTGGGGTCCCCATAGATACAACAAGCTTGAACATTAGCTAGAGGTTGACTGCTTGCCATGGACTGAGTGCGGAAAGAGTTGATTTGCTGACAGAAGCGAGGTGGTGCAGACCCTAACAGCTTGTTGAAGTTCTACCCTAGGATGGAAACCCAAAGGACTGAGTTTTCTAGTTCCTTTCCTGATGTTGAGATGGAAAAGTTGGAACTTCCTCTTGAGGAGACCTCTTTCTTCATCTCTAGCTCTTTCCACCTAAATAGCCTTATTGTTGAGGTGTGAGAAACTATGGAAATCCTAACTAGAGAGAATAGTCTTGAGCTCTGGCCTCATTCCCCTAAGGTGTGAGAAACGGGCCATCTTGTTGGCTTCCGATCTTACATCCTTTGGTGCATAACGGACAAGTTCATTGAACTTGTGAATGTATTCACTGACAGATCTCCCTGCTTGGGTTAGTTCGCGAAACTCTTCTTCCTTGAGCTGGACGATCGCTGCTGAATCATGATCCTCACAGAAAGGAGCTTCAAAGTCAGCCCTAGAGGCATTTACCATGACAGCACTAAAGGTACCCCACCATGATATGGCCATTCCGGAGAGCTGATGGGCGGCCAACTGAACATGCTAATCTTCTGGGCATCTAATAGCATCTATCTTCCTCTTGACTGTGTGTAGCCAATCATCTGCATCCAGTGGGTTGCTAGCTCCAGAAAACATGGGAGTCATGAGCCTTAGGAATTCGCCAATTCTGTCATGCAGTCTTCCTCCATTCTGACATTGATTCTCCAAGCTTCTAGTGAGGACTTCAATGAGTCAGGTCAGTATGGTTAAGACATGGGACAAATCTAATGGCATCTTTGGAGGTGCGGGAAGATAGGTTTGACTTCCTTCTACCTTGTCCTCTCCTTCGTTGCCTAGGTGGATCCTTGCCCCATTTCCTGAGGCTGCAAGCGTGGCTCTATCTATGGCCATCTACCAGAGGAAGGGGGTTCACTATGATGCATATGCAATTTGTTATTATATATATATATATATATATATATTGAAACAACCATCTTTATTTCATTCATTAAACAAGTTCATACAAGCATGGCATCTGCAAGGGATTACACTACGCCTAACCGTCGCGTCCTAATGCGTCCCCAAACCCTTTAAGAAGCTCATCGAGGTCCACCAAGGATATTTCCTCTTTGTCAAAGAGAATATCTAGTTCTAGGGTGGGTAGTTGTGGTGGAGCATCATCTTCTTTATCCGTGTGGCATCCTTCATTCCTGAAGCATTTCTGGAGTCTCTTGACGAGAGCCTAGATGAACCTCTTCAACTTTCTGGCATACTCTTTCTTCATGCTCCTGTATGACTCGTGCGTATCTGCTTCCTTGGTTTCTGCTATCTCAAGGCTGTTCTGGAGATAGTCGTTTTCCTCCTTCAAATTTTCAATCTAGAGTCCATGTTCTCTACTCGAGAGTTTAGTTGGTTGCAATGGGCAAAGAGGTTGTCATAATGGGTATAAAGGGCGTGGATGTATCTAACCATGTAAATTATGGTGGGTTCATCCTCGCTATGATCTCTCACTAATAGGGCTTGTAGTCTTTTCCTCCAAGTAGGGCTAATTGTTTGTGGATGGGAAGTAGCGAAGGGGTGTTCATTAGTACAATTTGGCTCTATACAAGCGGTAGGCCTTTTACATCACAGGCGGTTCGGTTAGAAAACCGCCTGGGATGTCCCAGGCTATTCGAACCGCCTGTGGTGCTCTATTCTTTTCACAAACGGACCCTAATGAAAAACCGCCTGTGATTACGATTTGATTACCATTTTAACATTTTAACCATATTAATATTTTAATTTGAATTAATATTTTAATTTTTAACAGAAATATGCAAATACAATTTAAATGAATTAATATTTAATTTTTAACATAAATATGCAAATACAATTTAAATGAATTAAATGAATTGACCGCCTGTGATGTTGTTTTACATCACAGGCGGTGCACCACAAGCGGTTCCTGGAACCGCCTGTGTAGAGGCTAACCAGACCGCTTGTATAGAGGTTTACTGTAGTAGTGGTTTCTGCAACTTCTTTATCATACGCTTGGCAGAGTTGGCAGAGTGCTTTGAGGGTAGTATTTTGGCAAGTGTCTTGGAAGCGGTGGCTAGTGGCAGTGATTTGGAGGGGTGGGTGGTTTGGGTAGCTTCAACTTTCCTCGAGGTAGACCACCATGCAGCACTTCTCTACCCCATTCTTCTAGTATTCCTTTTCGACATACTCTAGCTTCTTATGGACTCGAAGGAGAAGTGCATAACTCCGAAGAAGGTAAGGGAACCCTTCTACCTCCGGACAATAGGATGTTTTAAGAATAAGCGCGCCCTCCATCTAGTTTGGGAGAGAAAAGTGTCGTTTAAGATGGGAAAAGAGAGATGATTCTCAGTAGTTAGTTCTTTTTTAAAAAAATAGTTTTGGGTCAGGGATATGATCTACGACCAATCATATGGTTATGATACCACCTAAAGTGTTCGCATCCTTTGGGACCCAAATGTGATACTATTACTAGTCCCAATAGGCTAGTAACCACATTTATTTTATCAGATGAATAGAGTCTTATACAATAATTATTACAATATAGAAAGTGAAGCTCAGAAGAGCTAAACAAAAGCGGAGCGAGAACCAGCCCAAGCCACAGGTAGACCGGGTGCAGATGTAGCCCTCTTCTAGTCACAAAGCGGTAATGAAGCCTTCGGCCACTGAAAACATATAAAGCAACATGTGAATACTTTCATATTCTACAAGCTCTTTCTAGCCTAGGAGGGGGATGCGAGACCTATATTGTACATGCTCGTATTTGGTGCTGTTAAAAGTCACTCTTTTTATTTTCACAAGAAACTTGGTTTCATTATCCCTAGAATAGAAGAGAAAAGCATATTCCTTTAGTTAACAACCATTGAGCTTCCTGCTCCTGTGGCACATTTTCTTTTCCAAAAGCACGCACTCTTTTACCAACCTTTTTTTGAAAAACAAAATGCTAATTATCATATAAAACCAAACTCGTCCATACTAGTGGACACAAACTGTTTAAATAGATTTTCGACTCTGTGTAGTGGTGTACACTTTACCCACTAGTCTAGCTCTATGGTCTTACTGCCATGAGACCCAACACTGAAACTGTCTCCTCCCTTGCACGACTTTAGCTTAACGGTTATACCAAAACGAATAAGGCCACCACCTCACCCAAACCAGGATGGCAATGTTCCCCCTCCTTATCCTTCCGTTTCTCCCCAACCACCAATAACCCTGGTGTAATATCCTAGCCCCGGTGGATGGTGATATCCTGGTCCAAGACTTAATATAATTAATAGAGTATTCATACCAACAAGGTGCATCTTCTTTTTTTGGAAGCCTGACTCAAAAGAATCTCTCGGTTAAGCGTGCTTGGCCTAGAGCAATCTTGGTATGGGTGATCGACTGGGAAGTCTTCTCGGGTGTGCATCAGTGAGGACAAAGTGTGCACAAAAGACATGTGTTGGTGTGTGGGGACGATCTATGAACCTAGAAGGCTGCCAGGAGTAAGTACTGTTGGTCCAAGAGTGGATGTGGTGTTACAAATGGTTTCAAAGCCGTCACTTGCAGTTTCATGGATGTGTGTAGGCTAATTGTTTCGGTATATGGCACATGGTGCATGTGGGCCTAGAGTGGTCACATGGCATGGCGTATCATGGCACTAGACATAAAGACGTGGCCAAGAGGGGAGGTTCTAGGCTTGGGGTTGATCGACGTGGACGTCGATCTTCTAAGGGTGGTGGATTGTGATATCCTGGCTCTGGTGGATGGTCATATCCTGGCCTAAGGCTTAATATAATTAATAGAGTACTCATTCCAACAAGGTGCATCTTCTTTTATGCAAGCTTGTCTTGAAAGAACCTCTCGGTTAAGAGTGCTTGGCCTAGAGCAATTTTGGGATAGGTGACCGACCGGGAAGTCTTCTCGGGTGCACATGAATGAGGACAAAGTGTAATACCGAAAAAGTGTAATAAGGAAATATAGTTGCTTTACATACATATGGTTGCCTCCATTTGTTATAACATGTGAACAATCACATCAAAAGCCCTTAATTAACTAATGACACACAAAAATAATACATGCATCATGTTGGCTTTTATTTGTGTGTGCATTTGTTAGTAATAACATTTTTTTAGAAAGACATTGATGTCCAAAATAAATTATAGACTTAAAATATAGGTTTTAGAATTGGAGAAAGAAAAGAAAATATCAAATAAAACATAGGAAATAAATATATTCTTTTCATTACCAGAATTAATTTTGTACATTTGACATATGTGCAAATCTACAACTAAGTTCAAATTTAAAAATTTGAAATCCAAAAGGAGAAAGGAAAAATAAAAAGGAAAAGAAAACAGAAAAGGAAAAAGAAAAAAAAGAAATGGCGTGATGGGCACAATCTCTCACAGGCGGCCCACTTCCCACTTAGCCATGCAGCCCGCTCCTTGCCCGCGTACTAACGGGTGGACTCCACACGTCGGTCGCGCATCCGTGCCCACGACGTGAGTAGCCGGCACTGACTGATGGGCCCAACATGTCGGTTGGCCGCGCTCGCTTGCGTTCAGTCACTGAATCATGGGGTCGCTAGGCCAGCGACCACTCGACACGCCACGGACTCTATCTCCTACACCGTTCGGTGGGCCATGGGTGTCAGCTCGCACGTCTTGCCAAACCGTGGAGGAATCGCCACCGTGGCCGCAACCATATCCTCTCGGGTCTTCCGGCCTCAGCTGACCGCCCTCGGGTCCGCGCACTGATAAATAGTGGCATGGGCACCATGGGCGTACCCCTTTGCGTCGTGAACCACGTGAACTGCCACCGTCAGGAGAGGTCGAGCGAATGGAGAGGTTGCGCCATCAGCGAATTCCTTCCACACCAGTGTTCCAGCACATGGGGGTGGCCGTGAGGAACCGCTAGGGTCTGAGAAGGCTGTCCGTGCCCTCGAGGGGGACTGGGAGTTCCCGAATCAGGGGGAATTCCTCACCGAGGTTGGATCGAGGGTGGAACACAACTTCCCTCATGGATTACTCGCTGGAGCGAAAATGCCCTGGTAAGGATCCCTCGCTCGTACTCGTCATCATTACCGTAGCGTGTGGGCGAGCCGAATTAGTGTTTTATGTACATAGGTCGTGGTTTAGCTTCGCCGGAGTTGGTGCTCACCGTGTTGGCATTGGGGAACCGAGGGTTGGGGGAAGAAGAGGACCCGAGTGTCGTCCGATCCTGCTCGGATGGCTGAGATTAGAAGATGGCGTTGGGTCGACCGGGTCGACTTGCGACCATGGGATGAGAGATCAATGGCTTAGATTTAGTCACTCGTATAGATTGAGGGCGAAAGCAGTGGATTGTCCGATAAGGATCTGGCGGTGTGGATTAGATCGCGCAGCATTGGGTACTTACCGTGGATCTTTGATCCAACGGTCTGCGTAGCGCACCAGATCGCAAGGAATGTAGATTTAATCATGGGCGTTGAAAATAGATCTAGCGGTGCAGATCCATGGATACCCCTTCGCCGTTTCATATTAAATAAGAACCCCTAGGAAATAATGAAATCAACCCGCAATCCACCCCGTGCGCGGTCAGTGTCTATGGGGTTTTTGCGTAAGCGCCCCTGGGTTTTCTGGTAATGATGCGCTCAGCCAGAGAAACAGAAAACCAAATAAATTCAATTCGAAAATACTTTTTAGAGTAAAAATAATTGTAGAAACTTAGTTAATTCATAGGAAAATCATATTAAGTCCAAATTAATCCATTCTAGATCCTATAATTTTGTAATATTATTGTTTATCATTTAGTGCCACTGTTTTGACATGAAAGCCATATTAAATTGATATCCTAATTAATCTTATACCAAGCACATAAAACCTTTGGAAATCCATAACTTAAAATCCATAATTCAAAAATTAATGATTTATGTTCCTATGATCTTATTTTAATATGTAGTTTATTAATATGTATTTTGTTTACATGTTTGGTGTGATGTTAAGTTCTCCATTATACTATACTTGTTTGTATTGTGGCGAGTCGAAGAGCCTATGACTGAGGATCCCGGTGTTCAGCAGATAGAAGTTGCTGAGCAGGAGCTCATTGAAGGCAAGTTGTGCCCTTGACCACTTTTTACCCAATAATATTGTTTATTATCACTTCTCAATGCATGGGTTTAATTTAGATGGGACCCAATAGGTCACCCTAGACTGGTTATCCTTTTACCTTGTTCACCCCTGAATCATTTGGGTAGTTTTGCTATTGCTCTATGGTTTTGGGATTAATATTACATTATGTCCATATTCCAATTATTCTATTATTTTATTTATGTTCATGTCAAGATCATTATTTTTAATTGGAACATGGAGCTTAACTTGAGAAAAACGTGCCACCACAAGGGTTGAATGGGACGCAGTTGGCCGACTAACTAGGAATGCTAGTGGAGGACTACCTTACCAGATAGGGGCAAGGGCAGTAGGGGAGTAGTAGTGTAGGGAGGTTCCCAGGTTGATTTTGCGGTGATGGCGGTCAGACAGGAGATTCCTAAATTGCTCTTCCTAGAAACTGTAGAGGGCTTTCTGAAGCTAGTGGAACTAGGTAAAGGCCTCGTAGTGTTACCCTGCCTCGCTTCCTTAGTAGAGGTGTATGGGGCTCATACAACCCCGTGGCAGATGGGTAACATGACTTGTGGGTATAGGGTACAACCTCTGCTGATTGTAAAAATGGTATATTAGCCATGCTCACAGTCATGAGCAGCTCAGGACTCTCTCATGATTAAACTATGGAATTAAATTCAATTTGTCATTTGCATAGCATGAGATTATTTATTAATGTTGTTATATTCTTATTATGGTTTGGTATTTACTTAGATTTAGTAACTGCTAATAAAATTTGACCAACTTATTAAAAGCAATGCTCAGCTTTAACCCCTATTGTTGATCAGCATTACACATCACATGAACTCCCACCTTTGGAGAGTTCATGCATATTATTCCCCACAACTTGTTGAGCGATGAACATATGTGAGCTCACCCTTGCTGCCTCACACCTACCACAGGAGAAGAACAGGTGGCCCAGCAGGAGCCACACAATGAGGAGTTCGACTTGATCTAGGTGGCGTCTGCCAGTCGACTTTATGGCGCCAAGGATGGACTTTAGATCGTTTTATATTTATCTTTTATTTTGTAAGACTTCCGCTATGTAATAAGTACTTTTATGATATTGTGACATTTATCTCCATACACTCTGTTATTATATGTGTTGTCTTCTTTGCTGCATATATGAGATGCACCCGGCCGGGTGTGACAAAAGTGGTATCAAAGGAAATGTTGACTGTAGGACGAAACCTAGACAGAAATGGACAAAACCCTTACCTACTTACCTTACTCTGATTCTTTATATACTTATCTTGATCTTGTCTCACCTTTTTGTTGTTCTACTCTGATTACTCTTATCCTTTCCACTCTAAGACAAGATGGATTTCACACCTTGGAATCCTACATTTATGACCTTTTAAGAGATAGGAGACCTAAGACAAAATTAAAACTATTTTCTCTATTTAAAAATGTTGGTTGATTGTTCTGATGATAAATGCCTAATGTGCTTCTTTGACTGATTGAAATAGTATAGTTGGGATCTTAGCATGTACCACCATAAGGTAATGTATTAGCTTTAGTAGATAACACACTAATCTACTTAGCTAATAAATCCCCCAAAGTAACATGATTCGTAGTTACTTGCCTTGTCTACAATTCTTTCCTACCATATGTTTCTAACTCAGATGGTCAATACCAGGAAGGGTGGTGGAATTGATCTACCCTCAATCGACACAATCGCAGGGTACTTGGACAGCAACAACAACAAGCAGAGATGGATCCTCCAAATCCTCAACCAACCGGGGCTGATCCAGCAGTTGCAGCCTAGATGCAGGTAATGCAATAGATGGCTGATACTATGGCGGATATGCATGCACAGATGCGACAGGAGCGTCAGGAGATGCGCCAAGAGGGGGAGGAGATGCGCTAGGAGCAAAGGGTGCAACAGCAGCAAGCACCACTGCCACCATCTCCACCACCACTTCCACCCAGGGACAAGAACCGGGAATTCGTGAGCCACAAGCCGCCTACCTTCGCCAGCTCAACAGATCCTCTGCACGATGATGATTGGCTAAAGTCTATGGAGAAGATGTTGATTATTGCACAGTGCTCCGACCGAGAGAAGGTTCTCTATGCTTTTGGTCGACTTACTGGTCCTGCTGCTGATTGGTGGGATTCTTACACCGCTGCCCACGATGCTGCTGATACTATCACATGGCCAGAGTTTTCTACTCAGTTCAGGAACTACCACATACTTGCTGGACTGATGAAGATAAAGAAGAAAGAGTTTCTATCGCTGAAGCAGGGGAGCATGACAGTTAGTGAGTACAGGGACAGATTCATTCAGCTCACCAGATATGCACCGGATGAAGTGGCAGAAGATGAGAGGAAACAGGAACACTTCATCGAAGGACTCAATAGGCCACTGCAGTATGCTCTGTTGGCTCATACATTTCCATCATTCTAGAGGCTACTCGACAAGGCCCTCGCCATTGAACACAAGCGTGTTCAGCTAGGAGATTTGTAGAGGAAGGCGATATCCCAAGGTCAGGGAAGCAACAGCGTTCGTCCTCGCTATGTTCCACCGCAGGGTACACCAGTTCGCACTAGAGGAGGCTAGCGTCCAGCCCAGTACACACCTCAGGGGACTCCACCGACTCGTCAGGCTGCCTCCACTGGCTCCCCGCGCGAAATTCTCAGGATAGAGTGTTGGTACCACATGCTACAAGTGTGGTAAGACTGGGCATTATGCTAATGTTTGTCCACAGAGGATTGCTACTACACCCGTTCAGAACAAGCAGTAGACTCCAGGATCTTGCAAGGGATTCTCTATTGCCAGGGTTAATCTAGTCAGCGGTGATGCTACTGCTGAAGGGGCTGACATTGCACTTGGTATGTTTTATATTAATGGAATTCCTGCAATGATATTATTTGATTCTAGTGCTACACATTCTTTTATGTCTGCTCGATATGCCAACACAAATGAGTTACCAATGCAAAATATGAAAACACCAATGGTAGTAATTACACCTAAAGGGCCTGTTGAGGTAAATTATATGACACATAGGTTGACAATTATGGGAAGAGAATTCTGGGCTACCCCTATAATATTAGAGGAAATCAGTATAGATCTGATCCTTGGTATGTCATGGTTAAGAAAGGCAAAGGCCGTTATACAATGTGGTAGGGGTAATGTAGAACTCACTAGCCCTAAAGGAGAAAGATTTGAAGTTCAAATTACAGTAACTACCTCTACCAGACGTGCGATATTCTTAGTAGATGGGAAGTTTGTTGGTGACAACATCCGTGTGGTTAGGGATTTTCCAGATGTCTTCCCAAAGGAGTTACGAGGGATGCCACCAGATAGGGAAGTTGAGTTTGTCATTGATCTCTTACCTGGGACTGCTCCTATTTCTAAATAGCCATATAGGATATCTGTAGAAGAACTAAAATAACTTAAGAAGCAGTTAACGGAATTACAGGAGGCTGGGTACATTCGTCCGAGTTCCTCACGTTAGGGAGCACTGGTTCTATTTGTACAAAACAAAGATGGATCACAAAGAATGTGTGTGGATTATAGATCCCTTAATGATGTTACTGTGAAAAACAAGTATCCGTTACCCCGCATTGAGGATTTATTTGATCAGATGAGAGGTGCAAGGGTATTCTCGAAGATTGATATTCGATCGGGTTAACATCAAATGAAGTTTAGGCCATCTGATATTCCCAAGACGGCTTTCTCAACCCGATATGGTTTATATGAATTCACAGTTATGTCATTTGGACTAACTAATGCACCAGCCTATTTTATGAATCTGATGAATAAGGTGTTCATGGTGTATCTTGATAGATTCGTCATGGTTTTCATCGACGATATTCTTATTTATTCCAAGAATGATAGTGATCATGTGGAACATCTGAGATTGGTGCTACAAAAGCTACGGGATAATCAACTCTACGCCAAGTATAGCAAATGTGAGTTCTAGATTGACGAAGTGCCATTCCTTGGACATGTCATTTCTAATGGTGGGATATCTGTGGATCCTGATAAAGTCAAGGAGATAGTGGAGTGGAGTATACCCAGTACAGTTACTGATGTCTGGAGTTTCCTGTGACTTGCAAGCTATTATCGGTGATTTATTGAAGGGTTTTCTAAGATTGCTAAGCCTATGATCTCACTTCTAGAGAAAGGGAGAGAGTTTAAGTGGGACTAGAAGTGCCAAGATAGCTTTAATCAATTAAAGTTGAGATTGATGTCACCCCCAGTGTTGGTAATGCCAGATCTACAGAAGGGATTTGACATTTATTGTGATGCATGCGGCCAAGGCTTGGGATGTGTGCTTATGCAAGAAGGACACGTGATTGCGTATGCATCTCGTCAGTTGTGAAAACATGAGTTGAACTATCCCACTCATGACTTAGAACTGGCAACCGTAGTGCATGCGCTAAAGATATGGAGACATTATATTATGGGAACCAAGTGCCAAGTGTACACCGATCACAAGAGTTTGAAGTACATATTCACTCAGAAGGATCTCAACCTTAGGCAACGCCGATGGTTGTAGCTTATTAAGGATTATGATTTGGAAATTCACTATCACCCGGGCAAGGTGAATCTGGTTGCAGATGCCTTGAGTCAAAAAGAGGACATTCATTCAACTATTGTTGCCCAGCTACCCGATGAGATTGTTGAGGATTTCTGGAGACTCAACCTGGGAATTGTTGCACACACTGAAGGAGTCACTATTGATGTGGAACCTACCTTGGAGTAAGAAATCTATAAAGGTCAGGTTGGTGATGTTAAAATACAAGAGATCAAAGATCTGATTACTGAGGGTAGAGGTCCAGAATTCACAGAGGATGAGCAAGGAACAGTATGGTTCAAGGACATGATATGTGTTCCTGAGATTGATATCCTTCGTAAGACTATATTGAAAGAAGCCCATGATTCTGATTATTCTATTCACCCTAGTAGGACTAAGATGTATGAGGATTTGAAGCAGAAATACGGGTGGTATGGGCTAAAGAGAGATGTGACTGCACACGTGGCTATGTGTGATGTGTGTCAAAGAGTCAAAGCTAAACATCAAAGACCAGCTGGACTATTGCACCCGTTAAAGATACCCGAATGGAAGTGGGAAGAAATTGGCATGGATTTCATTACTGGGTTGCCTCGCACCCCGAAAGGATATGATTCCATATGGGTGATTGTGGATAGACTGACCAAAGTGGCTCACTTCATTCCGGTCAAGACTACTTATAAAGGCTCTCAGCTGGCAGAGTTATACATGGCTCAGATTGTGTGTTTACATAGAGTACCAAAGAAGATCGTGTTTGATCGAGGCTCACAGTTTACCTCTAGATTTTGGAAAAGCTTTCATGAGAATATGGATATGAAGTCGAACTTCGGTTCGGCCTATCACCCTTATACTGATGGCCAGACTGAAAGGACTAATCAAGTACTCAAGGATATGTTGAGAGCTTGTGCCCTTCAGCATGGAGGCAGTTGGGATAAAAGTCTACCATATGCTGAGTTCTCATATAATAATAGTTAGCAGGCCAGTCTGAAGATGTCACCATTTGAAGCTTTATATGGCAGGAAGTGCAGAACTCCTCTATATTGGGATCAGACTAGAGAAAGACAGTTCTTTGGGCCTGAACTTATTCAAGAGGCAGAAGAACAAGTCCGCATAATCCAGGAGAATTTGAGGGTAGCTCAGACCAGGCAAAAGAGCTACGCTGATAATCGAAGAAGACCACTGGAATTTGAGGAAGGTGATCATGTGTACCTCAAGGTGTCACCACTTCATGGAATGAGGAGATTCAAAGTTAAGGGCAAATTACCCCCTCGCTTTATTGGACCCTTCAGAATCTTTAGGCAAGTTGGGGAGATGGCATATCAACTTGAGCTACCTGATAATTTGTCTGATGTGCATGATGTATTCCACGTGTCTCAACTTAAGAAGTGTCTCGGTGTACCTGAGGAACAGTTACCAATGGAAGAGCTCAGTGTTCAGGGTGATTTGACTTATACAGAATATCCTACCAAGATTTTTGACACTTTGACTCGAGTTATAAGAAATAAAGTGACAAAGATGTGCAAAGTGCAATGGGGTCACCATGGAGAAGATGAAGCTACATGGGAGAGAGAAGAAGAGCTTCGAATAGAATTTCCCCATCTTTTCCCTAGTCCTTCCTAAATCTCGAGGACAAGATTCTTGTTAAGGGGGGTAGGATTTGTAATACCCAAAAAGTGTAATAAGGAAATATAGTTGCTTTACATACATATGGTTGCCTCCATTTGTTATAACATGTGAACAATCACATCAAAGGCCCTTAATTAACTAATGACACCCAAAAATAATACATGCATCATGCTGGGTTTCATTTGTGTGTGCATTTGTTAGTAATAAGATTTTTTTGGAAAGACATTGATGTCCAAAATAAATTATAGACTTAAAATTTAAATTTTAGAATTGGAGAAAGAAAAGAAAATACCATATAAAACATAGGAAATAAATATATAAATAAATATATTCTTTTCATTACCAGAATTGATTTTGTACATTTGACATATGTGCAAATCTACAACTAAGTTCAAATTTAAAGATTTCAAATACAAAAGGAGAAAGGAAAAATAAAAAGGAAAAGAAAACAGAAAAGGAAAAAGAAAAAGAAAAACAGAAATGGCGCGATGGGCCCAATCTCACACAGGCGGCCCACTTCCCACTCAGCTGCGCAACCTGCTCCTCGCCCGCGTACTGGCGGGTGGACCCCACATGTCGGTCGCGCATCCGTGCCCACGACGTGAGTAGCCGGCGCTGACTGATGGGCCCAACATGTCGGTTGGCCGCGCTCGCTTGTGTTTAGTCACTGAATCGTGGGGTCGCTAGGCCAGCGACCACTCGACCCACCACGGACTCTGTCTCCTGCACGGTTCGGTGGGCCATGGGTGTCAGCTCGCACGTCTCGCCGAACCATGGGGGAATCGCTGTCGTGGCCGCAACCATATCCTCCCAGGTCTTCCGGCCTCATCTGACCACTCTTGGGTCCGCGCACTGATAAATAACGGCATGGGCGCCCCAGGCATACCCCTTTGCGTCACGAACCACGTGAACCACCACCGTCAGGATAGGCCGAGCGAACAGAGAGGTTGCGCCGTCGGTGAATTCCCTCCACACCGGTGTTCCAGCTCGTGGGGGCGGCCGTGAGGAAGCGCCAGGGTCCGGGAAGGCTATCCATGCCCTTGGGGGGACTGGGAGTTCCCGAATCAGGGGGAATTCCTCACCGAAGTTGGATCGGGGGTGGAACACATCTTCCCCCGTGGACTACTCGTTGGAGCGAAAATTCCCTGGTAAGGATCCCTCGCCTGTACTCGTCGTCATTACCGTAGCGTGTGGGCTAGCCGAATTAGTGTTTTATGTACATAGGTCATGGTTTAGCTTCGCTGGAGTTGGTGCTCGCCGTGTCGGCATTGAGGAACCGAGGGTTGGGGGAAGAAGAGGACCCGAGTGCCGTCCGATCCTCCTCGGATGGCTGAGATTAGAAGATGGCGTCGGGTCGACTGATTTGACTTGCGACCATGGGATGAGAGGTCAACGACTTAGATTTAGTCACGCGTACAGATTGAGGGCGAAAGCGGTGGATTATCCGATCGGGATCTGGCGGTGTGGATTAGATACATTGGGTACTTATCGTGGATCTTCGATCCAACGGTCAGTGTAGCGCATCGATTCGCGAGGAATGTAGATTTAATCAGGTGCGTTGAAAATAGATCTGGTGGTGCAGATCTGTGGATACCCCTTCGCCATTTCATATTACATAAGAACCCCTGGGAAATAATGAAATCAACCCGCAGTCCACCCCGTGCGCAGTCAGTGTCTGTGGGGTTTTTGCGTAAGCGCCCCTGGGTTTTTCAGTAATGATGCGCTCGGCCAGAGAAACAAAAAACCAAATAAATTCAATTGGAAAATACTTTTTAGAGTAAAAATAATTGCAGAAACTTAGTTAATTCATAGAAAATTTATATTAAGTCCAAATTAATCCATTCCAGTTTCTATAATTTTGTAATATTATTGTTTATCATTTAGTGCCACTATTTTGACATGAAAACCACATTAAAATTGATATCCTAATTAATCTTATACCAAGCACATAAAACCTTTGGAAATCCATAACTTAAAATCCATAATTCCAGAATTAATGATTCATGTTCCTATGATCTTATTTTAATATGCAGATTATTAATATGTATTTTGTTTATATGTTTGGTGTGATGTTAATTTCTCCTTTATACTATGCTTGTTTGTATTGTGGCGAGTAGAAGAGCTTGTGACTGAGGATCCCGGTGTTCAGCAGATAGAAGTTGCTGAGAAGGAGCTCATTGAAGGCAAGTTGTGCCCTTGACCACTTTTTACCCAATAATGTTCTTTATTATCACTTAGAGCATCTCCAACAATATGACCTATAAAAATGCCCTATAATTTGAAAACAAGTATATTTTATAGAATTTTGGGCACCAACAAAACACTCCGCTCCAACAGTAAAGCCTCAAATCTAGATTATAGGGCAGCCCACTACGGTGTAGTATATTTGAGTCACTTGAGAGGGTGCTCTATAGTTTTTTGACAAAATTTTATGAAATGGGGCACTGTTGGAGTAGTTTTTCCTGTGTAGAGCCTCATATTTCAATTTGAGGCACTAGTTTGAGGCATTGTTGGAGATGCTCTTATCAATGCATAGGTTTAATTTTGATGGGACCTGTTGGGGGCCTTCATCCTCCGAAGGTCCTCAAAAACGTAATTTAACAATGTCTTCCAAGTATGGTTTATAGATAGGTGCCTTCGGATTCAGGATTAATAGCATATACGATGAGAAGGGCATGATCGTGACGAAGGTTGCTGTTGCTTCAAAGCTATGCGAAAGGGAGCTTCAGCCCAATCGCGAGAAGAGGAACCGACTTAAAGGGGAAAAGGCTATCTAGTCCTCATAGAGTTGACTATTAGTTAACAATGAATGTAAAGGGCATGAGTGTAATTTCTCACAGGCTGCGTCCTGTGCCTATAAATAGATGAACAGTTCCCCCGTACGAGACACATTGACTTGTGTTCACTCGTGCGTCACGCTTTGACTTTAACCTTCTGTCAAGCAGAAGGTATAAATGTAATACAATTTTGTTTCTATTTATCCATGATAATAATAAATATATTAGCAATGTCATATGATTTTCTTGTTGTCTTTTATATTTCATGTGCTTCTTCTTTCATTAACATAAGTTGTGATGATGAAGGTATGTCCTTCATCACCTTCGTCTGAAGATCATTATATCCTATGGGAAATAATGCTTTGGAAGACAAAGGGCATTAACTTTTAACATTTTATGTTGCCTTTTTCTTAATTCATAGCACTTGAGAACAAGTCCCCAACATTGGTGCCCACCTCCGGTGAACTCACTTCCATCGACCACCTTCGGCAAGTACTGACCTACATCATGCCGCCGAAGAAAGCTTCAGCGCTAGGGGTTGCTGCATTGCAGCCGCTGGACCCAAACCAAGAAACTCTTTCTCTTCGAGAGGCTCGAAGCCAGAAGTGGAAAGCCACCAGTCCAACACTCTAGGAGGAGGAGTTGGACCAAGAGATCAGGAATATGGAGATCATCCATCAGCAAGTACAAAGGAAGAAGGAGAAAATGGCGCGATTAGCTGATCTTCAAAGGAAGATCGATGAAGCCACTGAAGAAGTGCGTCATCTTGTTCAAGATGAACAAGATCGAAGGCCTCAACACAGGGAGCTTCGTCAAGAAGGCCTATTCAATGAGGATGCATGGTATGATGATTTTAATCATGATGCCTTTACTTTTGATGATGCTTCTCCCTTGGCAGCAGACTGTAGGCTACCCCATGGCCCCCATCATACAAGCCACCCCAGCTCCCCATGTATGATGGACACTCAGATCCGAAGTAGTTTATGATGAGTTACGAAGCAACTATATCTTCGTATGGGGGCAACACTGCAGTCATGGCTAAGTCCTTCATCATGGCAGTCCGAAATGTAGCCCAAACATGGTATTCTTCTCTTCGGCCAGGGACCATCACGTCATGGCAGAAGCTTAAGGACATGTTGGTTACCAGCTTCCAAGGCTTTCAGACGAAGCCGGTCACAGCACAGGCTTTGTTTCAATGTACGCAAGACCTGAAGAATACCTTCAGGCATACGTATGAAGGTTCTTGAGATTGAGGGCACAAGCGCCTATAGTACCCAATGAGATTGTCATTGAGGCCATGATTAAGGGCCTTCGGCTAGGACCTATGGCTCAGTACTTCGCTAGGAAGCCCCCACAAACTCTGGAGAAGCTGCTTCAGAAGATGGATGAGTATATCCGAGCTAACAATGACTTCCGCCAAAGAAGGGAGGAAGCTTATAGATTCTCCAAAATGACTAGGGGCTTCGGAGGAAGAATCCATCCGATGCACGTCAGGTCAATTCACAACTCCACTCAGAATGATGACAAAGGAGGTCAGCTGCACAGGCCACAGTATACCTCACAATCTTCGGGGCAGCAACAAAGCTCTTTCCGGCCGCCAGCTCCAAGGGGCAGAGGTGCCAGGGGCTTCGGAGGAAAATATGGGGAGCAGCCTAGAAAGACCTACTGCTTATTCTGTGGTGAGGACAAGGGCCATACCATAAGAATGTGCAAAATCACCATCCAAAAGCAGAAGAAGATTGCAGAAGCCGAAGCTCGGCAGAATCAGCCGAAGCAGGTCTTGCACACTGCTTCGTGCCATTCACCCTACATACCAGAATATGTGGGTAATCACTCTGCAGCTTCTATTGCTTCGGCTAGTCAGCCACAGGCTCCTTGGCCACAGCTTCCACCTCCACCCCCTCTACAGCCTACTTATTCATGGGGTCAGCAGCTAGAAGGGAGCCAACACATTTAGCAACAGAGGGATTTCAGAGAGGAATCCAAAGCTCGCACAGTTAACAGTACTGTGTCGGAGTCAAAGCACATCTATTGAGAGATATCCTACCCTCTGAAGCACTTTTTTACTCTATGCCATTTTGTTTTTTTAATAAAGGACAAGTAATGCAAGTCTAGTTTTAACTCTTTGTAATAGTTTCGCTTCTGTTAAAATGAAATATATCTTCTTCACAGATTTACGAAGCTTGAAAATTGCCAAGGCTTCAAAAAGTCGTTCCTAAGGGAGCGCAGCAAAAGTCTTGCTGAAGCTTAAAAAGTCGTTCCCAAGGGAGCGCAGAGTAAGTTTTTTGCTCAAAAGTCATTCCTAAGGGAATGCAGAGCCAAATACCACCGAAATATAAGGCGAAGCACGAAAAGTCAACGCGAAAAATACCACCGAAATATAAGGCGAAGCGCGAAAAGTCAACGTGAAAAATACCACCGAAATAGAAGGCGAAGAAGTTCAAAAGATGTTCATAAGGGGATGCAGAACTTACACCAGAAAATAAGCGGTGAAGCCAAAAAATAAACGGTAAAGAGATTTTGATCGTTCCTAAGGGGACGCAGAGATGGTGCGTTCCAGTGTGGGTGTGTGGGTGTGTATCTTCGGCATTAGCATCATTTTTGTATCATATCATCACATCATCTCGCATATCATCACATCATACATCATATTGCACCAATGACACGAATTGAATACAAAGTCGATCTTCGGAGGTTTTATAAAAAATGAAAGCTTGCTAAGGCACAAAGTTGAGAAATACAACTTCATCTGTTCTAATGCCAAAGAAAGGATCCTATGCTTACGAAGATGGGATGTTTTTACGAAGCAAGGATATTTTTTCCGAAGCACGAATTTTCTTCTTTACGAAGCATGAAAAGAAGGGAAGGTGTTTTTTTGCCGAATGCTCAAAAAGCGGTATGTATATAAAGTTTCATGCCTCGCAAAGAACTGAATTACAAAAAAATTACATTCAAAAACATATACATCGAGCGTCGCAGTCTTGATACAGCAAAGTTACATTGATTATCTAAAAATGTTTTTACAAACAACTACTAGTCCTCTCTCAGGACCTTCTCCGCAACTTCATTTAGCAACTTGTTAACAACTTCGTCAACAATAGATTCTGCTACATTAATGATATCTATTGCTTCTTTTGTTTCCGGGTCTGCCAGGGGGTCGAATGGTTTTGGTGGAGGAGATAGTTCAGCTGCAATAGAAAAAATCAATCAGTTTGAAGCCATGAAAACAAACGATGAAGCTAAAACCATTTAAACGATACCTATTCGTCTCTCGAGTTCTGCAGCTTTCTCAGCTTCTTTCGCTGCTTCTCGAGCGTCATGAATATCTTTTTCGCTCTTCTTCATTATCTTGTGGGCCATTTCTCGGCCACCATTCTCCCATATGTCAGTGAAAAATTTTCCGCCCAGAAAACTTGCCTCGGCCGAGGGATCCTTTGTGTCGTCAACGGAGAGGGCAGCTTCGGCCTGGGCCAAGGTTTTAACATGATTACAGCCCGCCTTCTCCAAGATAGCTGAAACTCCTCTCGCACCAGAGAACGCGTAGACATCCCCACGATCACCCATGATTTCTTCAAAAGCTTCGGCTTCTCCGCTAATCCACTCGATAACACCCTCAGGGTCGCCTCGTATGAAGTTGTCTTCGTTTGAATAGGCGCCCACATTGGCGAAGCTAGTCTTTATCTTCTTCACGCAGCCCAAAGATTTTTCAAAACATCTTTCCTTGGATGAGCGAAGTTCTTCAACTGTTTTTTCAAAATAATTTTTCCAATATTCACTGGCCTCTCGATCAGCTTCTGCAACAGCGCATTTTTCCTTGGCTTCTGCTAGTTGTTTCCAAAGCTCTTCGATCTCATTCTTTTGGACCTCAGCTTGAGCCTTAGAATTAGCGTCGTCTTCTTTTATTTTGTTTATCAATGAAATTAATACCTTGTATTTTTCAAGGCCTTTGTTCCTTAGTTCAATCACCTCTAAATGAAGGTTGTTCAGAGCCATTGAATACCATTCATCTTCAACGTTTTTCTGTGCTCTAAGGGCATTGCTAAGGATTAGGCCCTGCAAGAGGAGGACGAGATCAGGTATAAGCAAATGAAACAATTCGTTTTCAAATACAAAATTAGCTTTTATACCTTTATGCTATTATATGCTAAACTGTCAGCCAATTCATCCTTTGAAAACACTAAAAGACCTTCTAGCTTCGGAAATCTGAAGCTTCTACCCATCTCCTGGCAGACGGATATCTCCTTACTATTCGGAAGATAGTACAAAAAGTCTTCCTCCCCACTACCATTAAATACTAATGCCCCCTTAGGGTATTTTAATCTTTGGGCATAATGTTGAGCTTCTCGTTCTTCTTCTTTAGAAAGACTCTTTCCCGAAGCATGGTGGATGATGTAATCAATGCTCTCTTTTAAAGCTTCGGGAACAGGAGTGGCAACCTTTTTAGGCAAAATTTGCTCTGTGGCTCTTTCTTCTCTTGTTTTTTTCTTCAAATTCTGCAGGCTTTTTCTCAGCGGGCTCTGAAGGCCTAGCTTCGGTACCAGCTTGAGCTACTGCAATTTCAATTTCGGCCTGCTCTGTTTCAACTTCAGTTTGCGCTTTCGAAGCTTCAGCAATTCTCCTCGAAGGAGTTGGGTTCAAAGCCTTCACTGTTTCTAGCACATCTAGTACGTTTGCCATTCTTCTCCTCTTGGGAGTTGCGGCAGAACTTTTTTGTGCCTCTGGCACTGTTACTTCTGACGAAGGTCTCAAAATTTTTAACACTTTTGTTTCTCCAATATTTGATTTTTCAGCTTTACCCTTATCAGTCTTCGTCTTAGCTAGCTCAGCTGAGCGTAGCTTCGGCATTATAGTTGGTTCTTCAGTCCTTTGCGCAGGGGAGCAACTTTTTCTGGTTCAGCAGCTGAAGAAGCCTCCCCGCCAAACTCAGGCACCGCGGCTAGCTCAATATAGTGTGGCCGGTGGGTAAGGACCTTCAATTTTTTGCCCTTCGGTGCAGGCTCGTCTAGAGTGGCCGAAGCAACAGGTTTCCTCTTCTTTCCCTGGCCTCGCAGTGGATAACGGTAGTCCGGGTAAACAAAGCCAATAGCATCAAAAACTCTGTTCAACCTCTTCTTTCCCCAGCCTCCGAAGGCTCTGGATAATGCATTATCTTCCGCCTTGGAATACGATCCAAGCAGCTCATCACTAATAACTTCAATGCATTTTAGCCAGTCATCGTTCGGTTCATCGAATTTATCTCCGTATCTGAATGTGTACTTCAGTCAGACCAGATCACCTTCACTAGATTTGGTGATGGTTTCCTTCGGCATTTCCCAGCTCTCTATAAGCGGCCATACTCTGTATGCTATGTGCTCTTGAACCAAATCTCTCGTACAAATAAAGAAGCAGACAGTGCCAAATGCCTTTTGACATGCTTCGGTGGCTTCGTCAATTTCAACCTTCGGCCTTCGAAGGCCGAAGCGGGACCAAATGGGGCGCATAATAACTTCCTTAATATCTTCTCTTGCCTTTAAGTCATTCTTCACGTAAAACCATTCCTCCATCTAGGCTCCGGGCCACCTTTTCTGGAATGTTGGTACCGGGTAGCTTGCGTTGGGGCGGGCGGTAAATCCATAGCAGCCAAAGTTGTTATGATATTGTTCCTTGCCCATGGCCTTCGTCTCATATACAAGTTCATGCATGCTGCAAAAGCATTTTGCGTTTGGCTCCAGCCCCTGGCTCTTCACAGCCCAAACAAAAATCCCCATTCTAATAATAGCTTCGGGGGTTATCTGATGAAGATAAATCTAACAAATTTTCAACACTTCGACCACAAACCTGCTTATTGGAAATCGAAGCCCAGCTTTGAAGAAACTTCGGTAAATTACTATTTTGTCTTCCTCAGGGGCAGGGACTTTGTTGTCTCCACCAACTCTCACAATAGACATATCTCGAAAGTACCTTCCTCTCATATTCTCGAGATGACTCTGCTTAATTGTCGATTTCCCAAAAATTGTATGACTTGGCCTCCATGGCCGATCCTTAGAATCTTCTCCCCCGCTTTCAGCATCATAATCATCACTGTCATCGGTATCTTCAGACAGGCCTTCCAGGATCTCCTTAGTAATCTTCTCTGTATTCGATTTTGCCATTGACTCGATAAACCCAGCTATGTAAGGATTTGTAGCCTTCTTCTCTTTAAAGAGCTTCTCCTCTTCAGTTAGCTTCGTCTCCGCAACAGCCTTCTTGTCTTGAGACATTATTCTTCGGAAATGACGAAAATGTGTCTTTCAAACCGAAGCTAGGGAAGCTTGAAAAACTAGCAAGCCTCAATAAGCAGGAGCTATAAAATTGAGAAAACAAAGCAAATAGCATGAGTAGCGTACCAAATGCGGTTGCTGCGAGTTCTTATTTATATGCTTGGAACGCCCCAAATTGGAGGGTCCCACCTGTCATTGACTGTTTCTATTCTAGCAAAGGGAAGGTGTTATTTCGGACCTTCGGCTTATGGCCTTCGTCCATGTTGCAGTCTGAATTTGTTATTTTAAACAAATTAATACTACGAGGGGCTACTATTGGGGGCCTTCGTCCTCCAAAGGTCCTCAAAAATGTAATTTAATAATGTCTTCCAAGTATGGTTTATAGACAGGTACCTTCAGATTCAGGATTAAAAGCATATACGATGAGAAGGGCATGATCGTGACGAAGGTTGTTTTTGCTTCGAAGCTATGAGAAAGGGAGCTTCGGCCCAATCGCGGGAAGAGGAACCGACTTAAAGGGGAAAAGGCTATCTAGTCCTCATAGAGTTGACTATTAGTTAACAATGAATGTAAATGGCATGAATGTAATTTCTCACAGGCTGCGTCCTGTGCCTATAAATAGATGAACAGTTCCCCGTACGGGACACATTGACTTGTGTTCACTCGTGCGTCATGCTTGGACTTTAACCTTATAACAAGCCGAAGGTATAAATGTAATACAATTTTGTTTCTGTTTATCCATGATAATAATAAATATATTAGCAATGTCATATGATTTTTCGTGTTGTCTTTTATATTTCATGTGCTTCTCCTTTCATTAACATAAGTTGTGATGATGAAGGTATGTCCTTCATCACCTTCGTCTGATGATCATTATATCCTATGGGAAATAATGCTTCGGAAGACGAAGGGCATTAACTTTTAACATTTTATGTTGCCTTGTTCTTAATTCATAGCACTTGAGAACAAGTCCCTAACAGGACCCAATAGGTCACCGTAGACTGGTTATCCTTTTACCTTGTTCACCCCTGAATCATTTGGGTAGTTTTGCTATTGCACTAAAGTTTTGGGATTAATATTACATTATGTCCATGTTCCAATTGTTCTGTTATTTTATTTATGTTCATGTCAAGATCATTATTTTTAATTGGAACATGGAGCTTAACTTGAGAAACACGTTCCACCACAAGGGTGGAATGGGACGCCCTTGGCTGACTAACTAGGAAAGCTAGTGGAGGACTACCTTACCCGATAGGGGCAAGGGCAGTAGGGGAGTAGGCGTGTAGGGAGGTTCCCGGGTTGATTTTGCTGCAATGGCGGTCAGATGGGGGATTCCTGCATTGCTCTTCCTAGAAACTGTAGTGGATCTTCTGGAGCTAGTGGAACTAGGTAAAGGGCTCATAGTGTTACCTTGCCTCGCTTCCTTGGTAGAGGTGTATGGGGCCCGTACAACCCCGTGGTAGATGGGTAACATGACTTATGGGTACAGGGTACAACCTCTGCAGAGTGTAAAACTAGTATACTAGCCATGCTCACGGTCATGAGCAACTCAGGAATCTCGCATGATTAAACTATGGAATTAAATTCAATTTATCATTTGCATTGCATGGGATTATTTATTAAGGTTGTTCTATTCTTATTATGGTTTGGTATTTACTTACATTTAGTAACTGCTAATCAAATTTGACCAACTTATTAAAAGCAATGCTCAGCTTTAACCCCTATTGTTGATCAGCCTTACACATTACATGAACTCCCACCTTTGGAGAGTTCATGCACATTATTCCCCACAACTTGTTGAGCGATGGACATATGTGAGCTCACCCTTGCTGCCTCACACCCCCACAGGAGAAGAACGGGTGGCCCAGGAGGAGCCGCACAATGAGGAGTTCGACTTGATCTAGGTGGCGTCTCCCAGTCGACTTTATGGCACCAAGGATGGACTTTAGATCGTTTTATATTTATCTTTTATTTTGTAAGACTTTCGCTATGTAATAAGTACTTTTACGATATTGCGACATTTATCTCCATACACTCTGTTATTATATGTGTTGTCTTCTTTGGCGCATATATGAGATGCACCTGGCTTTATCCCTTAAATCCGGGTGTGAAACAAAGTGAGCACAAAAGACACGTGTTGGTCTGTGGGGATGGTCTATGAACCTAGAGGGCTGCCAGGAGTAAGTACCGTCGGTCTGGGAGTGGATGGGTGTCACAATTGGGGTGCAGACCGTGCAAGATTGGATTAAACGACTGCCCATACAGTCTCGAGTGGTTGTACTTGTTAAGAGTATAGGCAGTGAAAAATGACAAACCGGTCCTTATGCGAGTCGGGACAATCCTTCATGCTCACACCTAACCTGGCTGAGCCAACTCCTTAGGGCCCTCCCAAACCAGGGAGTCCCGATCTTCCTGCTCAAGGTGATAAGGGTGATAACCATTCATCATACCCAAGTTTTGCAAAGATTTTCCTTTGAAAACACAACCCTTATCCCACATTTTCTTGAAAACACAATGAGTAATTAATACATGCTAAACTCATCTCATATATGCATAGATCCTTTCCCTTTTCCTAGCTTGGGTTGTGGTGGAAAACATAGGTACTTTATTCATCAAGGGTAGAATGAACTCGCCTTTGTGCATATGTGTGAATATATATTTGTATGAAAAAGAATGAAAAAGAAAAAAGAAAGGAATTTCTGGCTTCATGGGCTCAGCGGTTAGATTCCAGCTCAGTCAACGCAGCGTGGCACGCGCGGGTGGTCGGGCGTGTGGCCCAGCAGGCCCACGCGGGGTAACGATGGGTTGGTGGGGCCCACTTGTCAGAGACGGGGGAGAATGACATGAGGTCTTGAAATGGCCGAGGGACGTGGGGAAACCGGTCGCTGGCGGTGGTTCACTGATAGTTCTCTACGGGTGTTTCGGTTCCTAAGAAGGGCAAGGTCAGCTAGCATGGGTGGAGGTTTGCAAACACAGTGGTCGGCTTAATTTGGCTAGAGGTAAGCTAGGGGAGGATGGCCACAGCGGGGTGGATCACTGTCATGGTGTGGAAGTCGATGGCGGGGTTGCGGTCATTAATCAGGGTTAGGGAGACATGGACGGTGATCGAGGGGAGCTGGTGAAGCTTATGCGCTAAATCAATTTGGCCCTGGTCTAGGGGCGGTGGGGGTCTTACCGAAGATGAGGATGGTAGCGGTGCTAGCTCGAATTGAGCTCAAGTGAGGAGAGGGGAAGGGGAGGTGACTGGTGCAGGTTGAAGGAGAGCTCCGGCGCTCCTTTTATAGGCGGTCGAGGAGGGGTGCCTTGCTCGGCTGGCCTCTGGTCAGCAGGGCAACATTGTGGAGCAGGACTTGTGAAGGATGGCAGCGACATGACCTCTCAGTGAGGGGAGGACGGAGGTGGCGTGCGGGTACATAATAACAACGAAAGGAGGACAATATGGTGCCTAATTTCCCTATGGTGATCGGCGAGGAAGAGGACAGGAGACGGCGGCGATGGCATGCGGCACTGCAGGATCGTGAGGGGGCGATGATGACAGGTGGGGCCGGTCTAGCTATGAGAGAGAGGGGGCACGGGTGCTGGGATGGGTCGAGATGGGCCGGGGTGGGTATGCGCAGGTGCAGGTGAGCGCGCGGGGCATGGGGGCCTAGGCCGAGTGGCGGGATTTTTCTTTTTTCTTTTTTTCCTTTTACCGTTTTGAATATGTGTGTGTAAATTTCTCAAGTGTAAAATAAATCCCTATTATTTTGTGAACAAGATAATGTAGCTAGGTGTGCTGCTTTTATCAATCATCACTCATGCATATGTATAGTTTTTCAAAAATAGATGTGAGGAGGCTAGTATTTATGGATATGCTTCTAGGGTTTCCTTAACTAATTTCTTGATTTGAAAATCAGGATGCTACAACTAACCAGAGTATGAGAGCTTGTGTTATACAACCATGTCTGTTTGCTTGTTGTGTGCAGGTGTGGAGCACAGGAACGGTGGTCGATGGCGAAGGTGAAGGTCATGCGGGTTCGTGTCGATGGACCAGGAGCAGCAAAGGACGAGCATTGGGACTTGACAGAGGGACTAGAGAAGCCGGGTGACTAGCCATGGTGGCTAACACCTATGACACGCACCGGCACTAGTATGCGGCAGAGTGGATCGTGTCACCAGCGCGGTCGTAGACTGGCAGGACATGTGTCTAGGACGTGGGGGGCGTGTATGTGGTACGCTAACCATGGTGGTTTGGTGGTTGAGCCTCAAAACCACCCATTGCTATGGAAGGTGGGTTTTACTGAGTTTGAGCCTCAAAATTCAGTGGTTTGGTTCTATCGGGAATCGAAGGTGGCATGTGGCATCATCATGAAGGTTGCGTTGAGGTAAAGCAACTTCGTGTGGAGCCATGGCCATCGGATTAAAATCTCAGGAGTTGGTCCGTTTTGCCCCAGCGAAGTGGACAGGCTCTATGTACCTAAGGGTAATTTAGACTAGGTAAATAACCCTTTATAAATAGAAGGGTGGGCTGTTGTAGAATCTATCTCTTTTGGCTATCTCACTTGGCTCTTGTTTTGAATACTCTTGTTTTCATTTCCTAGTTTTAGCCGTAGATCCGCAAGTGTTTTGTTCTCATTTGTGTTCTTGTAATCCTCAACTCATTATTCAAAGGAAGGGTTATTAGATCCTCCACAGAGTTGGTTCAAATCATTGGCTCAGTTTTGTATGTGTTGTAGTTTTTTATTTGAGTTTGCCTTCGTTTCTTCCCTTTCCTTCTCTCTTGAATTGTGGAAGAACCATCGTGTTCTTGAGTTGTGGTTGCTGTTGGGGATTGTTGAGGGGTGAAATATACTCTTTGGACCACTACATATACACTGTTTGAGCAGGTCTTGGTCATGATCCGAGTTGATCTCGTTTTGAGTTCGTTTGAGAAAAAACCCAACAAAACCGCATCCTTCTTGGGATTTCTGATCTGCGCAAGGAGTTTTCATTTGTTCATTATCATAATTCTCAAAATGATTCATTTTCATCTGCGCTTGCTTCCTATAAAGTTTGAAGAGATTCTGAGCAAATTTGTCTGTGTGGCACTACCGCTCTCTAGCACTGCTGGCCTGTTGTGCAGCACTGCCACTCTGTCGGTTTGTTGTTTTGCTTTTAGTTTTTTGTAGATAGTCGGGCAGTTTCTTCTCTAGCATTTTGGTGCAATGAATCGACACATGATTGATTTGCACAATTCTTTGCTACTTTGTGTCTCCTAAAGGTTTCATGTGGAAGATTAGGATCAAGTCACGGTGCTCACAAGTTGAGAAATTTTAGTGGCTCCCATTCACCCCCTCCCTCTAGTCGCCTCACTGGTCCTTTAGAGCCACATGGGATCATCTCACATTTTCGTGGGGAACAAACCCACAGGGTGAATTTCCATCTCCATTGGGTGGTGCTCAAAAAAAGTGGTGAGAGCCCACACGGCTGTGACCTCCCAAGTGTCATCGGGACAAAACCCCAGAGTCTCTACATGAAGCGATGGCCACTCTAAGTGCTACGGGTGGGGTGCCAGCATGAGCTGCACGTAGCATCAATGCATCTAGTGCTCCTCAAACTCCCGCGTGGTGTAGTGGGGTGCTGTGGCATAGCCCACCATCCTCAGTACTCCTCAGAAGATAGAGGGAAAACCCTCCCAGTTTAGACAATCGGAGTGGATGGGCTCCAGCTCAACCAATATCCTGGTCATAGAGTCTGACATCTGGTAAAAGCAGAATGATGTGAGTGGGGGCTAGAAAAATAGTAAACAGAGATCTATAGTGCTAGTAAAATGGTTGTAACTCGTAAACTGTAAATCTAAAATTTCTCAAACTTTACCAGATTACTCCTTAGGTTACGTGGTACAACATTGTTATTCATAAGTTTGGCCCAAATTACTCCTAGGGTATTAATTCATTCATGTTTCTATAGCAGGGTTGAACCGGTTTTAGTTTTGGACAGCAACTCAGTATTTTGGTTATAGCTGGAGATCTACTTGGGCAAGTATCATCATTTTTGGATAGAAACTACAAAACTTAATTTGGAGCAACTTTGGTATTTAGTGCCAAGTTAACTAAAATTGCTAAGATAACTTAAAATACAATAACCAACTAGCTAATGCAAGGTGAAAGATCATACTTATTTTTAGTTATTATGCATGCACGTCTTAAGCATCCTCTCAAGCTTAGTTATACTTATTGCTTTGGTGCTAATATGGCGCCTCTCATATGTTGACAGCCTTTATAGGCATAATATAGTTAGCCACCAAACTACCCTCCTAACCTCTAGGGCTTCACAAAACTATGTTATGCCCTTAGCGTTCATACGTCCTATAAAATACGTAGTGTTCTAAGCATATTTTATTAGAAAGTAGGTCCTTATGTTCTATCGCATCCTCTGTAACGTGTATACGCTCTGATACCAACTGTGGTGAAACCGTCTAGATTAATCTAGCTTAAGTGCAGGAGTCCCATCTCAAGGGAAATGACACACTTAAGTCAGATTAAACTGTCAGTTCGTCAGATCATGTCCAATTAACCACTTTTGCAAGATTGAGAACCACATATCATTCGAAGATGAGACCAGAGAATAGAACATTCCATAAGAACCATAAGTGCAAATCTTAGTACATCATTTATTACATCATAGAAGTTTTGGAATCATAAAACGAGTTCATTATTCAATTGCAATGGAAATCAAACGACGAGATACTAGCGACGATATCTGATTAGAATGGTGAAGTCTGGCCATGGTCTGACTCCTCATGATCCTCTCCTGCAAAGGTCTTGTCCCACTCAATTGTCTAGCTCGATGGGCAGGGTTGTAATACCCCTGGTGTTACGAGAATTAAAACTTCGAAATGTCATCATATGCATTGGCATTACTTTTGCTTGTTACACCTAGAATGCATTCACTAGGCTAAAATTTCAATAAAACACGTGACGAGATGCTTACTTAGATATAGGATCTAGGTTTAGAATGTTGCTTAAGCTATCTAGGGGTTGTTGAATCAATCCATGAGAGTAGTAACATGTTGCCTTTGTTTCTTAGTACCAAGGAGAGATCTTGTTAAGAGGGTAGCCTTGCTTCTAGGTGAAGGATAGTGTGGGTAAAGCACTTGAAGGTGATTAAGAGTTCAAAACCCTAAATATGTGCCCTAAAGAGGATTTCCAAATCTAGCCACTTTTTGCAAAAAGTGCATATACCAAAGTTGTAGAGTTTTGAGCCCAACAACCTTTCCATTTGAAGATTTCCAAGTTTTGTGGAGCAATTTGGAGTAAATTGCAAAAGACCACAAGTGTCTCAACTTTGGAACCCTAAAAAACAGTGTGACTTACCTACCTTTAGACCCTTGTAACTTGGAATCTAGGAGCCTTTAGGTAATGGTCATTATAGCAAGTTTGTAGAGCTATTGTAGTAGTACAAACTTTATTAAATCATTTGGCCCTAAAAACTATATAGAACTTGGTGTAAAACATCCTTAAAGTTTGGTTGTCAAGTATAAGGTGGTTTTTAAACTGGAAAGCAGTGTTGATCACCTAACTATGGGGCAGTTTTGTGGTTGATCCAGTGAAACTAAGACCCATGGTCACTATAGTGAAGTTGAAGACCCTATATAGGAGAGCAAGTTAGCTATAGTAATGTGGGTATGATGCTACATGGAAAAGCGAATAAATTTGTCCCCAAAGTTGCTCTATCAGTCGAACTAGGAGGGGGGAAACAGATTTCAGAGTAAGTTAAGAAACTAAAACCATGTTGCAGTGACATGAAGCCCACTTTGGTGCTATACTAAGCTTGATCCATGGGGTTTTTCGTGTTGTGTGTTATAGAAAAGTGGTTAAGCGTTGAACCGTGTATAAATTTGTTTAAGGTCAAGTTGCTGGCTACTATGCGGTTAAGGAAGCAAAGTTCATACGAACTTGGGCAGCCAGGCTAGCTGGGGACCTTGGTTTAGTGCACTGCGTCGTGGATAAGAGCATCGTTGTTACTCCATTCACTGCATGCGCTCAATGTATGCAATCGTAAAAATCTTCCTCTACGTGGCGCATGCAAACATGTGGTGTCACCGTTCTGGCCAGTGCATTCACCTAGGCACTCGTCATGGCCATCTGCACCTTTGCGGGCTTGCCAGCACGGCGGGAGGCACTAGGATCTTTTTGAAATTCAGTCGGTCTCCTACCGTCCTCCTTTAAATTGAACCTAGGAACTGCTTACTCATCCCTTTGCGCACCCCAAAACTCACACACATCAGCCTAATTCTTTAGGGCCTATTCGTTTTGCTCTCAATCCATGTGGATCGGGTGGGATTGGATGGTTTCAATCCCAAACAAGTCAAAATCTTTCACAATTTTTTCCAATCCCATCCAATCCACATGGGATAGGAATAACCGAACAAGCCCTTAGCAACTTCGACAGCGGGTTATCTTCTTCATGGTCGTTCTCGGTGGGCGTCGTGGTAAGCTTTGCCATGGTCTGGCGCTGGTCGAGGCAGGTTCTATCACCTCTGTGCCTCGTTCCTGCCTCCTATGACCATGAAACTCATCGGCCTTTGGGTTTGATTGTTGTTGTAGCTTTCTAACCGAAATAGTCCTGGGTGCGGGGTAGGTGTGGATTCACTCAGTCGTGTCGGTGAAGGCCGTTGGTGGACGCAGTACCAGTACCAAGGATTCAACTGCGTTGAGCACTGCGTCTGTCGTGGGCTAGGTTTTGTAAATAGGAGAGGAGAAGAGGACTTAAGTGCTCTATTAGTGAGACGTTACAATAGTGATATAGATGAGCATACAGCCCGCAGCCCGACAGCCCGGCACGAGGCCCGGTTTTTTGGCCGGGCCCAAGCACAGCACGGCCCGTTTGGTTTCGTGCCCGTGCCAGCCTGGCCCGGTAGACCAGGCCGTGCTTGGGCGTCGGATACGCCCGCCGGGCGGCACGGCCCGGCCCGCTAGGAAAGCAGGCACAGAGCTGGCCCGGTTCCAGGCGAGGGGGCATAACTGCCCGCCCCTCCCCCACCGCCCGTTCATTCCCCAGTCCCCACGCTCCGCAGCCTCCGTCCTCCGCTCGTCCGCGCCGCTCCCTCGGTCCCTCCCCATTCTCTGTCAACGCCGAGCCGGCGCCACTGTCGTTGCCGGATCTCCATCGTCGACCGGCGAGATCTCCTCTCTGGCTCTCTCCAGTCTTCGTCACTCCAGTGACGCATCGGCTCTCCCCTCTCCATTCCCCAATCTGTAACCCTAATCCCCTTTCCCTCACCTCCGGTGACGCATCGGCTCTCCACTGCCGGATCTCCGTCACCGGCGACATCTGCACGCTTGTTCTGTGCGGCTCACCCTCTCCGGCTCTCCCTCCCCAATCCCCTCGCTCGTCGTCGTCGTCGTCGGTCGTCGGCTTGTCGCGCGTCGTCGTCCCCTAGACCCTCGTCTCCGGCTCCGGGCTCCAGCTTGGCAGGTACGTCCCTCTCTGGCTCTCCCTCCCAATCGACAAACCCTAACCCTAACCCTAATCCTAATCTTTGTTGCTTGCTTGGTAGGTCGCCGGCCGACTACGCCGTGGTCGTGCTGGTGCCGCCAGGGCCGTTGAGGTACGATGCCGAGAGGGGGGCCGGGCATGGATGACGACGACGACAATGGCCGGTACCCTAGAACCATCAACGACGAGCTCGTTGAGTTAGGGCAGCTTCCCGATGACGTCGACGACATGGGAGATGCTGCTGCTGCCTTATTCGGTGTCGGTAGCAGTCATGGTGCCGGCGACCTGGAGGGGACAGCTGCCGGGCCGGTTCCGGTTAGTGATGCTGCTGGCTCTAACGAACTTGATTCATTGACTTCTTCCAGCACTGGTAAGCGTCGATCTGCTTTGGGATGACTTCACTGAAGTCACTGAAAACCGTAATGGTAAGAAGGTGCGCATTGCTGGTATTTGCAAATTTTGCAAGGCTCGGTTGAGTGCTAGTTCTAATGCTGGCACTGGACATTTGCTTAGGCACCAGAAATCATGTAAAAAGAAGTCTAATCATGCTGCTATGGTTCAAAAAAGACTAGCTTTGAACCCTGATGGGTCTTTTAGAAAACTGGGAATATGATCCTCAGGTGGCTAGGACTGAGCTTTGTCGTTTGATTGCTAGACTTGATCTTCCTTTAGGGATAGCTGACACAGATGCTTGGGATAATTACATTCAACATGCTCACAACCCTATAGATTTAGGGTATCTAGGTTACAACTGCTAGAGACTTGGCTAAGCTATATAATGAAAAGTTAAAGAACTTAAAAGATGATGTTTTTCCTAGTGTGTCTTCTATTTGCTTGACTTCTGATATATGGTCTGGTAATGCCAAGGAAGACTACATTACTGTTGTTGCTCATTTTATTAATGATGATTGGGAGTTAAAGAAGTGTGTGATAGGCTTTAAATTGATCCAAGTGTCTCATAATGGTGTTAACATTGCTGAACGCATTGCTTGTGTGATTCAATACTTTGGCATGATTAAAGTGTTCTCTGTTACCTTAGATAATGCTTCTTCTAATTCAACTGCCATGCTCACATTGTCACCTATGCTTGCTGGTTATTTGGGTGCTGATGTTGATCCAACATATACTAGTAACAAAACTTATAGTGTGCTTCATCAGCGTTGTGCCTGTCACATTATTAACTTTGAGTGAAAAGTGGCTTGAAAAGGCTTAAGGATTATTTAGATGTGTTTAGGACTGCTTAATTTCTTAAACTCTTCTAACCAGAGAATTGGTTCATTTAGTAATTACTGCAAGACAAAAGGTTGTAGACCTAGAAAATTTGGTTTAGACATGGATGTTAGATGGAATTCAACTTATCTTATGCTAAAACATCTCTTGCCATATAAGTCTGTGTTTTCTGTGTTCATTAATACACACTATGGCTATCCTCTACTGAATGAACAACATTGGTATGTAGCTGAAAAGGTTTTGGAGTTCCTTGAGCTGTTTTATGAATCAACTGTTGTCTTGTCTGGTGTTTATTATCCCACCAGTCCTTTGGTAATCCATCACATACTTGAATTTGCTAGCCACCTGCATGAAACATGAACATGATACTAATCTAAGTGATGTTGTTGTTCCAATGAAAGCTAAGTTCATGAAGTACTGGAAGTCTATACCAATGTTATATTCCTTTGCATTTGTTCTAGACCCTAGAGCTAAAATGAGGGGTTTGTATAATGTTCTTGAACTGCTTTCTCAATCTAACAAATAATTACAGTACTTATTTTGCTGATGTTAAAACTGAGT